>JAGVSL010000069.1:2400000-3000000 GCA_022494535.1 Himalopsyche phryganea | reverse complement strand
CTACTTTCAAGCTTTCATTTGCGAGCTCTTGCATCATACCCTGGAGTTCTTCTTGAGTTTCTGCGAAGACGACAATGTCGTCTGCAAAGCGCAGGTGACTGAGGTATTCCCAGTTGATGAGGATTCCTCTCCTCTCCCAGTCGATGCGTTTAAATATATCTTCTAGAGCGGATGTGAATGGTTTGGGTGAGATTGTGTCACCTTGGCGGACACACTTTGTTAATTGGGAATTCACAGGATGGTTTATCAAGCTTTACACTTGCTGTTGCATTACTAAATGGATACAGTGATAATTATTAAAAATATAGTCGGGTCTTTAGCCGTCAACCAAACCGACTTCAGTTACGGCGCTTACAAGGTTTGAGCCCTAACTGACAGTTTCATAAATTGATTTTTCAATAAATGAAATACGTACGTATGTCTGTGATGTCTAAAGTCCCTTCCACCTATCCGATTTAAAAAAAAAACCTAAGTACTAGTCCTACTAATATAGTACACTTCAATCCTTAGTATCTTTGAAAAAAAGAGAGGTTTTGCAACTGAGTAAATAGCAGTTCTCGTAGAAAATCTTCTGTTAAGGTAAGCTCCATTAGGATTTCATATGTTCTACATTGATAGTGGACATGGTAAAATTTTTTTATGTCTGTGTTTATAAAAATGAATGAATGTTTGTTTGTTCCTTATGCGTTCTTATACTGCGATACCAATTGCTATGAAACTTTGGTGAGTTGTTGTGGACACACCCGCGAAAGTTTCTGAAAAAATTTATATAAAAAAAACAAAAAAAAACAATGAAATAAAAAAAAATATAGTCAAATACGTAGAAACAGCGATATTTCACTGTGTTAATTGTTAAATTACAATTGACAGTCTTAAATAAAAAAAAATTAAGTAGAAGATGTACTGTTGCCACGCATTTTAATGATTCCGACAGATATGCCAGTCAAATTCAAACGTCTGCAGTTTCCGTTCCGACGCATTTGCAATGGCCATCAAACAACAAAGCACAGGGACAAACACTACAAGTGTGTGGACTAAATTTTGAAAATCCATGCTTCTCACATGGACAGTTGTATTTGCCTTGCCAAATATCGGAAAATCTTCTGATTTATTCGTGTACGCAGCACTTCAATAAACAGAATTAAAATACTAACACTATCTTTCTTTGAGTGGCGTTGCAACGCATGCCGGGTACTCACTAGTAATTTATAAAAAAAATGATAAAACGTCTGATAGAGTGCTGTCAAAGGAGCTATACACCTATTATTATATTATTAGTAAAACGAGTTTTTAAACTTAGTTAACCCAATATTATATTATTATTAATATTTACTCAAATGAAATCTCATCGATAACCTTTCCACTAAAATTATTACAGATTCCTTTGAGAATAAAAAAAAACCAATTTCTTAAATTTATTCCGTAGCTTTTACTTTGTAAAAGTCATTCATTATCTAAGAAAACTTTCGCATTACATTATATAAGCTGAAATACTTATTCAAATGTGCTTTCATCTCGTAGAAATTTATTACCTAATGAAAATGAGAATTACATTCCCCCGTGTAAATTAATGTAGATTTAATTAAAATTTGTTTTGCTTTTCAAACTAAAATTTTTGAAAACTCACAGCTTGTAAAATTTTCTGCATAACTAATCATTTTTTTTTTAAAGATTAATAAAATAATACTACAGTAATAATTAAAGCAAACATGATTGTAATTATACAGATTGTTAACTGTTGATTGAGTGATAAATTTTTTACGAGATAATTATAATTTACTCAATAAATGAGCATTTAAAAACAGTCATTGAGTAAAACCCATTTTGATGGTATGAAAAAATTACAACATACTAAGACTGGTTTTGCTTAGTTAGGCAGTATTTTCAACCAATATTTATTAATAAGGGAAATGACTTATACAAAAGAATTTAAGGGAGAAAAGGCGATGATAATATTTTTAATTAAAAGAAATGTAATATTCAAAAACACGTATAAGGAAAGAAAACTTATTAGTAAAATTTTAATGTAGAATAGTTATACAACGTTTTTTTCCATGTCCGCCCCCAACGTGAACCATATGGCCTCCTGGTGGAGGTATCTCAACATAATTGTTCTCTGACAACTGCTTGTTACTCAGTTGCTCAGTCTCTCTCTTTTCGAAGAGAGTAGGGATAGAAGAATAGGGCTAGGACAGGAATAGTAGTTAGTTAATCACTCTCGCTACGTCCCGTGAGGATCGGATGGGTGGGAGAGATTTTTAGACATCACAAGGCATCACTCAGAGAACGAACAGAAATCCATAAATCGATTGAAAGATCAATCTATGAAACTGTCCGCACCGGGAATCGAACCCGAGACATCCGTAGCCGTAGTCAACGAAGTTACCAACTGTGCTACGGACACCGACGTTTTTTATTTGTATCTATTTATTCGGTTATTAGAAAAAGTTTGAATATTCTTGAAATTGTTATGAATAAATTCATTGATAAGTATTATTGTTATTATAATGTAATGTACATTCAAGTATGTATATCCACCGTTGAAATGAAAAAGGACGTTACCCACACCAAAAAATATTGTGTATAACTCGCAACGTGTTAATACACTATATTTAAATATAAATATAGAACGGCAAAATGACTTATCTCTCCGTCTTTTCAAAATATTTTGTTTCGATATTCACAATGCACACAATTTAATACCCGTGTTGTTTGGACTATACACAGTATTTTTTGTGTGTGGGTTACGTCCTTTGCCTCTGACACCAATGCGTTATTTATTAGACGATGATGTTAAAATTAAGTCTAAAAACGATTAAAAAACATCAAATGCTTTTGCATTAACATTCATTAATCGATTGAAAATTCTATTAATTTAGTATTTTTAGTCAATATTGGAAAAGCAATTAAAATTATACTGCTTTATTTTTATAAATATATCTTCTTTGAACTCATTTAAGAAAATTTGGTACCATTGAAGTAATAAGATGAAAAAATAGTTCAATTCTTGTGAAAGGAAATATATTGTTATCTTTCTACATATTATGATGGAATTCTTAAAAGAAAATGTAGAATGAATGATCTACCATTAAAGACATAATTCCACTTTCCACATTATGTTTGATAACATACTGGTTTCAGTTCGGTCTTTCTATATTTATGGAAATATAAAATAAACAGGTATCTCTGAAACAAAGCATTTTATAAATCTATGTAAACGTTTCTCCATAAAGTATAGATTTTCTGTTAACAGAGTTACGAACGGTTCTAGGATAGTGTTTCAGCGTAGAGTCACATAATGTAAAATCAGTGGTGTCCATATTAACAACCAGTTTTTTCATTACTATCTTAGCAATGATAAGATAACAGTACGTATATAACAAATATCCAGGAATTGAAAGCGGGCCATTCACCTAGGTAGTTTATTTTTTAAAAACAAAAAATACAGTAAAAAAAGCTACAGTTACATTCCATATGCGTGTTTATTTTTTGTTGAAAATGTCAAGTATTTTACGATTAAAGCACATAATTATTACATAAAAAAGAATTTCACAGTCAAATGGTACAACAAATTTATGTTATGGCGAGAGAATGTTAAAATATAAACTAGACTATTGTATATGCCTTTTGGAATTTGTTTATTGGCCTGTTGTAATTACAGATATTTTAACATTTTTAAATAGATTTTAAGCCATCTGTGCAGTCGACGGCGTCGAGAAACTATTAGGTAAAGCGACTTCTATGGTGTCCGATTGCGTTCTGTCTATCGCCCGCTTCCGTCTCGGTATCCGCGTAATGTAAGTGTATTTAATTTGGATTGTTGAGATTTTGTACACTTCTATGTATTTTGTCACTAACGACCCGGGTTTCGCCTTTCGGCATATTCAGGCATTCGAGCACACGAATAGACTCGAGCTGACAGACAGTAAACAGGGTCTAACTATTTGTTCAATGTTGTTAGCTCGTCAGTGTTGTCCGCCGTATTTATTCGTGTCCCCACATACCTTGTTTTTGTTTACATCCAATTTGATAGAAATAGTTTTGTTATGTTTTTTATTTTTGTCAGTTGATAATGCTCGTGATGAGTAAAACCGGTCCTGATCATTATAAATATGTGGAAGTGGTACAAAAAAATGTGTTTTATTTTAAAGATTTAATGCCTTTGTACCAAGAATTGACTGTTAACACCTTAAAAGTGACAAATAGTAAAAGTTGATTTATTCTATGATTTTATAATCATTCATCGAATTTCCATTTATTTATATGGAAGGTTTTATCCTTATCTGTATCCATGTAGTCAACGTGATTGACTCCGATTGCAGTGTTCACGGGCTCGAATCCCAGTACGGATAGTTTCATAAATTGATTTTTCAGACAATTTACAAACTAGACATTCAAACAAATCTAAACGACTCTACGTAAACAAAAATTTCTCTTGACAAATGCTTTTCAGTAAATTTGATTATACTCGTCTTTTAAAGTCCGTAAAAAAATTGAATCGACTCACTTCTTGAAATTACACAAAAAAATACTCTCGTCAAAGTTTCGGTCTCTGTTTAATCCATTCAAAAAAAGTTATTCGCAAGAATCTTATCAGAATAAACGTTTGTATAAAAAAATATACATTTTTTTTCCGCTCTACCTACCTTGTCAACGGTAGTTAGATTGAGAAAACAAATTAATAGTATTTCGATGGGTTGCTAATACAAAAAGTATCTATAAATTTTATGTTATCGAAATAAATAAATTGCACTAAAGTAGAAATAGAACAGATAATAATGAACTCAACTTATAATATAAGTTTGCTTGTTTTTAGCCTGCTGAAAGGAATTGGTACGATACATATAAGGTGAATCAAACGTTACTCAAATCTTATTTAAATCATGATATAGAATAATTAATACTAATACTTCTTGCGGAGATAAAACTTTCCTATATAAGTTTTTTTTTTGACCATATCCGCTTCCAATGTGGAGCATATAGCCTTCTAATGAAGGTATCTAAATATAAGTTTTTTCTACCAGAACTACATTTTACTCAGTTGATCAACTTCTCTTTTTACGAAGATAGTTGGTATAGAAGAATAGGGCTACGACAGAAGTAGAGGTTAGTTAATCGCTCTCGCTATACCCAGTTTTTAGGATCGGAGAATTTTAGACATCATACACATTCACAAAACTGTCCGCACCGAGATTTGAAAGCTCGAGACATCCGTAACCGCAGCCAATGACATTACCAACTGCGCCACGGATCCGACAAGCTTTTGTGTTACTTTCCGGAATATTTTTAAATAAATTGAATGAAAAATTCATTGAGAACAAATCGCGGAGGTCAATTGATTGAAATTTTTAATATTTCTATATATCCATCTATATATATAAAAATAAAGATTTTTTTGTTTTTTTTCCCTTTATGCGTGCCTTTACCACCCATCCGATTTCGATCAAACTTTGGTCAGCTGCTGGGCGCACACTCGTGAAGGTTTCTAAACAAAAAAAATTAAAATGTAAAATCTATAAAAAAAAAACAAATACGTACAACTAGCGACATCTCTGAACCAGACAGAAAAACAAAAAAATATTTTATATCCAAAATTGAAGTATGCACGGGACTGACCTTGGCCCGCGAACTTTTACCCTGCCCAATTACTACCCTGTCAATTGATTGAAAGTTTTCAAATCGCTCTAAGGTGACATGTACTTACAAATCAAAGGTAGTCAAAAGTTTATCGAAAGAAAAAAGACTGAGCACCACTGTTTTATATTATAGATGTATGCGTATAAACATGACGCATGTGTGATCACGTTTTTTTCCCGATGATTTATTTCACTTAGGCTCCCTCTTATAACACGCCTGTCCACATATCGCCAACACTTTTTACGACTTTGAGGGAAGCATCATAAAATCCACTTCGCCATTACTAAATCTTGCCACGATCTAACAGACCTTAATAGGAGGCTTACAATTTTTGGGTTTTTCCTCTCAGAAATAATCAATCACTTTTTTACACTCCACTTACCGATCGTCAAAAAGTTTTTTTTAAGTTCGGTATGGTTTTTAAAGTGTTTTGAATTGTCGTTCTATAAAAGCCCCTATTTCGTGATAAAAAAAAATCAACGAGTTGAAATGTGCTTCTTAGAACGTATTATATATAAAATATTGAATTATTTAAAAATACGTAAAAAGTATGTCGTCAAAGAGAAACAGTTTTCAGTAAAAGCAATATTAAATGTTACCAAAAATGCGTAAATATTTAAAACAAAAACTTTCACAGTGGATAATAAAATTATAATATGGTCAAAATTCAGCAAAGTTTTTACAAAAAACAAAGTTTCACAAAAATCCTTATACAACTAAATCAAAAAATAGATTGAAACATTACATTTTTAATACCGTTTGTAGAAAGGAAAAAAGACGTAACTCACTTCAAGAAGAGTACAGGTCTGCACGGGCCCGGGATTGACCTTTACCCGGCCCAGCCTGTGGGCCGGGTTCGGGCGAGTAAAGACAATTTAGATTCAGGCTCGGACCGGGCCCGGGTAAGGAATATAATTTTTAAAACATATTTCTGACTTAATGCGCCAATCATAAAGAAATACTATTAATAACTCAACTTTTCAACATTCCGTGTTATGAATATCGTTGGAAATGTGGAAACAATAAGACATATTAATTGAAAAGTATTAATGAAATTCTACATTGAAAATAAATCGGGCTTTTTCGTTCGGGTAACAAGTGTGATATTGAGACTTGAATCCGTGCAGAGAAGGATGATTTTACAAAATTTCGACCCGTGCAGACCTCTAAAGTAGAGTGTAGTAGGAAGGATTGAAAACAAAATATCACGATTTTATTCACCGCGCAATATAAATGCGATTGAAATATATATCTACAAATTTTTATCTACAACTTATCTTGCCTGTAGAATTGAATAGTTATGATGACAATCATTATCAAAGTATAAATTTATTTAATTAAAAAATCGTTCTTCCTTTATAAATGCTGTATTAATGTTACTTTCTAACTTCAATGCTAGGAAAAGTCAATAATCAGAATTGACCAAATCAGGTTCACATTTTTTTGAATTTTATAACTGTATGATTAAAAACAAATCCTATAGCACCGACCCCCTCCCAATCCACTCCATCTCACCAGCCCTAACCCCTTGCACGGTATTGTTTGCTAATTCAATCAGACAGGTAGCTCGTCTATTGACAGTAGGGTTGATAAAGTTTACCTGCAAAAAACATTGCTTTTATTCAAGCGGGTGCGTTTTTATTGGGAATTTTGGTTTATTCAAATAGAATGTTAAATGAAAAAATGAGGTCCGTTTACCTGAGCATTGAATACGAATCCTCATTTGACTGACGATAGTTGAATTTTATCACGATCGAATGGTTTCATCAAATAATATATTTATAATAAAGCAATATTCTTCGAAGTACAGATTGGTCTGACATTTGAATAATGTAAGCCGAGCTCTGACCGCTAACCTCAAAAAGTCTCAACTTTCACGGCTTGATATATAAAGATTGGCACTGTAATAAATGAATGATGGAACAAACAGAAAATATCCACATAATACTTTATTTATATTATATGTTTTTTTCATTTTCAATGTGACAATCTGTATGTTAAGTTAGCTGAGTAAGTTTAAATAAAATTTAATTTAAAGCATAGAAAAAGAATTCTTCTGATTAACTCATGTTCGCATGGAATATGTCAACATACATAGTAATCATCATTGAAGAATTTTAAAGCTCCTTTCAGTGACATGGTTATTGGTAGATACGTTCCACATTTTGTTAACATCTTAAAAGTGAGCTTAGAAATAGTTGAAATTTCTTCAATAATTATTGGGATACTAAAACAGTATCATTTGGGACTACCCTTTATCCACGTTAGATAATGAAATTACTGTAATAACAGTATCAAAGGATTGCTGTATAATCGTTTATGATTGTAAAGCATTTTTATTTTCATTAAGAGTGCTGTTACACAAGTCCAATCAGTCGCCAATACCATAACGGATTGGTGTGACAACTGGAGAATCAATATTAATGATGAAAAGAACGCGCCAGTTATGTTTTCTAAGGGCTTCATTAGAAAACTCAATTTTGATTGCATTCGCAAGCACAATACAGAGATCAAGTGGTCCAAAACAGTTAAATACCTTGGACTCACTTGAGATAGTAGACTTAAATTCAACGAACACACCGCGATCAAAAAACGTCAAGCTAATGCTGCAAAAGGAAGATTAAACTTTATGTTAAATGCGAGAAGCAAACTTACTCTCAAAAGCAAGCTGCTCCTCTATACAGCAATAACTCGCCCAATTATGGTGTACGCTACTCCAGTATGGGCTTATGCTCACCACAAGCATCTGAAGACTCTTCAGGTTATTCAAAATAAATCATTGCGACAAATATGTAACGCCCCGTGGTTCGTACGTAGCTCGCTACTACACAGAGACTTAAAAGTACCTACAAACATTATAACCCAACGATCTCTTACTTACAAAATCATGATGAGACAATACTTAAGAATCGGTTTAGACAGAGAGTAGTTCTGCTCGACAACCCCCCATTGATGTAAACAGGGATTTTCTTTGCTTAAATTGAGTAAAAACGACTCCCTGTAATAGAAAATGACTTTTCTCTGGATGCTTCCTTGCGTATTGCATGTGCATATGTGTATGCGTTTGTATATAAATGTATATCTGTGTGGGTGAGGTATGCGAGGTATATTTATATAAATACAATTGGAACCACGTGAATTCACTTCATTGTGGATTGCTTAGCTCTACAGCGATCTCACCCTTCTATCTGCAACGATGGAAGTGGAAAAAAAAATTAACATTAGAGACGAAGGACACTCAAAGAACTATGTCGCTAACGGGCCTTAAGACTTAACGCTCCATCAAATTGATATCCAAAAAAAATATCTTAAAAACTGCTCTACGAATACGAGATGCTAGTTACAAGCGCTGTGCGACAGGTCGATGTATTGTCTGTGTCTATATTCAACGATGTGTTTTGTTATGCTTTTTACAATTTAGTTTAATTATTGGAATTCGTCTTTATGTATTGTTTATTGTTTACAGGTGTAGTTAAATGTGTTGTTTTGTAAATAATTCAAAAACACAAATAAAGCAGTTTCCGGAAAAATTATTAACATACTGATTTTTAGATGAGTATTTTAACCATGATGGAAAAAAGATTGTAGAGAAAATTTATCGTTTCATTATTTGTCCTAGATATCAAATTTAGTTGAAAAGTACGTACATAATGTGATTTTGAAGTATCGAGATGGAAGCTAATATACGTAGGTGCAAAGCAGTAGAGTGACTTAAGTTTCTAGACGGGGCTTTATTGTGTACAACAATTTTACGCAATTCAACACACATCTATGGAGCTTGAACCGGAGGAGCCGAAATCTAATTTCCTGAGCGGTGGCCCGGGACACGTTGCGGTCGCTTTTTGAGCGCGTCGCAGCGTTCGCGGGCCTCGGTTGGATGCCCCACACGACATCTGGTCGAGTCGAAAGGACGGCGCGAATTAATTAAATTTTAACCAGTTATGGAAATGACGGCAGCCACCTCAAAATCGATTCGGTTTGCATCACAATGCCGTGAAAAGGAAAATTCTGACTTTATGGCCATTTATAAACATACGTATGCATACACCCCCCGCAGTTGATACAATTCTATACTCATTTTCAGATACTAAAACAAACCAAATCAGATTTTTCAAATAGAATCTGTCATGCAAAAACCTACTGATGATTAACAATTAAATAATATTTAAAAGTTAATTTAGAGACATAAAATGTCGTTAAAATTTTGACAATTACGAATTTTTAAAAATCTGATATTATAAATTGTATAAACAACAGAGCTAAAGTTCGATTGAAGCAAAATTCTCACAAAATCTGCAGAGTTCAGAATTATCACAAGTAGTTAAAAATGTATTGTTGGGAAAACATTGTGAAAAGCAAATCACTATGTTGTTAAATTTATCGAACGTTCCGGTTGGTGATATTTTCCATTTCAAACACTAATGAATAAGATAATATTACAGGTACTATTAAAAAAAATTAAGAACATTGGTAAATAGATAGGAATTAATTTTATACAAATATCTGGTTGTATTTATGAACTCCACACTATCTTACTCAGAAACCTTGACAAGTAAATTGATTTATTTACCTTCACTTTTATTGTTGAAATAATAATTTTATCTTATAAAATAATATAACAATAGGAATTAAGCTCATGCTTGAGAAAAAAATATTATCGATAGCTTTACGAATATAATGTAATGAACATTATTATGTTTACGATCCTAATTTTATTTACAAATATTCCTCGACGGAAAGTCATAATAAGATTATACTGAAAAGGAAAATATTATATACGACTTCACATTTAGACTGCCTCGTGGAACAAGACATTATATAAAAAAGCGTGTTTCATTTATTTATTTTGTTTAGTTTTATATAGTTTTTTTTGTAAATATAGCCTAAGATATGTCGGTTTCAAAACTGTGATAGTAAATTCCTGTAAAGTGTTTTATAGCTGAATTAAAAATTACACTATTGGCTTCATTTAAAAAAATGTTAAAACTGTCAAACCGAATAAATTGGCCAAACAGCAACGAGCCTATAAAAGCAGTAAACTTTTTGAATTCAAAAGTGGCGTAGTATAGGAAATAACCATGATATTGATAAAAATCATAATCGAATAGTTGTCCAGTACTGTTTCCAATAGCATCCATTACATACGGTCACCAATTTACGAGCACGCTGTAGGTATAATGTTGGACTTTCTAAATTGTTATTGCTAATTAAATTCAAACTTGAAACTGAACTTGCCGATCACTCCCAGATGTCTGTAGGCTATGTCAAGAAATGAAAACTTGATCACACGGGCATAATCTGTATTAGCTGCAGCTAAATGTCATTGAATTACGTTACTCTGTTGCCGACTTGACAATCTGTGTATTATATTTATTATTTAAAATCTTAAGGACATGTATTTCGCACACTAACGAATTGTGATGAAACTGTCAAAGTTTCATTATAAAGTAATAATTTAAGGTGCCATCGATAAGCGATCTGCTTAAAATTAACAAATTCAGACTGCTTCTTTCAACTGTCAGTTGTGCTTATTTCATCACAAACAATCTCATAACAACGCAAACTTTGCTTATGTCATGCTAACCAAAATATAATCATATTAATATCACAGATAATCAAATATGGTATAATTTAAGACATCGACTGAGGGTGCATGATGGGATTTCAATATCAAATTTGAATTATTGAGATTTTGTACACTTCCACGTATTTTGTCACTTACGACCCGGGTTTCACCTTTCGGCATCTTCAGGCATTCGAGCGCATGAATGGACTCGAATTGACATTGGAATATGGTGTATTTTCCTTTTCCTGTTATGATTGTATTTCATAAAAGCCAGCGAAATATTATTCATCATACAAAATTAGAGAAGATATCAGAAATATCTGATATTTTATAAAAGGCGCAGTTGGTAGCGTCGTTGGCTACAGTTACGGATGTGTCGGGTTCAATCCCCGGTGCGGACGGTTTTCATAAATTGATGTTTCAATGGATTTATGGATTTCCTGTTCTAGTACTATCCTTCTATTCCTACTCTCTTAAAAAAAAAGAGTTTGAGCAAGTAACAAGAAGTTCTGATAGATACCTCCATTAGGAGACTATACGCTCCACATTGGGAGCGGACATGGAAAAAAAATGTCATAAAGTATCATACAAGTGAAGTGAGCTAAGTAAATACAGGCTGTAACAGTATTTTATTAGTTAAGAAATTAAATTATATAAAGTGTAAATTAATATTAGAAGTTCATTAAACTAAGACTTTCATCATTTTGTCACTTGGAACACTCCACTTCTCGAGGTCTCATATATATAAATATATATTATATAACATATTTCACGAAATACCCCTTAAGATGATAAACATTTAGCTTAATAATAAAGGTTATTTTTCTTATGTTTAATATTGAGATAAGCCTCCAAATAATATACTTAAATTATTTTGACATTAAACATTTGTAATAAAAATGTTATTATTTTTAATTCGCGTCCATCATTTTTTTGAAATGTAGTTTCAATATCTTATGACCTATTTCACACGTTAATCAAAGAAAATCAAAAATCATTACATGTGCTGTTTGATAGAAACCAGTTTTATTCGTTGTTTAAATGAGATTCTTGGTATGATAGATTGGGCTACAACAAGTCCTCGTTAAGTTGAAATACTTTTGAAAGCTCAACAATGGCTTAATACTCTCGAGATTCGTAGCGGAAGTGATTTAAAAATATATTTTGAGTACTGGTGAGCAATCCATGCTAAATTATTATTAAATTTCTTTTTATTATTAATGAAAGAAAATATGTTTTCAGAGTCGGTATTTGTATTGAAGAAAGATATGAATATGTGAAATAAACAGTTAAAAAACATTCCATTAAGGCGGGAAATTCGTATTTCTATTCAAAATTCGTATAATTCCCTCCAATATTCGCGATTCTCCTCGAAAGCAGGCGTCTGCGATGGATGGCCTGGGGCCACAAATAACCCCCCCCAATCACAGACTGATGGGACGAGATGAGTATTTTTAAATGAGCCCATATCCAACCCACGGGATTTTGCGAAAAACAACATCAATTGGAATATCTATAAACGTTTGAAGTATTTTTTTTCCCATCTAGCACATTCTACGCGCATTTTATTTGCGTAATGTTGAATAATATTTCGGCAAAATTTATTGAGGGGCTAGCATTATAAAAATCAATTATTAAAATGATATTGTTTTCAATATTACTTAAATATTTCTTATTTTTATATTTATTCATAGATGAAAAATACATTCATAACGATATATGGTCGATAGACAAAACTTTTTATCAGAAAAAGTATTTACTTTTTTTTTATGATCACCGGTTTGCTGATTTTCAAGAAGCAGGAATGCTACAAGTCCACGATTAATAATTAGAAACCATTTATGTGAAATTCTCAATATTAATTAAGTAAATATTTAATTCAGTAATAGTATGCATGTAATTACACAACTACAGCCGTTTTAACGCGTGTCAGCCAATAATTATACCTTCGTTAAGACAAGTCGAGGTGTGTGCTTTTTTAACCATTAATGAAAAATTCACTACCCTTGTATGTATTTTATTATATTATATGTATTATGTAGACATCACAGAAATTCGTATCATCTACGACACGTCCATAAAACCATTTATGAAACTGGAAACAACGACATTGACCACTTGGCTATAGGCCATGCTGAATTAATTTATACATATCTGATCCTAAAACGGGGCGCAGCAAGAGCGATTAGCCTATCACCAGTCCAGTTCAAGCAGCATCTTTCTATCATTACCCTCTCCGAAATTGAAATATTCAGCGACAATCAAAGTGTGGAAATCTGTTATTTTGGACTCAATTTTGAATAAATTGTTTCATTTACTTTTTGATAAGTTGTTTAAAATTACACTTTTCGATTTCACAATTTCAACAGTAGAAATTTCTACCGACCCGCTTATCTATACAAATATTAAAATTGAGAAAAATCAAATGCTTCTTTTAATTTTTAAGCATAAAAAATTTTCACGGTGAATTGACTACAACAGAGTTTTCAGAAACTATGTTCCGCGGAACGTGAATAGCTGTTTCGCGAAAACCTGAAATGGTTTTATATGCTGCTACGGCTGCAGACAATTCAAACATATTTGAATTTATATTAGTATTAACTACCCTGCATAATAATAAAGATGTTGTATTAGCGAAGTGTTCCATCGCAGTAAATGTTTGGAAAACTCTAGGCTACAACACTTACGTAAGTAATGATTCAAATTATTCTAGTGGCAGTTAAATAAAACATCAACTGCCCGCTACTGCTTCCATTGCTATTACGGGACATTCCGACTTACAGCTGCTTATGTGTTATTGCTTATCACAGCCAAGCTGGAAACTGTAGCGTTTGAAGTAAGATTTGGAGATCACCGTAAGACGGCTGGAGACTTATTTGTGTAAGGAAAAACTGAACACATGAGATGCATCATCAGTATTACAGTCAGTACTTTCTTCTCAACCAAACTTGTGTCAGCAAACGTCATACTATCAAGATACCCCAAAGAAATACCCAAGTATGTCTGGATTATACTCTGTTTTAGATACTTAACCTGAAACGGATGAAGGAGATAAGGTGCCATGGGACAAATAAATATTTAATTAGTTATCAATGATTTACTATGTAGAAATAATGAAACCTGTCATGTGTTATTGTAATAATTATTGCCGGTGATGATAATTTCATAAATTTTTGCGGAATTAGTATAAGAATGGTTTAATGATTTGACGCACATGAGAAAAATACTAACTGTAATTCAACAATTCGATTCCATTCGTGCGCTCAAATGCCTGAAAATGCCGAAAGGCGAAACCCGGGTCGTTAGTGATAAAATACATGGAAGTGTACAAAATCTCATTAATTCAAATTTAATTATTATTGTGTCGATAAAAGAATATTATTATTTTTTAATAAAATAGTTTTCCAAATATAACTATCAATTTTCACAGTTGAATCATTTTTTTACACATTACTTTTGCAAAGTGCTTATTTAGATTATCGAGCCAAGTAGCGTAACCCTCATTTTTATGTAAAAGTCATTAACAGTTAAATATTTACTGATTGGTAAAATTTTAACAGACATTTAAAATACTTTATTAATTAAATATAATCGATTTTTGTTTTAATAAATCCAACGCCTACGTTTTTTTTTTATTTCATGAACAATTTGACATTTGAGGGTTTCGATAATTGACGATAAAATAAACGAATATTGTATATTGAAAACCTCTTATGGCAACACACACTATTTAACTGATTTGTTTACATTAAAAATTACATCAATCTGTAATTGTTAAGGCAAAGTAAATAATTTTTAAGTCGTGATGTAAAACAGTATTTACATACAATAACTGTATTAAAATTTGAAAGTGTTTTTCCTATTATGATTGCATCAAATTACAATGTACCATGAATCTAAAGTTGACGATGACTATTCTTAGCAATAAGGTTATAAAACAATGGAAAAAGATTTTAATATCACTGAGAAAAATAACAATAGAAATGTGATATATAACGTGTATAAAATGTCTGTTACGATTTTAATACATAATGGTGCAATCAAACTATTGAACACACCTGAATTAAAAAAGTTTGATTGATAAGTTTTTTTCTGAATTCATAACACATTTACTGTTCAATCTAACTGACGTATACCCGTGTATCGGTACATTCTCGCTTGAAAAATGTACGGTTAACTTTTTCTTTCAGTTTTTATTTCATTTCCCAATAAAAGTCTTGATATATTGAGAAAAGAGCACTCGCTGATAGACTTGTCAACATGAAGTGTCAAAGTTTGTTGAAAATATTTTGAAATATTTTACGCAAACGTTTCATTCCTCAAAAGGCTTGTGATATTTTCATGCAACCGTTACGTTACGGATATAAAAATATCAAAAAATATTCGTTCGTGATTTTTCTCAATGTCATTTTACACTATTTTTGTTGTTATTTTCTTAATTAAATTAGATTTTTGAAATGATTGTCTACACAAAATTGTAATTGTATTTAGGTCAGAGAAAAATGAAAAAAAAATAGCATCTAACTTTTTTTTATTAATGTAACATAATGAAGATAACTGCCCGAAATTAAGCTTAATACGGAAAAGATAATACACGAGATTGACATGGGATGAAACGAGATATACTGGCGATCGAAAAGGATTCCTGGAAGTACTGATATTGACGAAGAAAAAAAAAATCTATAAAGATAATTATGGCAACTAATTATTTAGTCAGTATCTAATTCAATTAACGGTCAGTAAATATTAAAGAAACGGTCAGTAACAAAAGTATAAAGCTGTCAGTAGAAAAATAAAAATGGTAAATAAATATTAAATTAAGGTTAGGTTAAACTAAGTAAAAAAGATAAAATAATAAATTAGGTTTAATTTAATAGCTGACCATTTTATATAAATTACTGACCGTTTATTTTATTAACTGACCACGTGTATACTGACCACTTATCGAATTAATTACTGATTTTTTTGATTAATTACTGACCCAATAAATACAGGTAGATAATTATAAACACAATTTAATTTAATGATATCACTAAAATAAAAGTTTGCTTTGTATTTTATGTAGTTGGAAACAAGCAATATGGACAGGCGATTAAACAAATGATCATAAATTTAATTTTGAAAAAAATGTATGTTTAGATGAAGTAAAAATAGTATTTTTAATATTATGTATATTATATATTCATTAATTTAAAAATGGCTTGTATTTATAATTTTAATATTTCGTACGCGATATATGATATTTATAGTAATGGTGTACATCTTTTGTAGAGCCGTCAATAAATATTATGAATTAAATAATCCAGAAAGTATAGTACGTGTGCAATTTTCTAACCCAATTCTTGAAATTTTCTAAAAGACATATTCAATAACTGTATTTAAAACTGGACTTGGATGATTTTGAATTAGCCATATTGGATTTTCGCTGAAGAATCATATAGCCACTTTTAATGAAAAAAAAGTGTTCCGAATGGCGGTGTGACGTCATTCTTATAGGCGGATAATCAATTTTAAATTTTATCTGCCATTTCTTAATCCCGCAACGCTGAGCAGTAAAGTTTTGCCCAGATAGTGCTTTCACTTTATCACTTTGGGGTGCCATTATGGAAACATAATAAAAATTCCTCGATATAATGGGGTTTGAAATACACCCATAAATAAATAATCTGTCCAACAGATAACGTCATTTTTCAGATGGTAGCGTCGAGGACAAAAGGTGATAAAAATAAGTGTTTATAACATCATTATCACTTACTTGAAAGCCAATGAATTTTAAGCATATATTCCACAAGTAACGTTGTTATTAATCGAGTGGTTATCTCAACCCGTCCTAGGTAAAGCAGGTACGTTTTTAAATATACTGAATAAAGATGCGCTGAATTTAATTCAAATAACACATTTCGTGTGTGGAAAGGCAGAAGGACGTAACTCACGTAACCCACTCAAAAATATTGTGTATAACCCACACAAAACGTGGTAAATTGTATACATTGTGATTATCGAAAAAAAATATTTTGAAATAACGTTGGTACTTTTATTTTTCTACAGTTGATAACATTATGTATAAATATAGTGTATTGACACGCTTTGTGTAAGCACAATATTTTTGGTGTGGCTTACGTCCTTTTGCCTTTTTACAATCGATATAACATTGTTGTTAATCCTGGTTTTCTAGTTGTAATGGTACTGTAAAGAAAATTGAAAATACTTCTTTTCTTTTGTGTTTATTGAATATACCCGGGTTTCTCCTTTCGGCATCTTCAGGCATTTGAGCACACAAATGAACTCGAACTGACCGGGTAGTTCGAGTCGATGGAAATATACAAAATCTCAACGATTCAAATATGATATTGAAATTACGTCAAGCATTCAGTTGATATCTTAAATAAAATATATATCACCTGTTTATGTGTTTGTGTCGTATAAACTATTGTAAGAAATTTCAATGAAAAAATTGTCGAGTAACGAAGCTCTTGTATCTTTCTTTTGAATGCTTCATTGAGAGATATACGTGCATTTTGTACTGCACAGTGTAGTGTTTTACTTCTAGAGAATCGGAGCTGGGTACAAACCTATTACAAGACATTTAAGTAAAAGGGTTCTCCAATTTGATTATGAAAGAAATAGAGTCTATTTGGGAAAGTCAAGAATCAACCTAACTGTAGTGAAAAGAGAGTTTAAAGTAGCTATGAGGGTTTTTCAAACCATGTTCTCTCTCATTGCAAAGTAATGAAGTTTTCTTGGAAATTATTACAGAGACGCAAGACAATGCTTTAATTAATTAAATGAGGCAACGTTTCCCAATTAAACTTTGGCCTCGTATAACACGTTTTTGATATAATATGGCTGATGAATTGTGACGTCTTTTTGTACAACACGTTTTATATAACACGGTTTCAGATTTTTTTTAAAGAAAATGATCCTATAATCCAGGCATGTCAAATTAGATTTGCACCGCGGGCCATATAAACTAATTTACATCAGTGAAGGGCCGCATGTTTTCAATATTTAAAATTGGACCAAATAAAAAATATTTCAAATTTATTTTAAAATATACAAATTATGAAGAAATTGACAAATATTTCTTCTTATTTTGAGTTACAAATATTTCTTGGGGCCGTTTTCCACAAAGCAAATCATTATAATTTGTTGTAGCCACGAATGCCTGAATAGACCGAAAGGCGAAACCCGGGTCGTTAGTGACAAAATACATGGAAAATACAAAATCTCAACAATTCAAATTTTCATTATTATTTGGTTGAATATTTTGAGCTGTCGTAATTTTCAAAATTGACGATAAACGTTTTTGCTTAACGAGGTCCAAGTGTATATTAATTCACAGATTCCTTTTATCGTATAAAAAAACATTTTAAGGTCAAATATCTGTATGACGAAGCATTCATTCCACCGAAGAAAAGTAACTGGTAAAGGCACCAGACTACTGGCTGCAAATTCTAGGCCGATTTTGCGCTACACCACAATTCATCGCAATGTTCAAAATTGCAAAAAGCCATGGCACGCGGTGTTTCCACCAATTACTATCCTAGCCCAATGATACTTAAATTCGGTGATCGGACGAGAGTCGATGCTTTCAACGTGGTATGGTTGATGCCAAGTGCTTTCAATTACCTTCCCTAATAGTTGGGTGCACTCTATACGCAGATTTTGATGTATAACCTGTTCATCTCTCTCCCACCACACGCTAAATATTCAATACACAATCAAAGCTCTTTTCGTGATATATTGTTAGTAAAGTTTAACTTGAATAGATTTTATTTCTGAGCGAATACTTTGTTTACACTTATTGAAGAATAAAAATAATTAAATGAAAGAGCAATTTAAATAGGTTAATTATTGAAAACAACTCTCATAACTTCAACAATTTTCATCGCCCTAACAAAAAAAAATATTCACAGCTTAATAACAAGTTGAAATATAATACTTCCACCTATATACAGTGGCGCCTATTCAATTATGTAAATGCATTAATTAAATAATATATTTATAACTGTATTATTGATTTGTGAGCTGTTTACATAGTCGAATTGAGATACTATTAAGTTATACAACGGGTGACTTGATTGATTAAAAACCAAAACTGTCAAATATAAATGCGATGAATAGATACAAGCAGTCCACTAAGCTGATTTAACACGCTCACTAGTTAAGTATTCCACTGGACTACCATTTTGAATGCCGAAATCGTATTGAACAAAAACAATAAACTGCGATATTTAAAAATAGTTTTGATTAAAATGCATGTGTAATCAATGACAAACCGTTAAATAACAGTTTTAGAATAACATTCAAACATGAGAAAATCTACAATACATAATATATTATGATATATAGGTTAAATAATCACTTATAAGTGAACTGCCTATTCTTGGTTGAATTGCATTATATCGATGGTGTTTTGGCCAATTGATGTAACCTTCAAAATTGAAATTGTTCTCAGGAGAGAGTGAAAACTGTTATGATTCTGATTCTGTTATGATTTTGAGAGTTGCGTTATGATTCTTTGAAATGCACTCCTGTAAATTCTCATGTTCGCAGATACGGAACTATACGTAGGGATTGTTGATATAATAGTGGCTCAACGAATGTAAGATGAAGTTTCGTTTCCAATAAAGTGGTCAATTTATTTTTGTAATTTACATCATTGAGAGACCTGCTCTGTCGTCTTAACGTCGTAAATGAGATCCAATAATTAACTCATTTTCGTATTTTTGAGGGTTACATCAATTGGCCAAAACACCTTCGATATGTATTAACATAAAATATACCTTTATCGTACGGCTTTCACATTTTTACAATGATCAGGACCGGTTTTACTCTTGCAAATCGCAAAACACAATTTGTTGAATAGATAATGCTCGTGATTATCGAAACCGGTCCTGGTCATTATAAACGTGTGGAAGTAGTAAAATTTAAAATATAATGCCTTTCCACAAATAATTAACAGCTAACATATTAAAAGTGATTTTAAAGGAAGTAGTAAAAGAAAGTGTTTTAAATAGGTAAAATGATTCAATTATATCGGCAGCTATTTTTTGCTTGAGTAGTAACGCCACTGTTCTTACCGCAAGGGAGCGCTGGCGTCGTGGGAATTTGCTCAAAGTGAAAATGCTCAGCTTTTTCACCCCAACAATGGCGGCGGATAGGAAAATTTGCCGCTCCATTGTCATATTACGGCTATATAGTAATAATGTTGGAAATTTGACGCGCGGAGTCTTTAAACGCTATCCCTGTCCTTGCGTGAATGCATGATATTTCTTAGGCATTCTTCGCTGCCACCCTCCCCCAAACACCACCGCCATCAGCCAAACCCCACCCATCTGCAGGAGATGCGGTAAAATTAACGCATACTTTCAAATTGTAATTAATAACTTAACTTTGCTGCAGGCTTTGTGATTTACTTAAACGGCGAACCACTCGTGGACTTGTTCTTTGTTTCAAATTGAATACTTCCAAAACTCGTAAATCCAGTTTGGTCAGAAATTACTTTTGAGAATGTTATTTTTTTTCTTTCGTGTAGTGTCTTTCACACTGCTAATTTTATTCGGAAATTTTAAATAATCCTAATTGAAGAGAGCGATTAACTAACCGCTAGTCCTGTCCTAGAAATATCCTTGTATCCCTACACTCCTTACAAGACAGGTCGAGCAACTGAGTGAAAAGCAGTTCTCATAGAAAACTTCTATTAAGATACCTCCATTAGGAGGTCATATGCTCCACTAGGAAATGGACGTTGTAAAGAGAAAAATGGTGAAAGAGACACTATAAACATCATATTTTATTTGTAAATACGATGGTATAGTTATATGTACGTACTTAATTTACTAGTATTATAAACTAGTATAACCGTACCCGTCGTAGATGACTGCATTGAAATTGAAATACTAACATAGGAAGCACTTACATAGGATAACAATAAAACGTCTACAGAGCGGTATGGGAATTATATATAAGATACTAGGTGGCACTGCCACCTGTCAGTATTCGCACAACAGACAGAGAGAGAGAATTCGTGTGTGTCTCTCCATGTCTGTATGTGTGTGTGGCGCGTTATAGATATGCAAGGCAAATATAATGTATTATATTGTATATTACATTATACATTCTAAAATTTTTTTTAATGGATTTGAAATAGCACAGTCCAATAAAAGAGGCCTGTATTTTTTTCAAAGTTCATTTACCATGTAAATTAGTAAAAATATTATTTTTTTTTAAAAATAAGTTACATTTCATAAAATGTTAAATAATGGATTCTCTCATTTTTCTACATTCACTGAATGTTTTTTTGTATTATATTTTTTTCACGGTGGTTTCTGGAAACAGACTCGGGCGTGTAATCAACCAATATATGTTTTTGTTTATGTAGTACAGAAGATAGCGAAAAAAACTAACAAAAAAAAAATCGGTTTGCTGAAGAAGTTATAATTTATGGACATACGGAATATAGTAGATGTTAACGAGAAAACGTATTTTTATATAAAAAAAAAAACATTTAAGTAATTCTAAGAGCGGAATGTCCGTTAACTCTGAATAAGGGTACTTATTTGAAAGTACAAAGGGAGTAGATAAATTCCTTCCATGTGTTGTATTTATCCATTTCATCTAACCAGTTAAGTAGAGTCGATTTGTATTTTGTAAGAAGTACAGAGTGTTGTTAAAACGTCAGTAAAATAAGTCGATACTAAAATAAAATTGACATTTCACATATTTTAATGTACATCTTTTATGTGCTCTATCGATATATCTATCAAATTTTCTAGTTGTTCGTCTAAATTGTTTTTATATTTTGTCTCCAGTTCGAAAGTCAAAATTCTTCCAAACGTTACACGATCACGTCGAGAGTAAAATAATATTTTACTTTTTATTATGCACCGAAAGACACAAAATAACTTAAATTATACTTAAAACCAGGCGCGGCTCGTCCATACGCTCTGCGGAACTACAGCACCTCAAAGAAAGTTGAGAAAAATGTAATATAATATAAATAAAATTTATTTATATTTTATGAACATATCAGTATTTTTTAACGTGTATTAAGCTCGCCCGCCCAGCGATACATCCAATAATTATCATAAACCGTGGTACTAATATCAGAAAGTGAGACATATTCATGATTTTGTGCAGTAAGATTTGATGGAATATGCTCGAGTGGTGAAAGAGGGTCGCGGGAAGGGAAGACTCGCAACTAGAAGCTTCATCTGAACTGCCATTTTGACAGTATTTCGTGTTCTGCATGCGGGTGCGGTTTGCAGTAATCTGACCACGCTCGCAAAATCTGTCTAAATAAAAGCGATATTTTTTAAGGAAAAAAGACAGAAGAATTAATTTTATAATGATATATAGATGTAAAGTTTAATTTTTATGCTAATAGTAAGATATAATCCAAATAAACATTATTTTTTTATTTTTAATCAACCGCTGCACCCCGCGATACCTTATCTACTAGCCGCCACTGCTTAAAACTATCATACTGGCCATAACAGTTTTTCGTGATTTACTCTTACAAAACCTTTCAGGAGCGTATTTAGCGACTCAGTTATTCATATGTACTGTTTCGTGTTTTTGTTCAGAGTTTGTATGTAATATGAGTTTTAAGAAAGTGATGATTTTGTAGCGCCACCTAGTATCGAGAGCATAAAAAATATGCAAATGAAACAACCACAGCATTACATTACAGCTGACGCCAATCTGCCATGGATCTGACAAATAAGCCGGATCTCCACCGCGAACTAAGCTAACGTAATACTAACTTAGTATACACCGCGAGCGAAAAGATTCTATGATATTTTTACATCGCTTAGCTCACTTTGCCTAGCTCATGTCTCTTCGCTCACGGTGAAGATCCGATTATATAATGTTGAAAGTACATAAAACATTTAATACAATAATTACTCTACTGAATATGTCTACCTCTTACAATACATTGATCAGTCTAGCAGCCCCTTCAACTGGCGTCTCATATGACCGTTGCGAAGAACAAGCTTTAAAAATGGAAAAAAAATTTAGGGTTTCGGTTGTAAATATAAAAAAAGGAAATATGGATGTTTACAGTTTTGAGAATTAAAAGATTGGAATCTCGACCCCGTCGAAGATAACCCCTTAATGAATTTATTCAGTTGGTATTACAGTAAACGTAATTTATTACAGGTGTAATTACGATATTTTAATGTTTTATTAACTTAGAAACATTCTATTTTACGAAAAATAATGCATATAATATGGTGGTAATGCAAAAGTATAGCGGTTATTAGTATGGGTGACAAAAATGTATGGAAGGACAAATTCATTTATATCACTTGCTTCCAATTAGTGGAGTTTGGAATTGATTTTTGAATTAAATATCGGAGCAAACACTGGTCAGTAATTTGTATGAATTTTGATAGTTAATTGCTGGCGTCACCTGCACGATTATCTAACTAACTTAATTAGCGCAAGCGGGAGATTTAATTTTTTTTCATTTTTACGTTCTCTCAACACGGGATAAAAAATGATTTCAAATCAGTTTGCATTTAATGAGTAATATTTCCACCGTCCTTAGACGTCACCGTATCAATAATGTTTAGATGTACCCACCGATTGCGCAAAAAATGTTATTTATTTAAAATTATGGGTTTATCTGTGATGTCTAAAAATCCCTCCCACCCATCCTATCATAAAAAAGGACGTTATCGCAGCGATTAGCTTACCACTACTCGTGTCTTAACCCTATCCTTCTATTCTCATAAAAAAGAAGCGTTGAGGTACTGAGTAACACGCAGTTCTCGTAGAAGAACTTCTGTTTGAATACTCTCCATTAGGAGTCTATATGATCCATATTAAAAGCGGATTATTATAAATAAAATAAATCAATTGATTTTATGAATATAGATGATATGCTAACATTTACTACCTAGTCTGTTTTATGGTAAATCTATGGATTATTTCAAAAGAAAATATACGACGACAATTAGTTGTAAGTCACAAAAAATTTAGAGAGGTGAAAAATATGATTATAAGACTACTTATTACGTAGTTGTAAGTTAATCGTTTTTTTTTATTTCATTTATTCAGGATTGTGTAGAGTTGTAAGGTTTGATTTATCTATCTTGTTCTATAAAATAATTACAAATTATATTATGTTATCCTTTGTTGGTGAATTTGTTTGTGAATTGGTGAATATTTTTTACGTTTAAAACACAGTTTTTCCACTACGTGTTGTAATTCTAAATAAATAAAATTATGATTATCTTTTTTGATTGATAATTAAGTATTAGGAGCGGTTTCGATCGAATATTAATTTTCATTGTTTATCACGGAATTGATTGAACATATGTTACGCCAGGAATATGATCGTATATGGGTTTATAGCGATTATAACTAACAGAATTACAGGAAAAGGAAGGACATTAATACTATGAATAACTAATCTTTCAATGATATGCGATTTGGTATTGCATATTTCATTTCTGAAAACTGTTTCAATGTACATTTGAATTCATTAAATAAATGCTATTACACCCAATTTTGTTTGTGCAATGAGGATACTTTCCAGACTAGCGGGCAAAAAATAACCTTGTAAAAAAGTTGAAATGTACATATGAAAATGGGATATAGCTTCCATTACTTAAAATATAAAATTTTCAAGCTCAGAACTAATTGGAATTTAGATGCATACATAATAAGTAATAAATTAATATGATTTTCTGTTTTAGATAAACACTACATATTAAAAATGAAAACCAGAGAGAATAAAATCGAAATATGTGTTAAATCATAACAAGTCGAACACGAGTCACGAACACCGAAATCAAAATTCGCCAAATGACAAAAATGACAATTTCAATATTCGCAGAGTCGAATGTTTTTAACTTTATACAAATACTGTATTTAATACTTTTTACTTTCAGGGTGTTAACTGTCAATTCTTGGTGGAAAAGCGCTATATTTTAAAAATAAAACATAATTCGTTTGTACTACTGCCACACGTTTATAATTAGTTGATAATGCTCGTGATGAGTGAAACCAGTCCTGATCATTAAAAACATGTAGAAGTAATACAAAAAAAATGTTTTATTTTAAAAAAAATTAATACTTTTCGTTATTTTAACAGTTTAAATGTAAAAAAATCAATGTAAAAAAAATAATTGGTCCTTTTTTTGACTGTGGAAAAAGAAACGTTAAAAAAAACCATGCAAAAAGATAATTAGGTGTATTATGAACAAGAAATTACCAGGGGGGTCTGCCACCGTCAAAATTCTTGGAAATGAGTTAATTTAGCAACGTAAACTATTTTGATTCAAATTGCATCTGGAATTTATTAATTCCTTTGATTTAAGTCATGATGAAGCACCTTAAGTGGCAAAATAATTTGCCAATCTCTTTGTGATACGTTTTTTTATTTGCTTACTAATTAAAAATTATCAAAATATTTTTATAAAAAGGGTTTAATTACATATTAATAAAATTTAAATGCGTTATGGATCGATAGACAGACAGATAGTTTTTTTTTTTCGATTATTGAGATTTTGTACACTTCCATGTATTTTGTCACTAACGACCCGGGTTTCGCCTTTCGGCATCTTCAGGCATTCGAGCACACGAATGGACTTCGAGTCCATTCGTGTGCTCGAATGACTGAAGATGCCGAAAGGCGAAACCCGGGTCGTTAGTGACAAAATACATGGAAGTGTACAAAATCTCAATAATCCAAATTTGATATTGAAATTCCATCAAGCACCCTCAGTCGATGTCTTAAATTATAAAAAAGACAAATAGTTATTTTTGTCTTAAAAATAAAATATATATCGATAGCTCATTTTTATAGGACGATTAGTCAAAGATTTGATATGTTGAGTTAAGTTAGCCATTATGTTCAAAAACCGCTCTTCTACAGTTCCACAAAAGTACAGTCTGTAAAATATACAGGTTTTCTCTCAAAATGCAGATATTTGCATAAGGAAATCAGCAAAATAAATAACTGAAATACCGTATTGTGGAAATACGTTTTTATGAATCGTGACGATTTATAAAGAAACAACCTTTAATCCTAAAATTATATACTATTAAACACCTATTTGAATAAAAAAAGTAATACAAATAATAAGCCTTCATTTTTTACGAGTCAGTTTAGATGAGTCAAAACTTTGATCAGCCATATCTCAAAACTACCAATTTATAGGTGTAACAGTATGCAACCATGCCATCGATATGTGCTTTAACGATAATCTCATACTGTCGTACCAAGTTAACAATGTGAAGATTAACTGAACAAATCTCTTATCAAAACACTGATTAGAAACCTAAGCCTCAAGCGAATAACAATTAAATATAAATATTTATTTTATTACTAACGTAAAACCATGCGTAGACTTTACATAATCTCATTACGATAAACACACAACAGTAATCAAATACAAGCTGCTGAAATCGTCCAATATTCTAGAACGAAGTTTGATATCAGAGAGGATAATCGGGCAAATTGGGTCGTTGCAGGGGAAAGGCGGGTATATTTCGTGCGGCGAAGGGTGGCTTGGGGCCGCCGGCACCTTCGGGGCAATAAAAATAAATAAGAAACAAGCAGAAATGAAATATCGAAACGAGGCCCTGGCAAAAATGAAACATCGAAGCAAGTGTTGATATTTATGGTTTGTCACGACACCAGTTAGAGTGTTACGTATATATTACATAATAGTGTCAACGTTAGTAAGACATATATTTAACTAACAATTCACACATTTATTTTACCACGTCCGCTCCCAGTGTGCACCATATGGATTTCTAAACGAGGAATCTCAACATAAGTTTTCTATGAGAATTACTTGTAACATAATTGCTCAACCTCTCTTTTTTGAAGAGAGTAGGGATAGAAAGATAAGACTAGGACAGAACTAGAGATTAGCTTACCGCTCTTACAAGCCCCGTTTTTAGGATCGGATGTGTGGGAAGGAATTTTAGACATCACAATAATTGATAGAAAAATAAATTTAAGAAAAAGTTGGTACCTGGTTTTGAATCCAAGACATCTGTCACCGAGGCCGTAAACGTTGAAAACTGGCGACGAATATTTACAAGAAAGTTACAGCTTAGCCGTTGTGTTGTTTGTAGTTAGAAATAATTTAAAACTGCATTTTATTAAAATATAATTTTTTTGAAGAAATAGTAAATTACTATGTAGTCCTATTATATCTTTCTCGTATTTATTGTTTTCTCATTTATAGCATTTACAATATTTTTGTTAAAATTGCTAGTAATGCAAAATTTATTTAGTTGAAAATAATTTCTGTACAACTCATTCAGTTCCCTTAATTGAACAGTTGAAAAAATCGATTACAAATGGTATATTATTGGAATACATAAACATGGATCTTACTCATTAAATGAAAGTTTTATGAGTTTTATGTCAGGTGATGAACCTGCGGCCTCTTAGGAAAATTTGGATTTAGCCAAATGGCTGCCATTTGGCTAAATCCAAATTTTCTAAATTTCAAAGTTTGTAAATAAATTTCATCGTTTTCCTTCATGTACGAATTTTTATGATTTTTCTTAAATATGGCGTATTGAATTAAAATAAATGAATGCGACCTACCGACAGGAAAAGGTTCGTTACCCCTGAACCAGATCATCGTCTCCGCTGTCAACACGCTTTGAGAACACGAAAACCTTTCAGAGTATTACAAATTATAGCTGTATGTTTTTAATGAGAGCTTTTTAAAAGTTGTTAATACATTGATGGTGTTTTGGCCAATTGATGCAACCCTCAAAAAATAAGTTAATGATTGGATCAGATTTTAAAGACGACAGAGTAGGTCTCGGCTAAATGATGTAAATTACAAAAATTAATTGAATACTTTTTGAAAGGGAAACATTATTTTAAGCTAAAAAATTCTTATCTATCTACTTGATTTAAGCCACTGTTATATAGAAATTCCCTACATATAATCTCGTATCTGCAAACATGACAATTTACAGTAGTGCATTTCAAATTTTCATAACGCAACTCAATATAAAAACAGTTTTTACTCTCTCCTGAGTAATTTCAATTTTAAGGGTTACATCAATTGGCCAAAACACCGTCGATATCGTAACAGGTCAAGGTCACCAGTGTCGGAAATCTAATTTTTGAATTCTTGGATTTGTATTATTTATGAATTACTGGGTGAAGTTTTAAATTTCAGATTTATGAAAGCTAGCTAGAAGTGTAATCCATTAAACATAAGATAGACGTGAAAATTCTCATAATAATTAGTTTTTCAAACAACTATTACCTTAAAGATAGAGTGGTATAAGCTTAAATAGCTTATTGAGTACGTTAATTGTAAAGCCTTTGATATTTTAGTCATACAACTTAGTATTATGTAGGTTAACACTTTTGTATTTGGAAGACTTGTTACAATGAAGAAAAAATCACTTTTTTTTTTACAAATAAATCAAACTACAACTTTTACATAATTGATTATTTAAAAGTAGAGTTTTTTTGAAGAATAAAAAAGTATAATTTTTAGTTCTACATTTCATGGTTGTATATAAATAAAATAATTGTAAAATGAAAAATGAGCCGGTGTAAGCGTAAAAAATTATAATCAAAAAATAAATGAAAACAAAATAAATTGCTTTTAGTAATTTAAAAATAGTATTTTTTGCGAGAACTGGTTTTTATTCAATTTTTAATATTTATTGTGCGTAAGGGTTGAGATTGACGTAGGTGGCTAATAGTTAGCTAATTGGTTTCGTTACTTGTCATTTGTTTTTTTAGGATTAGGTGGGTGGGAGACAAATGTAAACATCAAAATAGTCCATACCGTTGAACACAAATCAATACATCGACTTATACATTGTCTGTCCGAGGATTCAAACCTTTGGACGCTGACACCTAATAAGACGGCTGCTCACGACCGCAGACCATTCGACTACAAGACCGGATAAAAATATTTTTAGAGCCCGAAATTAAAATGTTACAAACATTTGAAAATTTGACGAAGATTTACTGATACCCTGAAGGAATTGTTACGAATAAATTATGAAAGAAAGCCTGAATGAGAGCATCCTTTTGTACGCTTGGTTTTCGCAACGCACGGATGAACTGTCATTTTTTGCGCACCTCTATAATAATACCGTTACATCTTTTATAATAAAAACTTTACAAAGGTCTTATCGCTCTGAGAGAACGTATTTCTTTCTCCGCATTGTAAAAATAATCTGAGACGGTACAACAAAGAGTTCTTTGAAGAAAAATCAGGGCGGCTGCCGAGAAGTTTTTTGCAATATTCCAGACGCTTATTGTTTCTCTGTCGTGTTTACTCCAAAAAGCTAAATAAACACCACTGACCGAAATCTCCATTACTTGTTGATTGGATGTACATCCTTCATTTTTCATAAATCATATCAGTAATACACAATATATATATTAAAAAAATATACATTTAGTTTATGACAATAGTGAACAATATGTTTTTAAACCATAAGTTTGAGGTTAACGCAGTCCATGTGTAAAACATAAAGAACAAATCTTGTTACTTCTAAACCGTCAAAATTAGATATTTTATGTAAATTCATTTTTCACAGCCTGTCCTCGACTTATGTAAGTATTTAATTATTGGTTCCGACTGTTAAATGTACGAAAGTAGAAGAATGTAAAAAAAACATTTAAAACTTGTTTTAAAATGGTAATTTATCAATCTATGTGTTTGGCCTAACAATAAATTATGTAATATTATTATAATATTTATATTGACTTATCCATGGACTACTAATAACATGTGATAAAAACTTTCCAATCTCAAAAAAATAGTATTTCATAAAATTATTTACCGATTATAATAGTGCCTAATCATTATTTGAATATAATTAAAATAAATAACGAGCGTAGTGTCAAGGCAGACGACGGACTCTGACTTAATCACAATGGAAGATAATAAAAAAATACCTCCGAAAGATGATTACTATACATAAGAATATGTATTCTAATTATTTTTTTTGTTTGTTTTTTGCTGAAAGACATGATACAAAGTAGAATGTTTTAGGCGTTTCATAAGATTTAGGTGACAGTAAATGATTAACGATTTAAGTGAAATGAGAAAAAACCTACTATACCCTCTTAATAATATTGACTTAAGATTAGTAATAAATATTAAATCGATAGAAGCTCGGAAAGACTGTTGCAATTAAATAAACGTTTTTATAATATAGCTTATATTGACTAAATCTTATTGCTGCGTTCATTAGTATCTACGTTGATTGTAAAATACCAATTTTGTTTGAATGTATCTAATTGTACAAAGAACAATTGTCTTCCTCGTTAATTAACGTCACAGTCACCAATATGAATAATTGAAAGAATCAATGTATTATACCGCTATATTTTGACAATAATTCAAAAATCGCTTTCCATTTCAGATAAGTTATCTATACTGAATCTACATGAATAATAATGATTTATTTTCATATGTTATATTTATCTACCTATTACAGAATCAACAATGACATTAAATACAGTCTTGGTGTCCAGTCTTGGTGTCATGAATCGAATAAAAAGTAATATTTTTCTACCTTATAAAAAATGTCTAAAAAAAGCATCGCATTTTTCAGAGATTAGTAATTAAGAAAAAATCGCCTTAGGTCTATTTCAAAAATATCTATTAAAATTTATTCTCAGTAAAAAAGACACCGATTTAATACGCACCAGACAGCTTCAAGAAAATTTCCGTGTCTTTAAATGTCCAGTTAAGCGGTAAATTTCCAACGGAATTTGTATGTAAATTAATTTTTTAAGGAGTGAATATTGCAATAAAAAATCGTCTGTGAATTATAAAAATGATTTTTTTTGTGTCACCGTTTATTCAAAATTATCCGGATGACGTTAAAAGGGGATTGAATATATCAATTCTTAAAACATTTTTAAATACGTGTTTATGTAAAATATTTAAAATCTCTTGTGGGCCGGATCCAGCCTGCGGGCCGCATTTTAGTGACCGTTGTTATTTCCGATTCTAAAAAAAATTTAATACGAAATTTACCTACGGTGATGGAGAAGAGAAAAACAGACACCTAGAAAAAAGGAGAAAATAATATTTTCTCTTAATGATTTTGATGGGAGATAAATAAATCTGAAGACATGACCGATAATTCTATTTTTTTACTTGTGGAAACTAGTTTTCATTGTTGATATTTATGCTCACTGCATCTTTTTTTCACGGTTGTTCTGCATAAAACTTTTTCTCTTTAATCCTACTTGATCACGCGGCCAACGGGTTTAAGTCCGTAATGGACACATTCAAACATATTATGTTCATAGACTTGTATCCAAACGTATAATAAACTATAAATAACGGTTTCATTAGAAGACTTGGCTAGAAAGAATGAGCCACTAGTCTAGGGCTGTCATAATTGTCCAGACGCTGATCGGGACGTTTGGGAAATAAATTGAAGAAAGTAGAAATGAAAAGCTCATCAATTAATTTGCAGCTTATTTCACACTCTATAATAGTTAGTCGACGAGAGGACAACAACCAAAACAAACCAAATAAATGCCACTAGAGGCACGACTGGAGCGCAGGGCGAGCATCTGGTTTGCTCTGGGAACTAGCATCTGTAATTTGCACTTATACTTCTACCCTCTTCCCGCTCTTGTACCTTTCTTTCTCATCTTGACATGGTTTGTTTTAGTTGTTATTGTATGACAAGCTAGCTAGATGGAATACTGGTACACAAGATTCACGGATCGGGACTACAGATCTATAAACCGAGACGTATGACAGCCCTACATTAGTCTCTTCCCACACCCATTATGTTTTCCGTATCGATGAAAAGAGAGTTTCTGCGGCTGAGTTCAGTTAAAGTGCTCTTTCAGTATATTAAAACAAACAAATACTATTATAAACTTACATGGTGGCGCTTAAAAGATATATAATTGGTTTGATTTTTAGTATACGGTGCAATAGATGTTAAAAACAAAACCAAATAAATATGTTCTTATTTATTATTGAGAATCGGAGCTGATCACTAATTATTGGTAATAATAAAAGTTGAGCTTTATGTAAATGTTGAGTTACTGTCCACATGGAAGTTTATATATTTATCAAAATATTGCTTTTTTTATTATTTGGTGTTAACAATAAATTTGCAGAAGGAATTAATGAAAATGGATATACGTCATGTTCGTGTTTTCATCTGAACATAAATTTTAAGTCAGTCAATCAACTTCTTGACTATCCTCTTCTTCATGCTGGAGAAACTATTAGGCGATGTCAGTAAATGACTAGTGGTTAAGATTTCAATTTATCTACATCTCGTTTTCTGGATCGAGTGGAGATGGGTACGAAAAAAATTTAAACATCACAAAAATGCATACTTTTGCATAAACATATGTATTTATTAAAAATCAATTTAAGAAAATTTATGTTTGAGGATTCGAAGCCTTGATCGTTTAACCGTGCACAAATATATTTAAATACCGTTCATAATTCGGCTAGCAGCCTAGATGTAATAAAAAATACATTGAATAAGAATAAAGTTCACAACTATTTTTATCAGCACTATTTTTGACAAAGTATTCCAATGTTTAAAAAAAACATAATTTGTTTGCTGTAAAAAAAGTCTTTCCATCAATTGACAACTAAAAAGTGGTTAATGGAATCGATAAAACAAAGCTACAGCCTTCGACAAAAGACAGCACTGAAAGAAGAAGACTCTTTATATTCTATTTTATTTTACCATGTCCACTCCCAATGTGAAGCATATGGAATCCTAATAGAGGCATCTCAACATAAGTTTTCTACGAGAACTGCTTGTTACTCAGTTGCTCAACCTCCCATTTTCGAAAAGACTGGAGATAGACGGATAGGGCTAGAACAGGACTGGTGGTTAGTCAATCATTTTAGGATCGGGTGGGTGAGAAGGAATTTTAGGCATCACAAACATCCATGCCTACTAATAGAAATCCATAAATCGATTGAAAAATCAATTTTTGAAACTGTCCGTATCGGGACTTGAACCCGATTCATCCCTCGACCACTGCACCACGGAGCCGACAAAATTGTAATATTAAAATGTTTAATCCGTAATGACAATCTAATTTTCTATACAAATTACGTTGTTCATGATTTATCGTTATCAACTTCTGATATAACACCCACAGAAAAAATTAAAAAATGTCAGATTTAAAAATACTTTCATTGTTTTTTTTAATACTGGAAAGATTTACAAACAAATATAAATATTCAACGTAAAGAGGACAATCTTTTTCATTGAGTTCCCTTCCTTTGAAGTTTTCTAACATATTAATTATTTGTCTTTTGTGAGTTTTTAAGCCTGAATTTTTTTAATCAAGCTCTCTCATGAAATGTTGAATAAAAATGTCCGTCATTAGTAGACTCTTATTCGTTTGTTTTGTTCCTTTTAACGACGCTTAGCAACCATTCAAAGGACTTTGAAAAAAAAACCATTTCGCCAAATGGTAACAATATTTTTTTTCGGATGTTATGCAGAACATTATCAGCTACTGTATCTGGCAAGTACAGTTATAATGAGAAAAGCGAAAGTTTTATAGTGGCAATTAAGAATTTTTAATTAACGAACAACATGGTCTTTTAATCGAAGGATTTAGAACCGCTATTAAAAACTTTCTACGTTCAATAAAATTAAAAACTTTAGTGAATTTACATAGTTAGTGTATTAGAAATCAGATGCTTGCTGTGATTTTCAGTGGTACAGTGCTTAGATTAGATCAGGAATATGGAGATAAGTAAGCGGTCTACATAACGCTACATAGCTTCCAGTATGAAAACCATTAGATTCATGGCATAGAGATTAAAGCCATGGCTGTATTTTCATGGTATCTTCTCTACTGGAATAGATTTACTCGCTTCCATCACTATTTATAGCCTAGGTGGGCACAAATTCTTAAAAAAAATATTTAATGACTTGTCTACCACGTGTGTCATTCTTTAAAATAAAAAGAAAAATACAATATAATATAAATAGTCCCCCTGACATGATCTAGTATAAAATGATTTTATCGAACTATTGATTTTTTTAAATAATATATTAATCTTCTTAAGTGTGAATTTATAAAAAAAACATTAAAAAATATTAAAGCAGATCATTATATAATAGACAAGTGAGTACCCGGCATGCGTTGCAATGCCACTCAAAAAAAGAAAGGGTTTGTGTTTTAATTCTGTTTATTGAACTGCTTTTGGATTAGAGGTCTGCACAGGCCGAAATTTCATAGACTTACCCGGTTCGAGCCCATCATCTTCAGGTCTGGCCCGACCCGAACCCGAGTTTCAATATCACACTTGTTATAACAAAATATTTTTGTTTTTCGTCTGGTGCGTACACGAATAAATCAGAAGGTTTTTCCTAGATGTCGCTGTATGTACGTATTTGATTCTTTTTTTCAATTTTAGATTTTCAATTTTTTTTCTTCAGAACCCTTCACGGGTGTGTGCACAACAACTCACCGAAGTTTCATCGAAATCGTATGAATGGTAAAGGAACGCGTAAAGGACAAACAAACATTTATTTTGTATAATATTTCCCGGCATGATCACAATAAGTCCTTCCTGAAAGTTTCGTCGCGATCGGTTGAGTAGTTTAGGAGTCTATAAGATCCGGACAAACCAACAAACCAACAGACATTCATTTTTATATATATAGATATAGATTTCCCGGCATGATCACAATAAGTCCTTCCTGAAAGTTTCGTCGCGATTGGTTGAGTAGTTTAGGAGCCTATAAGATCCGGACAAACCAACAAACCAACAAACCAACAGACATTCATTTTTATATATATAGATAAAACAGAAACTGTTTTCTCGATAAAGTTAATTTAAGGTGTATTAATTTTATAATTGTTTACGTGATTACGTGATCTTGCAATACGCTTTTATATTCATTGTGTTCAATAAAAAACTATTAACTTGAAATAGTATTATTTTCACAAAATAGCTTGCTCTAAATGTAAATGAATTAATATCCAAGTTGGCATATATATTTTGTTCGGACATGTTACTCTAACTAGATCGCACAAGTTGAATTGAATTTAGTGGCACTGTGTATTTATACATTTATATAGCCCAGCTAAACCAAACATGTCAAACCATTTGCTCGCGGTCTGTTAGCATGCCTAGTAAATATTTAATTATTAAATCAATTCTATCTAATACAAATTACTAAAAAATACGCTTTCATGATTCAGCAAGATTGAAATACTTGAATTGTTGTTACACGCATATTAGTTTCTGATACTAGGGACTGTACTTTGTCTTTAGAAATACTAAAATATTTAAAGCGTATTTAATATAAAGCATATTGTATAAATAAACGAAATAAATCGTTCAGAACAGTGGCTGTGCTGACAACATTAGCAATAACTTATGGCGAGCCACTTAAATATAAATGTTTGGGTTAATTTGTCGAAGAGTAAAAAGTTGCTATACAAAGCGTATCGTTTAATAATAAGGAAGATGTATTAATAATTATCGAAGTAAGTAAGCGAGGTGGAAGGCTAGTTGAGCAACTTCATGGATATAATAATAAAAATAACTGTGGAATATTGGAAACTGCCAAGTTTGCAGGAAGATACGTCGAAGTTGGACCAAAATTACCAGATAGTAAAGGCTGTTTGCCGCAAGCGTAACAATAATTTAAAAAAATCTGAGGAAACATCGAACAAGTTTTTTCATTATCCTTGAATTTAGTTGAAAATTTTTTTTCTTCACTTGAAGATTAAATTCAATAAATGAAGACACTTTAACAAAAAAGATTCAGCTCCACATTTTGTCATTTTTGAGGTTTCGATGGAGATTGATAACAAAAAACATTCTCTTTTGTTTGGTGCAGTTGGGATGTATATTCCTCAACTGCAAGTTACATTTTTATTATTTTTTCTTTATTGCAATTAGAGATTTTGGAATCTTTTATACCATGCTATTACTTATTCAATAAATTGAATATATATATTATTTTTTTAATTTTTAAATAACTTTTTATTGATTTTCGGACAAACATAAAATATTGAGCTGGATTTTTTTTGTTGGAATGTTTTCAAATAACTAAGGGAAGTTGACTAAGATTAAAGAAAATATTACACAAAGTAACTTTATTGTTTAGGCCACGTACAGCACAACGAAGATTGCAACCAATATATTTACAAATAATGTTTGGAACATTAAGTGGAAATAGCGAGAACCATTAACTAACCACTTTTCCTGTTCTAGCCTTACTATATTCGAAAAAGATAGGTTGAGCAATAGCTTAATATGCACTTTTTTGTAAAAAAAATCTGTTGAGATATTTCCATTAGGTTAAAAAAATGCTTTGTTTTTACGTTGCAAAAAAAGAAATCAAATTTGCGTTCAGTTCGAAAAATGTTCAATACGACTGATCTAATCCAATCTATATAATAAAGAAAGCTGCAGAACGGCCGTCAGACATCAGAGAAACAGTTTCTAAGTGACTTATACGACATGACGTAATGGGATTAGCTTTAAGTTTTCACAAAACTAATTGGCTTGTGAACTTCACAATACGCAAAGATTATCCTTAAGTTAAGTTGCCTAAGTAACGTGAAATAGCGTTTTATAAATAATCACAGGATTAAAGCTTACTTGTGTTTCAACACAGGATAATAAAAAGTTGTAAGAAAAGGTCTGGCTCAGTCAACGTCATTTAATAAATTATTTTATCATGCTCAGAATTTAATACTACAGCATTAATGTCAACATAATTAAGACTGACTTCATGACGCGAGTTCTTTGTATTTAAGATTATTACTAAATTAGACACGGCTTATAGTACACTTGGGCCTCGTATAACACGGTCATAAGGTTCCACAAAAACGTCGAGTAATACAAATTCGTGTTATACGAGCTTTGAATTTCATACCAAATTAGGTATGCGTTCCAAAAAATATCGAAGTTTGTTATAGTATTTATTACCAACATTACTTAGCCGCCGCCGAATTTGGAACTAGAATTGTCAGTGTAGAATGAATTTCTCCAATTGCCATTTTGTGGATAATAAATATCTTGTCTACTTTAAATAACCGTCTCTAAAATATCAGTTGTAGAATTTATTGAAATTTCAATTCTGGTTGAGTATGACATTTTTAATGTGACGGTGCCACTCTCACTAGCGGCCAAGTAAAATTGTTACATATGTAATATCAAATTTTGATTATCGAGATTTTGTTCACTTCCATGTATTTACAATCCAAATTTGATATTGAAATTCCATCAAGCACCCTCAGTCGATGTCTTAAATTATATGTAATATCCTTATTTTTTTAGTAAACAATCGAAAAAATATAAATTTTATTTATTGAAAAAAAAAACATTAATAATATAATATATAATTCATTCATCATCGCTATTTCAAAAATTCTATATGTTTGACACTTTTTCACCATCGGAGGACTTTGGAGTATCTTTGAATTTGGGCTTTAAAAACTCTGTAATTAAACTTTGAATTATTGAGATTTTGTACACTTCCATGTATTTTGTCACTAATGACCCGAGTTTCGCCTTTCGGCATCTTTTCATTTCGTCAATTCGAATCCATTCGTGCGCTCAAATGCCTGAAGATGCCGAAAGGCGAAACCCGGGTCGTTAGTGACAAAATACATGGAAGAGTACAAAATCTCAATAATTCAAATTTGATATTGAAATTCCATCAAGCACCCTTAGTCGAAGTCTTAAATTATATCTGTAGTAAGAGATTGTTTGCTTTTAGCGTATAAATCTTTACATATTTCTTGATAAAGGACCAAGATCGGTTGTAATTCCTTTTTGAACTTCAAAATTCTTTGCATTATAGGATCGTTTTCTACAAAAAAATGCTGAAACCGTGTTACATAAATCAAGTTGTACAAAAATATATCACAATTCATCAACCATATTATAGAGAACCGTGTTATACGAGGCCCAAGTGTACAGTACTATTATGAATTGTTGCAGACAACTATTTTGAAGAATAGCTTTTGATTATTTTCAAATAACCCTATTTGTTTACGTATCAAGCATATAAGTTTCACTCCTGATAGAGATTGATAGTTTTTTTATTCTTAAATCTGCTATATTTGGTGAGCTTTATGTGTTTATAAAATCTGGGAGCGTTTTTTTATTTTTAGCGTTTGAGGGGGCACCGCTGATATCCGTGTGCCGTCAAAGTCGCGCGGTTAAACCCTCCCCAACAGCTGCGCGCGCCAAAGCAAAAGAGGAATGAGAACATTATATTTTACATGAAAAAATAAAAAATTACATACTAATAATAAAAAACATAATACAAATGTTCGTAAAAAAAGTATGTAAAAATGTATAAAAAAACAGAAATGTTTTGTTTTTGAAAATCTGTTTTCATTTTTACATAGTTTTTACAAACATTTTTAATTGTATGAATGTATGTAATATTTTATTTGTTCATGTAAAATATAATACTTAACTGCTTGCAGTCTTTCATTTAACTAAAATATTTACATTTACAATTTTTTTCTATTATGTTATACACGGCATTGACGACATTGTTTTTCGCAGATTTTTCGGCGGGGCGATAACGAGGAGGAGCCGGCTTTGGGCCACGCGGCTTTGTTACGGTTACCTGAAATCCAAGCGGACGACTACGACACCATTACACATTGCGATGATGCTTTTAATCATCTCTGTAAATCCGTTTCCGACGTTATTTTTTTGCATCAGTGTAACCCATTTCTTCTACATTAAAACTTGTGCAATATAAATAGAAAAACGTAGCATAATTATTTCGCTTTTAGAAATATGGAAAGTAAAAAGATATAATTTAAGATATCGACTGAGGGTGCTTGATGGAATTTCAATATCAAATTTGAATTGTTAAAATTTTGTACATTTCCATGTATTTCGTTACTGACGACCCGGGTTTTGCCTTTCGGCATCTTCAGACGTTCGGGTGCTCGAATTCAAATTTGGTAAAGACATAAATAAACCACGTTATATTATTATAATTATTTAATTATCATAATATTCGAAACAGAAGAACTCCGATACACTGATTCAAACCATCGAAAGCACCCATCCCGTAAAGGTTGGCATAGATAACTGAAATCGAAAAATGTAATGATATAATCGTTTACTAAGAATTCAGCAAAGCTATATGCTAAAAATATTAAAAAAAAAAAATACAAACCACCCCACCGCATTAAGAATCACTGATCTAGATTAAAATGAAAGCGGTATAATTTACTAATACGAGCGGACAAAAGTTATACGTATTGCAAATCTTCAAGCAGAGCCGAATTGTATTTAACTCTCAACTTTTCATATGCTTTCTGAACGGAAAACTTTCACCGAACAATAAACAAAGCTGTGAAGTGTTTATGGTTGACCCTTAGAAGCCCGAGTCTGCAGGCAGTAATGTAGTGACTCCAACAATTTAATAATAATATTATATGACAATGATTTAAGCCAGTTCAAAAACTTTATAATAAACTTATCTATATCAATCTTCTTGCATCGGACTTAAACATTTGTCGCAGATATTTATTCTCTCTTACACTACATCCACTCATAACGTGAAAATAAGGACGTCAATACCGTTATTACCGACACCGAGAACCCGGTATTTTTGCTGTTAAAAAAATACCGATATTTTAGTATTACAATATATTAGTTTACAATTCTTTAATTAACAGCTGGACTGCTTGCTTGTGATTCTTAATTACTGTTTTAACTACATCTTATATTGTACAGATTACAGTTCATATTATACAGGTTGTATCGAGTTGTGTCCGTGGTGCAGTGGTGAACGAAGTTGGGTTACGGATATCTCGGGTTCAAATCCCGGTATGGATAGTTTCAAAAATTGATTTTTCAATCGATTTATGGATTTTCGTTCCTAGGCATGGATGTGTTTGATGTCTACAGTTAACTTTTACCCACCCCATATCTAAAACGGTGCGAAGCGAGAGCAATTAGCTAACCACTATTAGTTTCTTAGCCCTATCTTTCTATCTCTACTCTCTTCGAAAAACAGAGGTTGAGCAACTGAGTAACAAGCAGTTCTCGTAGAAAGACTTTTTTTGAGATACCTCCATTAGGAGTCCATATGCTCCAGATATGTTCAAATAATATCTATGATAGGCGCACTTACGAGTATAAGTACCAAAAAACGATTTTTCAGCAGAGTAAAAATAATTTATTTTTTATTTTTTGTATTTTAAATGTTTTTTCGTACTTATCATTAAATTATCAAAAATAAGTTACACTCATAGGCACATCGTAAATAATATATATTACTGTTAATATTTTGCAGAGAAACTGATACATTGTTTATTATATCGTGAAAAAAATATTTTAATAATGAAACTTGAAGTATGAAAAATCTTATAATAACTTAAATTAAAAGCAGTTTTAAATAGTCATCCATTGTAAATTGTGACTTGACTTTTCAAAAGAAATAAAATAAATATAAAGTAAGGCAAAATATGATTGAAATATTGAAATGATCCTGTGAATTTAAGACTTAAATGAAAGAAACGTATTAAATTATTTAAAAAGTATGAAAAGATTGCGGACAAAAGGCCTAAGTCTGCTTTTCAAAAAGTTAATATAAAATGAAATGCATTGCAGACGCATCACTTCACTTCAATTACTTTTGTTCACATTTTTCCAGCACAGAGCCCTATCAAATAAATTTCAAATTAAGGCCCAGGTTATATTCATTTCAACGAAATCTCAAATAAAAATCTGTGATTTCGTCACAGCATAGTCGACGGTGTTTTGGCCATTTTATGTAACCCTCAAAATTGAAATTGTTCAGAGGAGAGTAAAGACTGTTTTTATCGAAAGCATTATATGGTAAGTTGCGTTATAAATCTTTGAAATAATGCACTCTTTTAAACCAAAAACCAATGTAAAATGATGTTACCCTTCCAAAAAGTGGTTAATTTATTTTTGCAGTTTACATCATTTGGCCGAGACCTGCTATGTCGTCTTTAAAATGAGATCCAATCATTAACTCATTTTCGTATTTTTTGTGGATTACGTCAATTGTCCAAAACACCGTCAATATGGTTATTTAGATACTCTTTAAAATTCACTGATGAAAATCAAGCGCCGATCTATAGTATAATAACTAAAACTCCTTGATTTATTGTTAATTTCTCTAAAATGGATTACTGGACCATTATTAATTGAATTTAGTCCTCACTAGTCTACTTATTGTTGAAAAAAATGGTTTCATAGACCAAGTACTGAGAGGAATCTTTTAAAAACTGGTTTGTGGTATTTTCATACTATATCTTGTCAAGGTGGTTTCAATGGTCTTCGTCCTATAAATGCATAAATTTTCGCTTATTTTTTGAAAGGTGAATAATAAATAATCATTATACTATTAAATAAGTAGCCAAGTAAAGACGTAAAAAAAGCACCTGGCAACTTCCTGAGGACGTAATATACCACTTAATATAATAGTTCTTTTACCTTAAATATTATACAACGCATTATATAGGAAATACGAGTGGAGTTTTTCGTCATTGATTTTTTTTAAAAAGCAGGCAATTAAATAGTAATATGAAATTGCAATTGATAACTCTGTTATTCAACTGTTTCGCGCGTAACATGTTGAATATTTTATAACTGACATAGTTATGATTAATTTATAACGCTGTGACAAAAACAAAATTTTAGTCACAAATTTTAATACTATGTACACTCCACATTAAAAATTCTGTCCAAGAGCAGTGACGCGGTGTGAACAGTTTCCCGGGATTAAAATCTGTGTCAGACTGCGCCACTGCAATTCCTTTTGCATATTTAAGGCGCTTAAATAATATGCATCAGAAGTTTTCATTTTGTCGACTTTGGAGAAATATTTCCATCTCAAGAACGGCAATTATTAACGAATAAAATAACTCGCAGTGATTATATATAAATATGTAATCACTGCGGTTTAAAATTATGCAATTTAAATGTCACCAGTGAAGTGAAATCAGTATGCATTCAAAGTTATTGTAATTTTCCACAAAAAATAAACTAAAAAAGTCTCTTACATTTAACGGAACAATACATATTATTTCTTAGAAAATGTTTTATTTTTTTTACAAATCTACGTTATTGCCAATGCCAAATATATAGTCGACAGAAGGCGTTGTGTCAAACATCAGTTTTTTCTAGTTATTAATGCAAATATTATAGATACACACTCTATCGTTTAAAAATACAAGCTCAGCCATATTCCATGTAGTTTTTACATAATGTGAATTGTGTCAATTCCGTTCAAAGTTATTCGTCTTTTTTAATACTTGAACGAAATCGGTAAGTATTAAAAAAATCATTAAGTTATCTCAAAATATTGTTTGACAACCAACAAACACCTTTGCCACTAAAACGGCGACATATCAAAAACATCTAGACCAAAAAAAGATTTTATCTCTTTTACATTTCAATCATCATAAAAAAGAAATATTATATCATTGTTGTTTATTCAAAATCAGAATTCAGTGAATCATCTCCCTATGAAATTATTTATTCATAGAACTTCAATCGTTAATATTAAGTTTTTTTTATTTTACTTAAAACAATAAAATTGATTATCTCAAAATTGTTAGTTCTCAGTTGAAACTATTTTTAAATCATCCATTAGTATACTCAAACGAAGTGTGAAATATTTTTTTTAGAGGATTTAAATGTGTTACGTGGAATTTATTAATCAAATAAAATATCAACATATAAGTGGCATTCTTAAGTATTCAAAAAAATCATTACATTGCGAGTTTAGAGAAAGTTTCGAAAATGATAATGCCGATTTCAACTTTCGTTTCATATTATTTTATGCTTAGCCAGTCAATCCTTCATTGGCTGAGCAAGAAGAAATAAAAAATACATTCAGGGAGTAAAATAAAACTTTATTTCCTGAAAAAAAAAAGAGTTTCTTGAAAGTTTACAAAGTTTTACTAATTCCCTTGGAAACATTTCACACCACTGCTGCCACTTCGGAGATGCCTGTCGACAAAAAAGGATTTTCAATATTCTCGCCAAATTCAAAAGTCAGACATTGAAAACTTTGCCTGTAAAAAATAAAATAAAAAAAGGAAACTTGCTGGTAGCTGTCTCAGCAAAGAGGAGACTTATATTCACAACAATAAAAACTTCCAACTCTCCATATCAAGGACAAGTGAGGTGAATCAAAAGTTACAAGTCAGATTTGTAAGTTTGTCTTCGACATCTGCAAGGCGTTTGAGGAAAATTATTGGAACAGTTCGGAATAACATTTTGATTTTGCTCATTTGAAGCATCGTTAATATTATTCCATACAACTAAGAGCCTCACTGAATTTGTTCGGAACTAAAAAATGAAATAATGTAATCCATTGAATTGAAAGTAATGAAGACTTCAAACAAGTATTATTCAGACGGCTGCTCTTCAAAATTTAAGAATAATGTTTGGTATTCTCGATAGTAACTGATTTAACTAATTTCGTCACTAGACGTTACATGAATTTTTCTGTCAAAGTTGGAAAAATTTAAATTTTTGTTCAATTCCGCTCCCAATGCGAAGTATTACATATCTGTCATCATTTTTATATAAGCTGCGTATTAAAGAGTTTTCTTTTCAGAACCAAATCGAATATACTTTTAATTTTTTAGAATTTAAACACTTTTGAGTATTTATATTTAGCCAATCATTGTGGAGATTTAATTTTACCTTACCATACAGCCGCCTATAGAGCTATATTACAATGCAACATTTGATTTAACATTTTTGTAAAATTTAATTATTATTATTGAACATCATTTTTTCGTTTAAGAAATCTGAACCAGTTTCATTTAAAAAAAAAAATTGTATTTATTCAAAAGTTTTATTAAATGATTAAAACTGATCGAAACCAGTCCTGATTAATAAAATTGTGGAATTAGTAAAAATAAGTTGTGTTTTATTTTTATAACTATAATGCCTTCCACCAATAAATGACAGTTAACACATTAAAAACGACTGCTGTAATACACCTGATGGCTTATATTATCAGTTTAGTTCAAAGAAAATGTGAACAGGAGGTCATTGGTGAGGAAAACAATGCAACGGGGTAAAATGAATTTGACGTTTTAAAGGAGCAGTTCCTTTAAATAGACGGTTTCTTTTAAATCCCATTCCGCCCCAACCATAGCATTCATTGTCCAAAACTGAAATTGATCGGTTTTGACCACGGTAAAAATAATTAGGAATTTGATGTACTAGATGTGTATAAACTAGAGGTCTGCACGGGCCGAGATTTGATGAAATTACCCGGCCCAAGCCTGTTCACCTCAGGCCCGACCCGAGCCCTAATCTTAATAGCACACTTGTTACCCGAGCACGACCCGAAGCCTAAATTTATATATCTCGGCCCGAAAAAACCCCGATTTAAAAAAAAATACAGTAGCATAAAATTGATTAACGTACCTAGCCAACTTTTTCACATGTAGAAAAATCTATTATTTGACGGAATGGATTTCCACACATCACCACAGTCACCACTTTTCAAAATTTTCTTTATACCGTTAAAACTTATTTTTAACGAATCTTTCGTATTTTTTTATAATGAATTTTTCAGCACAAGGAACAGTCGACTATCTAAAACGAATAGAAAACAGATACTGTATTTCACACTTTATTCATTTACGAACTATTTAAACTTACTATAGTTGATGATTAAATGAACAAAGCATATTTCACAGATCAATAACAATTTATGAGCTCAGTTTCAGGTTACCAAAATATAAAATGATGTCTCTATACTTCGTCTCAAATAAAAGACTCTATTGTGTCCAATGCTATTCGAAACGTAATAAATTATTTCATAGTCTGAAATATTTTTCTGAAGAACAAATCCCTTACCCGGGCCCGGCCCAAGCCCGAATATCAATTGTCTCCACCCGCCTGAACCCGGCGCACGGGCCGGGCCGGGTAGAGGTCCACGGGCCAAGCCCGGGCCCGTGCAGACCTCTAGTATTAACTAATTATTTTATAAAATATGAAATGAACTTCATTTTAAATAATGTATGTTGCACTTAGTAAAATTAAAATATTGTCGTTAATATTATGTAAACGAGACTTTGCAAGTGAGTCAAAGATTCAAATGATTTCTGCTTACATTAAACATTGATGATTACACGGAGTGGAAAACTCCTACAAAAAAAGAACAGCTTTTGGTAATTTTGTGGAAACGTTGTTGGTAAGGTGATAAAAAATAAAAAATTGAATAGTAAATTACACTTACTGTATTTTTGAATACACTTGGTAGAGATAAATATATATATATATATATATAAGTATTTTCGAAGGAAAAAAATTAAATACTATTACGCACGATACTTCAGTGTATTGAAATAAAAAATATGGACAGTAAACAATTATGTATCAAATAACAATAAATTGTTGTTATGAACAAATTTTCCACTTTATATTTGTAAACTTATAAATAACTCAATAGTGTATAATTATTTTTTGGGATTGTTTCAATTAAATCTTATATAAACCCTTTTAACGTTCTATACAGTTGCATAATAGTTTGCAGAATTACAAATTGAGGGTTTTCACACTAGTGTGACCATATTCTAAAATTGATCATTCTTTTACGCTACATTATACAAAGAACAGAATAAAAATATATTATATATGTCTTGATTTATCTGTCTATCTGTAAAGCAGCACACAAACACACGCTTTCTGTCAGTCCATGCGCAGAGAGAGACTTTGTCTGTGAAGGTGTGTTAATAAGTATTGAGTGAATTTTTATAACTAGGTATAAAACTTATTTCACCTCACAGAGTGAATTACTTTTCAGATTTACTATAATATTTAAAAAAGACATGTGTTGGAAAATAAAGACAGAATTTTAAATACAACATATAATTATTATTTAAGGGTTATAAAAGGTTATTCTTTAGTAGGTAGACTGTGATCATTTAAAATAATAAAACAATATTAACCCTATGGTGAGGGATAAATTGTGGATATGTCATGCATGCGCGGGGTACGAATGCCAAAAACACTTGTTGGGGTACAATTCCCGTGCATTGAAAAAATAAACAAACGGGACAGAAATGTACAGGGACCATTGTTTAGTGCGGATATGGGGCGTGAGCTGACCTTTTTAGAATGTGTCCCAGCTTCCGCCCAACAATGGGGTTTTTTACCATTCGGCAAAGATGTTTTCATTGCGTTGATTATTTTGTGATATAAAAAGTTGTTAGTCAGAGGTTTTTTGTTTGTGGAGCGAATATCATAAAAATAATTATTAACATGCTGTAAAAAATATACTGAAATTGAAATACAAAAGATTTTCATCTCATTCGCTCATTCTTCGTTGTTTCGTTCACCTACGATGTGTGGCTAGAGTCACTCCCAATGTAGAGCATATCGATTCCTAATTAAGGTATCTCAACAGAACTGCTTATTACTCAGTTGCTGAACTTCTCTTTTTCTAAGAGAGTAAGGCTATAAGGATTAGGGCTAGGACAGGACTAGTGGTTTGCTAATCACTCTCACTACGCCCCGTTTTTAGGATCAGATGGGTTGGGGGGGAATTCTAGACATCACAAAAATTGGTTCAAAAATCAATTTATGAAACCGTCCGTACCATGATTGAAACCCGAGACATCCGTAACTGAGGCCAACGACGTTGACCATTGCACCACAGAACTAACGTTAGTTAAACTTTCCACCCTGGGTATCATCTTATATGTACTTATTAGAATATGTTCTCGGCTTAGTATGAATATTCTGGAATACTTTATGTATATGTAAAATCTATTTAAAGATTTGTGTTCGAAGACTATGATGTTTAAGTTTATAAGCTAACAACTAGTCCTGCCCATGCCCTTTTTTGTATCCTAGTTTCTGTGTTCAAGTCCCAACAAGATCAAATCAAATATTTAAGATCATGGGACATATATTTAAATTAAAATCGAGTTTCCCTCGTGTGATTTAAAAATTTAAAAATATCCTGCTCCTTGACTTTTATTAGCTGTAATTACAATTATATTTTCCTATTTAAAACGTAAATGAGCAGTTGAGTGACCGAGTAACAAAGAATTCTCTTTAAAAAATTTGTTACAATAAGCTCTTGTAGAAGTACATATGTTCCACATAAAGAGCGGACACGGTTACATTGTGCTCACGTTATGATTGCCGAATTAATATAAAATCATTAAAAAGTGTGAATTTTATTGTAGCAAAAGATTAAATTAGATAAAATAAAATACAAAGATCTGATTCCTGCTGTTTAGTTCAAAATTGTATTCTATTTTATGCCGCCGTCACGAGTTGAAATCCTACTTAGGCATGTCGTAAAATTAGTTAGCAACCAATTCTCGCATATTCATTTTCTTACGTCTATCTTTGAAGATTTCTATAAACGTACGACAAAAACGTTACATCTGGTCCAGTGCGGTCGGAGCTCAATTGAAAAATTTACATATAATTATCCCTATGCACGTACAATGTAAAAACCCGGAAGGTACTACTCCCTTAGGTTTTCGTAAGCAATGGTTAAGAAATTATTTATAACACAGTAAAAGAGTACGAAAATTTTATAAAACAGGGTACAGTAAATTAAAATAAATAAATGAAAATGCTATTTACATTTTACCGGCATAATTGAATTTTAATTAATTGATTATTTATTTTAGATTCAATTAAGATAAAACAACGCATTTTACAGCTTTTTAGTATATTGCATTTGATCTGTTAAGTTTTATATATATATAGACATATATTTACAGTGTGTCTGTGCATCCATATGGACAGTGGAGTTTTTGCTTATACTCTTATACACAATTCATATATATAATGTTTGAGAGATTTGAGTCAACGCCGTAACTAATTTATGAATATGTTTGGCTTGTCTGTCCCAAAATATAAATATTTTTATTTTATCTCTAAATTTAAGTTGATTGCATTTTTTGCAATTTATTTTTTTTGTTATTTGTAGGCTATTTTATTATAGACAGATTTAAAACTATTCCTAAAATGGAAATACATTTAACTAAAAAATTATCTTAATAATTAAGAAACAGTTAGCTTATGAACTACCACCATTTACATATGGGTTAAAAATAATGAAATAATGTTCTATTTATTGACAGGTAGACACTGAACGCACGTCGCTCCTTATCACGGAATGTGTCATAGAGGCGTTAGCCCGTAGTCCGGCAATATAAAGGCATAAGGGGCGGTGGCGGAGGGGCTGATGGAAGTGGGATGATTCTCTAGCAATCGGAAATACGTGAGATGAATGACTGAATATGTTACAAATATTTTATTACGATATCCAATCAAATGCTATTATTATTTTATCGTAATTTTTACTCTATCTATAATAAAATGAAACGATTAATGAAAACACATGCGATAGTTTACAAAATAAATAAGAAAAATAAACTTTTTGAAGTGTTGTCTATTGTGTAAAAAATAGTTGAAGGTAACTTGTCTATGTTTTTTTACAATAAACGTTAGTTTTTTAAATAAAATAATCTATACTATACCAGAATTGGCGCCCAACGTGGGGCCTGTGTGGCAAAGTATACTATAGTAGTTCTTAAACTCTCGTTTTCTAGTCGAAATTTGAATTCGGTGCAGACTAAAATGTATGTTATCATTCAAGACAATTTGGACGAGAAAATTTTCCTTCAGTTTTTATCACAATGAAAATCGATGTCACCACTCTTCGAATTCCAATATCTTCATGATTAGAAAAGCCAAGTAATTGAACATTATTTTTTATGTGACAGTCGGATATTCGTTGTAAAATTTGCTAAGCTTTAATTTTCACTCAGCAATACTTTTTTTGTCATTTACTTAAGTACAGGAATGAAAAAAACTGTCCATGATAATTAAGCTCATTTACCGAAGTAGAGTTCTGATGATTGAATGAAATCAAAAGTGTTCACCTACCATGTGCAGCATATAGAATTTGTATGGAAAATTGCAATGAAATTTTTAAGGCCGGACAGAGAGTGAGTGGGGAGGAATGAACGGAGCAGTGTTTCATCCTAACATTATTGTATATTTTACATATTTATTATTACACTTAAACAATCCAATGGTGTATATTCCGTCGGCCAGAAACGGAAATGTAAACAAAAACTCCGCTCACCTCTCGTCTTTCGTCCTCTACGCCATACTGCGACACTACTCTCGGGGGTCATGTAACACACATACAACCGCAGCGGGAACGCACACGGTTGCCCGCGTGCACGTACACACGTGTATATTAAACCAACACAATACTTTAAAAAGGGCCGGCTTCAGGCATGTTAATCCTCGGCCCTCCGACTAAGTCGGCCACTAACGAAGTTATTACGCACATACATACTTTATTAGATTTGCCACTTGCTTAATAAATTTTCATTTAATAACGCACGACATTTCACGCCGTTTATTCTATATTAACTCATATCACAAAACTCTGCGTTGAATTTTAACCACGAAACATTATTTATAAACTAAAATATCTTTGCAAGAAAAGAAAAAGGCTTTATGTTATGTTATGCCGATTCCAGGCACTTTTCAGAAAAGTCAAAGCAAGATTTGCGTTTAAGAGGACTTTTGAATTGGCCTTTTTTCATTTACGCATAAATATATCATCTTTATTCTGAAAGAAGACTAACCGAAAAATACTAGTTTTGAATAATTATACTTTGAAGTTTTTTAAATGTTTGTAATGCTATATGTTTTTCATTTAGTTTGTACAAAACTGTTAAAGTTTAAATAAAAGTATAGTTCATAAAAATAAATGTGTTCATTCATACAGTAGAGTTCAAAATAAGGAACAATATGTAATTTTTTCGATTTAGTTTTTTCTTTCAAAACAGCGGCAATATATTGTACAAAAGTTATTTTGGAATACTCTACTCACTTTTCAATTTTAAGAATTAACGCCCTTTTCTATCACGTACATGTTATTTTTCCTTAGCTTTAGTAAAATTAAAGGTATATTAAAAAATATATTTGGCATAACGTCTAATAATTGCTAATACGTCAGATTAGTTTGAAATTTTAAATTACATGGGATAATCTCAAAGATTTTTTTTGTCAATTGAGATCAACTCAATGAGAAAAAATACAATAAACATTTGGTTTTAGAGATGGTTGAGCTTTGTGGCAATATGTTTTGAATACATTATTTATTAACATAACAGAGAAAGTTATACAGTATTTTTTTAAACAATATTTTATAATGAATTCTTGTAGAACTTGCTATTTGTAATAGAGTTTTACCTACACATGCTGATTCAATCAATACAGCATAACATTCCCACTATTTTGATACATCCGTTTCTCTTTTTGGACGGGGATACGTGCAAAAAAATTGTATACATAAAAATATGGTGCACATATAAAAATGGGAGATTTGTCCCATCACTTTAAATACGCCAAAAATATAATATTTTGGAACTCAAAATTAATTAGAATTTATGTTTTATTTATAAATACATAACAATAGTTTCATAAGATAAATACATACATACCAAGCAATACACTGACACGATTTACGATTTAAATTACACATTAGGTATTAAAAAGTAAAAACCAGAAAGAGAGTAATTTCGAAACATAAAAATGACATGCACGAGTCATATTTTATTGCATCTTAAAATTCGCCAAATGGCAATAATAATGATTACAGTATTGAGTAAGAAAATAATAAAAAAATAATTGGTCCGTTTTGTTGGATCATGCAAAAAAACCGTTCCATTATTTAAATGTACATCCGATTATCATATTATGACAATTCAGTACTGCTAAAAATAAATAAGTATTCGTGTGTACGTGTTGGTGTGTGAGAACCAGAGGAAAAGTGACTGAACAAAAAAAAAACGCGAATCCATGATATGTTGGTGCTTTACTCGGGAATCATTTCTCGAGTTGCCTGATTTTTATTGTTACCCAGTTTTCGATTACAGTATTTGGACTACTCAAAAAATTCAACCTCAAATACCTCTCTGGCCCGTATACAGATGGTGAATATAAAATGAAAGCGATAAGATTATTTTTTAATTTACGTAGGAAATTATTCAAAAGATCGTCTGTGTCATTTTGATTAAATTTTCAGTTTTATAAAGTGTCTCGGAAGGTTTTAAAATCTATTATTTATATTTTATTAAAATGCAATTTACTTCGAATATTTCGTATCGAAAAAAATCTTTTAGATTATTATTACACTATTAATTGTTCATTTTTTTTACATTTTCATGTATTTCATCAGGAATGCCAGGGCTTCTTCTTTCGGTATCAAAAACACTAAAGAATAATATGCTTTGGGTGTCTTGGATGCAAATATATCAATTCCCAGATGTGGATTTCAAAACTAGATCGGTTCATAATCCATTGTTAACAAAGGAAATTTATTAGTTAAAATAAAAAAGTATTTCTATATTAAAAAATCTTTTTGCTCATCGCAAGCATTCATTGTCAATTGTTATGAACTTCAGTTGAAAACGAAATAAAAAAAAGTTTACATATTTTTTTATCAAACACTGTGTTTTGTTTTTTGGATATTTTTTTTCTAGTGTGAATTTGTAAGTTAATAATATTTCTTGTTCTTTTTTCTGTTTTCTAAATTTTTTAAAATGTTCTAATTATCATTATTTTACTTCAAGTACTGAATTAATACATGGCACATTGACGTCAGCTGTAAATAAATTAAAAAAATTAAAACACGTGTTTGAAAAATCCATTGCTAACATTTTTGAATACGAAAATAAAAAAAAAAAATTGAAACTCGTTTAGCTTCTTGATTTATGAAAAAATAATATATCCAAACAATTTTTTATAATTTACCAAAAGTATAATTCTAAATGACAGATTCAATGAAATGTTATTGCGCAGGGCAGGTATTAAATTTCAAAAGTATTGTAGTTGAAATCGTATTGAAAACGTCATTAAATTACTCAGATAAATAAATTGTATATTTCACTTGATCCCCTCTTTGCTCCATATTTAATATAATAGAATATAAGATTTTCATTTTGTAAATAAAAACGGTAGTGACATCACTTCTTCTTTGTGCTCAGTTAAATAATTTATTATCCACGCATACAATCAACAGGGGACGTTTTCCATGCAGTGATATCACACCGTTGGTACGCGTATTAATTTGTTACAATATTGGACAAATTAAAAAGACAGTAAAATCTCAATGTAACAGAATAATGTTTGTAAACGGTTTTCTTTAAAGGGTGAGAGGAACAATTAGTTTATTTTGTACAATGTTTTTTAGCCATGGTCGTTCTCATTGTGGAGCAACAAAAACTGCTTGTTAATCAGTTGTTCAACCGTTATTTTTCAAAGGTACTAGACATATAAGGATATGGAAAGGGTAACAATAGTGTTAAACTAATTGCTCTTACTACGACCTTTTTTTAGAATTGGGTGGGTAACAAGGAATTTTAGACATCACAGGGATTCATGTCTTTAAACAGAAGTCCATAAATCGATTGAACTATCAATTTATGAAACCGTCCTCTGGGATTCAAATCCGTGAACACCGTAACCAAAGTCAACGATGCTGACAACTCAACCCGGTATAATTTAGTTTTTTTTAGAAATTTTCGTAACGTTTCATTTGTTGAGGCATATTTTATGTTAATACTATTTCACTAAATTAATGTCCACTGTATAAGGTGGATAGCTTGCTAATGGCATCATTTTTTTTGTTTAAATAGATCAGTTCATATCAGCTTAAATCTATGAAGCTTAAATACCGCAAACATTTCATACTGGACCATTTGTAAAAAAAAATGTTGAAAAAGATCTCAATGATTGTCGTCACTATATAGATATCGACAACAGTCATTTAACATGAAGAATATTATTTCATGACGATGTATGAACAGTCACATCTCGGAAAACCTTCTGATTTATTCGTGTACACATCAGACAGGAAAACGAAAAATGTTGTGTATCTAAAAGCACTTTAATAAACAGAATTAAAAGACAAACCCTTTACTAGAATAAAATAAAAAAATGGTTGAAATGTTATCCACGTCTGATTTAAGGGGTGTATTTAAATTGACAAAACTGGGAGAAGTCACAGCCTGGTTGATGTATATTTGGTGTCATGTGAATAAATCGCATTTACGTAAAAACGTTACCACATTTATTTCTGCTTTGGCAGTGTCTCGAGTGAATACCCACCCTCCCGTCTCTATCTCCATACTTCACTACACTTCGCATTGCTTTCTGATCAACCATTGTTTTACGTATTTTTTAAAGATCCATGTGATAATATTAGATTGTAAGTATATAATATATAAATAAAATACATCGTCGTTGTTTTGGCCAATTGATGTAACCCTCAAAAAATACAAAAATGAGTTAATGATTGGTTCTCATTTTAAAACCGACAGAGCAGGTCTCGGCCGAATGATGTAAATAAGAAAAATAAATTGACCACTTTTTAGATTTGAAACATCATTTTACATTGGTTTTATTTTGAAAAATTCTGACCCGGCCACTTGATGTGAGCCAATTATGTCAACAATCCATACGTATAAGGCTGTATCTTCAGACACGAGAATTTATGGGAGCGGATTTCAAAGATTCATGACACAACTCAAGATATAATGTTTTTAATTGAACAACTTCTATTTTGAGGGTTACATCAATTAGGCAAAAAACCGACGATATGTAAATAAAATGTATAGTGATCACGTAAAAGTGATTTATTTTGTGTTAATATGTTTTGTTTTTTTTCAATCATTTAGAGAAAATTGATTCCGAAAATTGATGAAAAATGAGATTATTACTCAGTTGTTCAATCTTTCCCTTTCCGGAGACGGTAAGTAAAGATAGATGGGTATATAAAAGACTAGTAAGTAGTTAACTATCGCTATCGTAATGCTTTGTTTTTAGAATCGGATGTGTGGGAAGATATTTTAAAAATACATTCATAAATCAATCAGTACGGGGATTTAGGCGAATACTCGAGAGCTTTAACCACTCAATTATAATAAGGCTTGCACTATTAAGAAGGTATACTTTTTTAAGAAATTCTGCATTACACCAAATTCTCTTTTTGCACGGTTTTGCAAGATAAGGTGTTCATATAAAAATGGTAGATAGGTTCCAACTAGTAATACGCAATAAAAAAACGTTAATTTTTCATTACATATATATGTATTATTTAAAAAATATATTTAACATTATATATCATATAACATAATTATGCAGTCATTCAGTATCACTAGATAATGAACGTGCACGTTTTCTGTTGTTTTTTTGTAGCGAAAAATCACTTTTTGTTTGTCGATTTATCTACAAGTGTATCTTGAATAAAATTTTTCATCTCCTATTTCATTGATTTAAAATACAAATTTGGTTTTCAGATGCTGCGAATTCATTTTTTGAAATTTTTTATATGATTCTTCATAACGTATCATAATCATTTTTAAATCACGCTGGTATTGCCACGGCTCGTTCAACAATGTCATCATCCGTAAGGAACAGGTGTCCAAGTTTATTGGATAGTTGAAGTCCTTCTAGAATTGTATTTGATGATGCTGGAATCACTTCTTCATAATCACTACTATGAACTAATGTAGAATTATTTAAATTATCTGAAATACTCGCTAGAATTTGTTCTTCAATTCCCAACTCTTCAAAACGTTCTCTGTCAATTTTAAAACCGTTTTAAAGTGAAAAAAAAACAATCGGTTCTTTTTCTTCGAACGTGTTATTTTGAATCCAAGAATTTAGTGTACTTATACACTTGATGGTGCAGAAGATGATACTTCATAGGAAAGACTACGGTAGATATTGAATAGATTTACAATAATCGGATGTTGAATTCAAGAAGTTTAAGACACTAATAGTGATATTACATAAATACTTATGTAATATATATACCTTAAATTATTTCTAGTGTTGCTATGACTTTGTGAGAATAAAGTTTTCAAAATGTTTTTATTGTTTTTAATAGGAAGAAAAACGCTAATAACTGTATGAGCATTTACTACAAACGTAATGTTAATATGAAAATTACAATACAGTACGTATTGAGGTAGAGAGTGGACTTGGTACATCTATTCATAGGGTAAAGCGCATTTGGATGACGTCAGCGGTGTTCGTTAGCAAATGTAAAGTCATTCATCTCGACAGGTCAATTTCTCTCTGCCACAAACTATATTGTTTACGCTTGACCACCATAAATCTTCCACCCGGATTTAAATTTTGCTATTCGAGCACTATTTTATTATTTTACCCCTAGCATCAGTATTAGAGTAGATCAGATTCGAAACCACATAATAAATTCAATGTTTTATATGGATGTTCTTTGATAGATTGTTACTGAAAGTCTTACATGAATTGAAATAACATTTTTGACCTATTATCTTGGACGATTACGTATTTTAATGTTATTTAGGCCACTCTAAGTTTCACAATGTCAAAATTTTACATTTAAATCGTACAGATTTCAAATTCGAATTGTCGAACTGAAGTCAAATTTGAATTGGTGAGATTTCGTACATTTTCATGTATCTTGTCACTAACGACCCGTTAATTCAGCCTTATTAGATGAAACATAAATGATTTTGTCCATCTAATATTAAAATGTTCCCCATCCCTCAATACAAATATGAATAAGACTGAAAATCCAAAGTATAGAAGATATATGAACTTAATGTTTCTCGATAATGATATGTAATTCAATGCAACGTATGTCTAGACTTTCGATTCATGTTAAAAGATAGATTGATTATAAAATATTTCTTAATAATTATTTAACCTTTTTTAGCATGTACTTATTGTACAAAAATAATGTAACAATATATTATGTAATGTAATGTAATTTAAGACATCAACTTAGGGTGCTTGATGGAATTCCAATCAGTTTGAGTCCATTCGTGCACTCGAATGCCTGAAGATGCCGAAAGGCGAAACCCGGGTCGTTAGTGGGGAAAAAAATACATGAAAATGTACAAAATCTCAACAATTTGAATTTGATATTGAAATTCCATGAAGCACCCTTAGCCGATATCTTAAATTATAAAAACTGAAGTCACTTCGAGTTCTTCTGTGTATTTATGTACTTGAATACCTGAAGATTCTTGAAGACGAAACCCAAGTGATCAGTTATAAAACATGTAGAAAATACAACATTTTAACCATTCATATTGATCGTTAGTATACAAAACGAGTTCATTACAAAAACGCTTACTCATATTCTCAACAAATGTCAGATATAAAACAAAGTGACAATAATTACACGTCGAAAATAATATTTTTTGGCTTACTATGGGAAAATTAATTATTAATATCATTGAAAAATGCTTTACTTTGTAAATATCAAATATTTGGTTGCTTGCAATGAGTGTATTGCTGTGTTGACAATCGCGATAAGGGCTCTCAATCTTGTTGGTTTGAGAAAGAGATAAGCTATGTTCGGACTCTCCTGAGGCAACCGCTGCAAACGGCTAAGCTGGGTCCAACATCGTTTCTTGAGTCTATAGTCGCAGGAGACATACAGGCACGAGGTTTGAAAAAAATGTGTATATTGATTGGAAAGTAGAGCATTTACTTTCGAAAATCGACATTCAATAATATCAGTCGTCTAAAGGATTAGTGTTTTTTGTTTTTGAAAAAATTGAATTATGAATTTAAGCAATGGATTTTCGGACAGCTGAAACTACTCAAAGTAGATCTATTTTGTTTTACCACATTGAGTCCTGGACCCGTGTTTGAATGTCTGAGTTTATCTGTACGTTAGTCCCGGTGGCGTGTTTTCACGTGATGTTCTAACCTATTAAACAGAACCAAAGTAGTGGAATTTAGCGAAGTGTTTTAGAAAAAAATGTGTTTACCGAAATAGCAGATACTGAAATCATTCTAAAACAGTCAGTTAATTGTATTTTTGCTGAAGATAGTTACTGATTATTATTGCTTAAGATCGATTTTATCATAATGCATCGAACCTTGAAGAGTTCATTGAACTTTCTTAATCATCTATATTTTAATGTTGTCACAGTGTTCACTCGCAATGCAAGAGAATGACTCGGTAGATATGCAAGCATTGTCCTATTGATTATCCATTAAGGAGAATACTGTTAACATTATCATTGAGTAAATAAAGTGTTTCGAGCAATTATAAACAATCTCATTTATAGCACTTTTAATGAGCCCTTAAAGAAGAAATACTATTTCTTCAAAAACATATCGCGTACACGGGATGATTTCTCCTGATTTGGGCGGACGCTTAATTTAACATAATATGAAATAATATTTTCGCAAACTGTGTTTTTCCGGGAAATTTCGATTATAAAAAATAATAATGCTAGCTATTTTGCGAACAGCAGTGCTGTTTGCTGTTACTAAAGTGAATAACCGTAATTATTATTTATCATGATTTTTGAACATAAATAGTTATTGGAAAATAGTTCATAGATGCGGTATTAAACAAATAAGTCAATTTTTTATTGAAACTGAATTACCACGAAAATTCTTTTAGAAACAAAATTTATATTAATTATATAAAAAGAAGATGTCGCTACAAATTTATAGGGGAAGTTCGTATATCTCTCATATTGTCTTCCCCTTGGTATTAAATATTTATATGCTTCACACAAGAGGATCGGCTGAACCTAAAAGCTCATGTGGTAGAGAGCTTCACTACCAGTTAATCACTGTGTTGTTAGTAGGGGTCCTGGAAGTATTTAGACCCGAGGGTTTACTCGTCAAATACAAATGAAACAGCTCACAATTGACTGGGGAAGCATTTAGTTCTGATACCGCACTTGTCGATGACTGATTGCTTTATCTACTCTCGAGATAGCATGGTGTAAGATCATCGTTTCTCATTTGAGAATTATGACTGTCTTATACTAATGAAATACATATATACGATATTATCCCAAATATAACGCGATGTTTTTAGCCAAAATATTTTTTTGTAAAAAGAATTTGCATTATAATCGAGACTTATTGAAAAAAAATACGTATCATAGAAATTTATAAATATAATGTGTTTATGCTCCAAAATGTCGTATTCTATTTATAGTAACACATGTATGACGCATTTGAAATGACGGCCGTCAGATGCCTTTTTCTCGTCAATGGATCCATTTTATGAACCTTTTGTAATGTCTCATTATAATTTTGTATATTGTATTTGAATTTTCCATTCAATTCTGCTCCAAAAATAGGCGCAGGCCACGTTATATTGAAGGCCACACATATATATATATATATAAATATATATTTATTAATATTTTTGTACAGGCATTTTATTGGTTTATGTATTGATATTTTCATTTTTAGCTTTCTTTCCGTTATTTATCTTCTGGTACGATTAATTGATGAATGTGTACCTATTTGTACCACAGTGAAGGTGGTAATGAAACACTTTCTATATACAGTATTTATTTGCATATTTGTAAAGGCTAACAACAGTCCAACACACCCTACATTTATGGAAAAGGTATATCCTCACCTGTAATGTATGTTATTTGTATAAAACTATACGACCAATATCATATAGTATTTGAGGCGTTGAAATGCAAAAACCGAAACATTCAAATTTCATAATCGAAGAAAAATAACGTAAATATACTTTAAGTAGTTTTTAAATAATATGGAATAAAAAATATCTTGTAAAGGCTGATAAAAACATACGAAAAACACTTTTAATGACATGCAAAATTCTATAAATTTAATAGTTACAATCAAATGCTGATATGTCCAATTTTATTTCGCTTATTTTTATTCTAATAACCAGTTGACTGGCTACAAAAGATGTGCAAACTTTTCTTAATAAGAAATAAAATACAATGTCAAAAATAAACTATTGCTAAAATATTTTGTTTTGTGAAGCACAAAAATATCGTTTGCAACTGATATTGCAAAGTGAACAAATTAGTTTTTGCTTTTAAACGCTTCAAATAATCGTTTAAATGTATAACAAAATTCTTGTACGAAACCAAGTTAAAATGGAATTTAAAAATAATATTATAGCGAAAAAGTAAGTAAGCCAAATAGCATACTTATTAAGTTTTCGTGGGCCATATTAAAATGTTTAATTTATGTATTATATTATGTTATATAAAAAATAATCATTGGATATCTTCATTATAAAACTATGCAAATCTTTAGTAAATTTAGATGCATATGGATACGGAAAAGCTATACTTAATGAATACCATATGCTAAATTTCCAAGAAAAAAACGCAGAAAAAGGGTTGTTTTATAATATATGGTGACTGAGGCGACGTTTACAATTTGTTGAATATAACATAATGATTAAATAAAGATTTTTTAAATGTACGAAAAAGTACATTTTCTCCTTTTTTCTGACAGATATAAAAATTAGAATTATTATGCTAAAGATTCTTCTAACGAAAATTAAAACAACCGTAATTATATTATAAACGTCTTCTAGTAAAAAATAATAATAATATTTGTATATAATAACTTTTTTTCAGGATTTTTTTATCTTATCTCTCATTGTGATTAGTTGGATTCCGTCATCTGAGTTGACACCACGCTTTTTAGTTATTTTATTTATATTTAAATAATGACCAGCCGTTATTATAATCGGTAAATAGTTGAGTGAAATATTTTTTTTGATATGGAATGAAAAATTTAATATGACAAAAAATTGGTTACTTGTAATAAATATCGGTAACTTATAATGAAATTTAAAGAGGTCATGTTATAAAGCAGTTAAAAATATCTGAAAAACAGGTGTCAAATCTTGTTACACAAGCTTGAAAACTTTACTGTTTCTATGGAAACAATGCAATAGTGTAAACAAATATTGAGAATGACTTTTTGACTGTTCATCAGATTTAGGCAACTTTCAATAAGTGGAAACAAACCTAGTATTTCTTCTTAATGTGTCAAATTCTACATGTGATCCAAAAAAGTGACTGCCGCGTGAGCTGTTAATAATTTTTTTTTGATAAAAATATTTAAATTTTGAAAAAATTGCGCTTTCCATTGTGCCATATATCATCGACTACGCGAACCGTGAGTTGGACACCCATGTGGAAGAGGATGGTAAATTCGCATAGAGAATATATTTTACGACAATTTGCCTTTATTTCATCCATCCAATTCTCTTGGCACATCATGTTACTCCTTAGTAGGAGTAAAATTTTGTTCTTTCGTAAATAATTAAAATAAACATTACGAGTATAATGAACCCGTGACAAAGTTAATAATATTATTTGTGTTTAATTAATTATTTAGAGTTTGCTAAAACGGAGCGCGTTCTATCTTTACGCTTTCTTGACATTAGAGAGAAAACTCCATCAAACCCCTCAGCCCCTCCCTTGTGGGCCTCAGGCACATCACGCTCTTGTCGAGAAAGCTTTGTTGGCTAGTGGAGTGGTGATAGTAAACTTTTAAGAATTTTATAATAATATTTAAAGCTTTGAAATTGATAAATTTTTATTTCTCTAATTATAATATTTTGAGGAACTGTGTCGATAAAGATACAAATTCATTTAATTTTCTAATATTTTTGAGTTTATAATCTACTGTTGATGTCGAGTAATATCCACAGAATTTTCTCAGCGGAGCTGAAGGACTCTGCCGTGTCATAGGAGGAAGCAAAGGGATTGGTGTATGACAGCGGTCCAAGCTATTCAGCATATGGTCCAAGAAGAAGAAATTGATTATTTATTGATTTTTGCAAATGTAACAAAGGTTTTATAGAAAATCTTTTATATCGATGGTTTCTTGGTCAATTGATGTAACCCTCAAAAATACGAAAATAAGTTAATAATTGCATCTCATTTTAAAGACGTCAGAGCAGGTCTCGGCTAAATGATGTAAATTACAAAAATAAATTGACCTCTTTTTGGAAGGGAAACATTATTTTACATTGGTTTTAGGTTAAAAAATTCTGACCTAGTCACTTGATATAAGCCACTATTATATCAACACTCCCTACGCATAATCACGTAGCTGCAAACGTCAGAATTTACAGGGGTGCATTTCAAAGAACGTTTTCAATAAAAACAGTTTTTATTCTTTCCTGAACAATTTCAATTTTGAGAGTTATATCAATTGGCCAAAACACCGTCGATATGTCAACTTGTGTTCCAAGTCTATAGCCGAGTGGTCAACGTCATCTGAGGGTATTTATCTTGAATTGAAGCACGCGTCTTACAAGGTTACACAAATATCATGGAAGACGATCAGTAGAGAATAATTTACTTCTCAAGCGCAGTATGCTAAACTCCTTTGTACCAATGCACCCTCAAACTGAACCATTTCCTATTCCTTAAATCTGGCCTAACGTATTTATAAAACCATATTCAACGTCATGTTTGTTTGTTTTCTTGATAGTGTATCCGAGTAATTCTGCATTAAAATATTACTTAAAATTTCTGCCATTTCAGAAAATCTTTGATAAATTAGTGTTGTTTAATAGCGTTGAATAATTTTATTATGGTCAAGAGGCGACGGCTTCAATACGGTTAAGAAACACTTAAATTAACTATCATGGTGTGATTCCATCAAAGCAGGATTTATTTTCTCCTGAGACACTCACAATCAAAAAATTTAAGATTTATATCACTGCAGATTACGCCCTCTAGATAATGTTTGAGAAGCAGTGGTTCTTATTATATTGTATATAGGACAGTGCTGCAAAATAATTACTATTTTATTAATATTCTATATTTTATTCATCCATACATTTATTTAACCAATATTATTATGTAAACATTTCAATTTAATTTATTATATAATTAATGTAAGCTAGTGATTATTGATGATTTAACATTATACGTTCAAACAGAACAAATACGAACGCCGATAAATGGTTTTGTTTATTTCTATGAATTTGGTGGTGATTTATTTGAAATATGAAATTTTGTAGTTTAAATCAATACCTGGTACATACACAGGAATACTAATTGATAATACCCATATTCAGTTATGTGTATGTGGTAATCTGACCACATCCCGTAAGCAAATTGTTGAAAATTTATATAATGTCGAAATTACCCATTCAGCCCTGAATATTTTATACATGCTTTGATGTCTGTAACATTTTCCATGATTTTCATTTAAAAAAAAAATATATGAATGATTTGTGATGAAAACAATTGCAACTAGTACCCAGTCAATGACACATTTCTCCTCCAAAGACAAAATATATTTTTAATTTTTTATACTACTTCAAAATATGATTCTGTCAGTTTTTTTTGTATCTAGTGTTATAATCGTCAAACTAAAACACAATTTAATTCAATAATAACTCATCTTAGATATAAAAAGAAATTTTTAATTAACTTTTATATTCTCATGCTGTAATTTTTGTTTTTTTTTTATTCAAATATGCATTATTATTGACGTGTTCTGAGCAATTTTTTTGGGTAAAGTTTTATTTAGCATGATTTCGTTACTGATTTTTGCTATCGAAATTAATTGTAAAATTATAAGCTCACAAGAATGGTTGGTTACAACTGTAGCACAGGACCGGAATAGGACATGGGGCGGATAATGCTTTCACCTAACCTGCTAACTTAACACAACATAACTTCTTCCAAGCATGTGGAGTTGTATCAAAGACCCGGGACAGGGTCGCGCCGTGTTATAGGCCACCCAACAAATTATTTAAGCCCCGTTTTGTCCCTAAAATTGTTGATGTTATCGACCGTACCAAGTTACCAGCATGTCTTATTTGCATTTTGGTGTTCAAACTTTCGGATTAACACTGGTCTTAATATTATACAGAACTTATTGTATCAAAATATTAAATAATAAAATAAAATAGTTCACTGTTAATCTTTGGTTGAAGAGTTGTAAAAAAAAATCTACTAGATATGGATGATACATAAAAATATTTCAATGATTTTTTTCACACAACACGACCAGTTACTCTTAACAAGTGAGCTTTTTAAATAGAAAGATATTTAGACTTAGCTAGAGTATTTATACAAAAGATTGAAATACAGTATGGTAATAATAGAAATTATTCGAGCGATAATTGAAATTGAATATTCAGTTTTAATAATGGGGAGTCAAAAAAATGAGACGACAAAACTGTACAAAATAGCAAGGGAAACGTGTATTATAGATATGTGAATGACAAAACAAGATACAAATGATAATATATAATAGAAATGATTTTTATATTATTTTATAGATGAACAAGGTTTTTCATTCCTATATATTCAGACAAAATAAAAATAAATTTTAAACGTATCCGTGTTTTATAGTTCTAACAATATTAAAAGGTTAGTGATAAAATTCATGATACTGTTTTTATATCAAATTTTACTATTGTATTTTTAAGCGTGGTATAAAGAAAAATCGAATTCGAACAGTTAAAATTTTTTCTAAATATCTAATCAATAAAATTTACGTGTTTATGTCATTGTAAAGTTAAATTGTGAAAACTACTTAATAAATATCAAACTAAATATATTTGTGAAGAAGTCAGTGAGCTTAGAAATTTCTATTCAAAAAGTTAATTGAATTCATTTTTAATCTAATTGGATACCCAATTTCAAAATGCATATTTCTTGATTCCATGATTCTCGTATCTATTATTATTTCGAGTCAAATGTATCGAAAAATAAGTGTTACAATTTTAACATGAAAATAAAAATCAAAAACTATATTATTCCAGTTGCATTGTAATGCCGATTTTGCTCGATTGAGGAGTATCTTCAGGTATGAACATTTATTTGTATTGATATTGAACGTTATTTTCTACAATATAATTAGCGAATCCATTACAGAAATTACAATTTCGTATTTAAATACTTCAATATTTCTTTCATCAATAACAAAATGATCTCATAATAGTTGAACAATTCAACTAACATTATTAGAATTAAATAACCATATGATTATATCGTCGTTGTTCTGGAATAAGACACTAATTGAAAAATAGTGGTTTTGAGTAATTGTACTTTGATAAATGCTTGAAATCCTATACATTTTTCTTTTTGTGGTTTTTTACAAAACCTTTTTTAAGAAAAAATATAATTTATAAAAATAAGTGTGTTCTTTCATACGGTAGGGTTTGAAATAAAAACGTTTTGGTATAACTAACTCAATATGTCATTTTTTCGATTTAATGTTTTCTTCCAGAACAGCGACGATATACTAATATAATGTATGCATATATGATAATATATTTAATATCCGTATGATCGCAAAACATTTTAATCTTTTCTATAATAAATTTTAAATAAATTTACGTCCGGATGATATAAAATGAATTTGATATATTATACAGCTTACAACCAAGACTGATATGACTATGATCAGTTATTATAATTGTTTCATTTATGTCATCTTTTAAAATGTAAACCACTAACGCAGGAATATTTTTTTTAGTTATAGAGTACTATATATGTTTCCCGGAGTTGCACGTGTGGCAAAAGACATTTTTATAAACTTACTTAGTATACAACAGCATATTAAATAATATTGAAATATAATCTGTAATGATTTTTCAAATGGTGTTGCTAATAGTAAAATTTTGTTCCGCAAAAATTGCGTTAAAATTACTTTTAGTTTTAAGTTGCCGAAAATATGTTTCGGGATATTCCTTTCTAAATTTGTATAAGGGACGAAAAAAAGCTCAACACACTTGAAGCAAAAATAAATATTACACTTTGCGTGTTCTAAATAAACATTTTTATTTTTATGTACTTTTCTCTACTCAGAAATCATTTAACAGAAAATGTTTTCGCAAAAAGATTTCGGAAGGAATTTGACAGGTCCCATGTTAAACAAGTACTCTTTATAAATTTATTTGGATTTTACTTTATGAATAATATAACACACTTATTTTCTATTTAACATCTATAAATACAAAATGATTAAATTACATCGTTCATGTAATCAATATTTGTCATTGTAAAGTTAAACAAAATGGTATTACAAAAACAGAGTGCAAATATGTTATTTTGAAATTATTAATTTAAATGATATAATTCGGCAACTAGTTATTTGGTCAATAACTAATTCGATAAATGGTCATTAAGAAATAGTAAATGGTCAGTTACTAGTTATGTTTGGTTAGTAAATAATTGCCAAATAAATAAATGTTAGGTTAAGTTTAATTAAAAAGTGGACGCTTTTATATAAATGTCTGACCGTTTAATTAATATCTGGCCATTTTATACGAACTATTGACCGTTAATTTAATTAACTGACCACGCGTACACTGAGCATTTACGGAATTAGTTACTGGCGATTTATTTGTCATTTCTTACTGATCAACTATTAAAATAGTTACTGACCCAATAAATGCAATCCTTATAATTAAATCAACAGGATATTTATTGATTAAATTGGTATTTACTTGCCTAAACTCTATTATAATAAGATTAAAAATAGCCGCGTATTTGATTCCACAAGAATTATGTAACGTCGTAGAGAGAAATTTTAGTATCTCGGGTTAAAAACGGTTTCCGTAATCAAGTAAAAAAATCTAGCAATACAATATTTGAACGTGGTACTTAAATGGTATTACATAACCATTGCATGATACCGTTGACATTGAATTAAATGTGATGAAATCGGATGTAGGTAGTGGAAATTAATTGATGTCATAGTTGACAGGCATATCCAAGTATACTTGAAGAATACTAGAGCGAAGAGGAGGTAAAGTCAATTTATCTAATTCAAATAAAAGAAGATTGATGAGGTACAATAAGGGTCTAAAAAGCTATTTTACCAGTGTTGATGACGTACAAGACACGTTTTAAATTATTAAAATACAATATTGAGAAGAATGCAAAAATAATAATTATAACAATTATTGCGTAGTATATTTTTGACATCGTTTCAGTAACATACACGTTTCGATAATCTGGTAATAATAAAAAAATGACACAATTAAATGCACTTTTGTTTAGATCATATTCACTTTCATAAAAATAGTTTTTACTTATAACAAATACATTCCACGAAAAAAAAGTCTTTCATTAAAAATAAAGTGATCGCTCATAATAAAATATATTTTAACATTGAAGAAATGCACTTACGAAAACATATTTTTAGATAGATAAAACAGTTTTCACCCACTTTGAAATCGATAGTTGCACGAAGCTGTAAAGAAATGTCACTTATTCTTCTACCCAATATTGGGCCGCCTATATTGTGTTTGCTCCTCGCATTAGAATGCATTACACAACCAAACCAGACAAACCCTAACATAACCTACTACAACTTAACTCACTTCTTTAAAAGAATCCGTGACTAAGTGGAAACTATTAATATAAAAGTTTGAGTGTACTCAGTTAATACTATCTAATCCAAAGTACTAACTATTGAAACAAAAGTTCAAGTGTACCAAGTGAATACTATGTCACAAAAAGTGTAATTATTTATTACCCATTAAAAAATGTAAACAATTTACTAAATTTGTGTTGAAAAATTTATTTGTTAAGTAGTTTTAGTCAATAAATATTAGAATTTACAAGTATTTGATTATATAAATAATGCTAATAATCGTAAACTGTACTCAATATGTATGCCCATTAGGTAATAAAATTATTTATGGCTATTCTCGATTATATGCTAACTTATTTATACTACCAAGATAGAAATTTACAGCAATGGAGGTGTATTAAATATTTATAAAAATGGTTTGTAGTTGTACCCTAGTTTTTAGTATCTTAACGGCGCATGATGTCTTGTAGATTGATGTTATACATTATACATTAAAATGGATATATTCAAATACTAATGAAATAAGATTTTCCACTGAATCCTGGCCAGCAAAAATGGACAAGATTTGAGCATATTGATCGTGAACGCAATTGGTGTGCTCCTAAATAAATAACTTTGCTACAAATATTCAGTCGTTGGCTAGGGCTACGGCTGTCTTGGGTTCAATTCCCGGTGCGAACAGTATCATACATTGATCTTTCAATCAATTTATGGATTTCTGTTCGTAGTCTGAGCGTTTGTGATGTTTAAAACGCCCTCTCACTCATCCGATCCTCAAAAACGGGGCGTAGCGAGAGCGATTATTTAACCACTAGTCCTGTCCTAGCATATCATTCTATTCCTACTCTCTTCGAAGACAGAGAAGTTGAGTAGCTGAGTTCACGAAAATATCTGAAATGTTCCATACTATTATACATGACGTGAGGAATAATAACACTTAAATTTCGTCTAACACTGATTTTGTATGGAAACGTCTTGAAATATAAAGTTTTCATTGATCAAATACGTATCTTTCAATTGAATATCGCGTTGCTTTGGGTGTTGTATACGTATAACACGTATGTTTATTGGGAAGTATTCCGTGTTGTGTTTTACTGCAGCTTTTCTGCAATTACTTCCTGAACAAGATTAGGAAGTTTGGAGCGGTTTCGCATTTTTAAACAAGCTGGTACGGGGCGATCGAGTGGGGCGCTATTAAGGGTATACCGACTGCAACATCGCTTTCAATGTAAATACTTCCAATAAAGTAAATATAATCCAGCGGCACGCGTGCCACGTATGCAAAGAAAATTTATCATTTTTTCCATTATTTTACTCTCATTTATTTTCATTTTTTAAAAGTCATGATTGCTCTCAATTCGGTGGGTGTGGATGTTTAATAGAACTTGTTATCTAAAAACGAAATGATTGATGAATATTCCAGAATCAGGTAATAAAAATTATCGCTCTATCTACAAGTCGTTCATACGATCCGCTTGAAGGTGAGGAAGTAGGAATGTAAGCATCAGTTTTTAGAATCGGATAAATGGAAGAGAAATTAAGAAATCTCAGATAGTCATGCTTTCGAATAAAAATTTATAAATCGATTAAAACACCAATTTATGAAACACTCGACCACGTACCCAGAATATCTATTTTAAGGAGTTAATAATAGAATGTCTTACAACTGGTTAACATAATCCCAAATCTCGGTAAGAAGTTAATTGCTCATTTAGTTCTATAATATTGTATTAGTCTTGGTTTTGGATTTGTTATATTACCTGCATATCTGTTATATACGACAATTCGATGTATCACTTTTAATGTGTTAACAGTATTTTAAAGCTAAAACACAATTTATTTGTACTTCTTCCACATGTTTATAATGAGCAGCACCGGTTTCTTTTATCACAAGCATTATCAACTGATCAAGAATTGATTGTTAACACATTTTATTAAAGAACTAGTTGTTTAATAAAACAACTAGTAATATTACCCGACTTTGCCCGGGATATATTCAAAGTTTATTCATTACGAGTATATACCGTGCTCACCTTTGACCAAATCACAAATATATAACTGTTTACTAGAATACTGCAGCTTAAATATAAAGCTTTTATAAATATGATATTCGCGTTCTATATATAGGATAGGAAGGTCTACTGCCCGGTTTCCTAGTTGAAGTGTACATCCTAGTTGAAGTGTACTTCCAAACGCAGACACTGGAAATACTATACAAATATTATGACTTTATTTTGGCGCCCAAATTAGGCTATTTAGACGTTGGCGTTATTACATGTTGAAAGTTGAAAACACCGTGGACCGTACCTCATTTAATTAATATCCATAAAATATTCTCCATCAATTAATAGTATTGTAAAGTGTTGAAAAAAGCACATTTGACCTAGCAATGGCTGCCAGAATGATATGTGAAAATGTCACGTGGGTACTGTTCACCACTTGGGATGAATCATTGTGACAGAAAGCCGAACAGACGGACACACACACACATGTATTTTCTGTTTTATAGTATAGATAATTTCAATTCGTAATTACTATGCTTAAAAATGTTGTCTTTCGCTTTTCCAAGAGTGGTTTAATTCAATGAATATTCTTGTTTCTCACTTAGAAACACTTACTAGTTGATTAAATTTACGTTTAACTCAAATCGATCTTATTGAATGGGCAGCGTTGATTACAATTTGAAGAGCGCTGGTGACTATTTTGGACGGGAGTTTCTACGAAATGTTGAGAAAGGGTGGAAAATAAATACGGCAATAGATGTTTTAGTAAATCGTCACTTTCATTATTGGATATATTTTTTTTATATTATAATATTGGATAGTTTAAATCGAGTTAGTCTAATCGCAAAATGCTTATTATTTTTAAATTAACAAATATTGGCAACTTTTAAAAAGTAAAATCCCGCCATGCCAACAGTATTAAATTAAAGGATACATAAAATGTGCCAATCACTATTAAACAACATGTGTCTAGGGCTCGAATTCTTCTTGAGTAAGTTTTTATTAATCCATTCATGGATTATTTGAGTTTGAAAAATGTTTGTGATGCTTACATTTCTTAACACTCATCCAATCTTAAAAATGTGATGTAGCAATGAACTAGTTATATCTTAGCACCATTTTATATTCTTAAATTCTCCGGAAAAGAGGGTTTGAGTTACCGAATGACAAGCAATTCTCGTAAAAAAAACTTCTGAGAAAATTTTAGATAAATCTGTGGGAAACGAATAAATACAAAGAACAAACTGAATGGAAGCAGAGACATAAGACATAGCGCGGTCGAACATCATAAATGCTGGACTACCTCACACTCTGAAACAGGCGAAAATAATTTCTCACTTGCCGTTGACCACAAAATTGGCGGTAGATCTATTCCAAAATGTTAAAATATCTGTAATTACACGAGACGAATAAAGGATTCCAAAAAATCTATTGGCTCAAGATTAGAAGCGGGCATGGCTTGAGGAAAAAATTCACTGATATTAAAAATATGTATGGTTTTAAGATTGTTTGTACAAAATTAATAAATATGATTTTCGTACGTGGAAAATCAATGCTTTTTTTTAATTAATGAAGAGTTCAGTAATTGCTCGATATACATCGATCAAATAAACGTATTTTTATTGCAATCAGCTGTTAACCAATACGCCAGATGTCAGTACTTTAAAAATTGGGAAATACGCTGCCTATGGTATTTATTTCCAAGGTTCACAAGTGTCCGCAAAAGGGTTAAATAAGTACATATTTAATGTTATAGCTCATGACTTATGAAAGTACTAAAAATTTAATTAGATTTTCGCTGATGCTTTTGGAGCAATTTCGTCTTTCCATCTGTGTGAGATAAAGAACATTACAGTTTGACGTTAAATCAGTGCATTTTTAAAAAGGGAAAAAACTGCAAACATTCCCGGATCGGCAACGAGTTTTTTGTAACCCAATAAAAAAAAACTTTGAGCGTGGCAAGCTATTTACTTTGCGGAGACTATCTTTGACTAATTGGAAAATAAATTACTTCCTGTGTTTCGCTGATTTTTTTTTATTTAATCAATGAAATGTAACAAATAGTTAGAGAAGTCAGCCGACTTGAGAGGGCCGACAAAAACTTTGGCAAAAACCAAAGTTGGACATAACTTTCAGCGGGAATGCTGGTCGAAATTAATGTTCTTTTTATTTGAGGTTGGCACGGTAAAAAGAAGACAGTATACTAATTTTAAGAAAACTTTTACTACTGATGTTTATTAATCATTTATAGATTGGACACCAGACCGTTCATGCGGTAGGGTATAGTGAAATTATTAATATTCCAATCGTAGTAGCAATGTAATAAGACCATACTTTAAGGGTCGGGAAACTGGGCTAAACTATAACATATTTATAATAGAGAATAATTTTTATGCACTAATTGCAAAACAAATATTAAGCTATCGGGACTGATTTCACTCATCACAAGAATATTAACCTTCTCGTTTTCATGCTAAAAAATTCCGTTCGTATATCATAAGTCACATTTCGTTACTGTGCGGGTTTTTTCATATAAACGCAGTTATTAAGCGAAATGCCAATTACAAGTGAACTATGGTTTAATGTAGTATTAAGGTTTTATTTTACGTCATATTTTGTGTGTAAATCCTGAAATTCATATCTATGTGATATTATCAAAAGATGCGAGAATAGAATTCTTCATAGCAGAACAAGCACGAGACGTGTCTCGATGCTGTTTGAAACAAAACGGTTGTATGCGGTACGTCACGCATCTTGGATTGTTACTATACTATAATTTTTTGATGGTAAAGTTGATGAGGTTTTCAAATTATGATTAATTATACAAAGAAGACGTAAACAATAATGTGTTTGTAATTTTTAATTATATGTAGAACCATTTTATTTACAAATAGAAAAATTCCCAATTTATTTATGAAATTTTTCACATATATTATAATTTAAAGGTTTAAAGTAGCTAATTGTTATACCACAAATACAGAAGGGTGAATATTGTATAAATCTCCCAGAATAAATACATTACTATAAGTCAACAGTAAAAGACTTCTGGACCAACGTTGTTTAATGTGCTTAAATCACTTAATGCAAATTTTCAATTGATTGATTTATTTGTATGTGATATTTTAGTTATTTTATAATCGACCGAATGGTGAAAAACGATTGCTTTTCGTTAAAAAACAATTCAATTCTAACTTCATACTTCTGTCGCTTTCAAAACTAAAGAAGAACTGATTAAAAACTTTCTGAATCTATTTGTCACACAAAAAAACTACCTTTACAAGTGACATATTAAGGTTACACTTAGTCGTCCTGATGCATCAAGAACGCAATGTAGCCAAACTGCGTCTAACATAATTAATATAATTATGAAGTACGATCAATCTGGGTAACTTTGACCCAGTTCTGGGGGTTTTTGTATTTTTATGGTTCGCCATTGCATTTATGTGTGGTATTGTTCTACATAGAAATTTACTATTTAATGTATTTATTTAGATGAAATTGAATTAATAAAAATAGAATGTTATAATTGATATATAAATATATATAAAACATGGTGAGTAAAACTTTCATCCAAACCTTGTAACTTTGGCCTACGATACAAATAGTAACTGTAATTACTATAAATTCCGTGATGTTAAAGTATTGGTAACTTTTCTTTATGCTTTCGTATAATCTGTGCATAATTGAGATGGAAAAAAATATACAGCATTTGGTTAGGAGATTAGTAATACAAATTGAAAATATGGGTAATCCAATTTATTTTAAGATACGTTTTTAAAATTGTGTTTTATCATTCCAGCCTGACAGCTTACAAATTCAACAATAAAACAAGTTATGTTCCACGTTAATTCGAATTTTTACCACCGTTGCCTAATCAATACCTTTGCTTAGCTAAAAAATATTCATATGGCATTAGTATTATCATGGTACTAAAGCAGTACTTTTTTAAATAAAGTGGGGCAATCTTAAACAGATGGGCAAACTTACCCAAATTAATGCTAACTAAATCCAATTGCAATTTATGTTTTTGAAATTTAACATACCTAATATATTTGAAAGTCGACAATAATACTGTATTAATACTGAGTATGATATAAGAGAGTTATGTTACAACAGATGAGTGTCCATATTATCATTTGGTAAACTGTGATATTACCGTATTTCGTGATAAAGTTTCATAATAAAACAAATGATTCTTCTAATGAGATAAAATAAAGCTTTTGGTAAAGCGATATATTTCTCCAGTAGATAAAAACCAGTCTCACCCTATTGTTTATCAATAAAGTACCCCGTTAAAGTTTTCTGATGAAAAATGTTTTAGCTATTTTGTTGGTGCAAAAAAACAATTTGAAAATCGCTTTTGGAGCGAAACGAGTTGGCGTGTTTAGTTTTGTTTCGGTTGCACGTTCTTGCAAATGAGACACGTATGAAGCATCTTGCACAATAATGATATTGTTACGAATTACCAGTAGGCTCATTCAGTTCTACCTTATTTCGATTTGCAACTTTAATAAATTATTTATCAGTATGTTAAAAAATAATAAATTTATAAAAATCTGTTTTTTCTGACAACTACGGAGGTGTAGATTGATTGATATTAAAAGAGACCCAAAACGTATATTAGTATTGATATATATAACTAGCTGCTAGATACTTCTTACAGGATTGATGAGAAACTAGGAAGAGCATTATCTGCATTACCTGTACCCGTATTACAGTTACATATGCACTAAAGTTATTAAATGTACCTGTATTGTTATCACAGCAACTCAAACTATGTTGAAGTCGTTTAGTAATAATAAATATTATTATATACGCAAAACAATAATAAATATTATAATCTAATATTTGTAACATTTAATAATAAAATTTCACCCAAAAATGGTAAATTTTGTTAGTGTTAAATGACACCACATTCAGCAAATTTACTAAAACATGTCCAATCAATGACAACCGAAGACAAGCCTATCCCCCATCTTAATGAATCAAGTTAAATTTGACATTCGTATTAAAATTACTTTTTATAATGTCATGTTGACAGTTTAAGAATTTCACACCCTGTCGAATTCACGCACTCGGCAGATAATTTGCCGAATTCATGAATGAGGCAGTGGGCTTGCTTTTTTCATAAATAAGGCAAAATTTTACAATTTCACACATTTGGCGTAACATTTATATGATTTTCAAGTCAAAAGATAGAGCGGAAAATTATCCAAAAAATTAAAACGATCATAACCTCATAATGACAATTTAATACATCTATGAATCACATTGAATAGTGAGTATAATTTTTTAATGAATGTATTTTTCTAATCCCGCTTAAATTTATCAAAATTAATTATTATTTAAAAATTATCTAGATTTAATATCAAATAAATTGAATATTATTTGAAAAGTATTTTGATTTAACACCAAATAAATAGAAATTCTTTTTTTTTTCACTATTTATGTTTCTTTGTGTGCATAGGTTGTCAACTGATTGTTCATAATAGCATAAAGTTTTTGTTGTAATGCCGTGTCACTGCAAGTTCACAGTGAATAACATAAAATTTATTAATATAGCGAAATAAAGCCGCGATCTAATCTTTCAGACGGCTGAAAAACGTTCTATATAAAAAACACCATTTCATTTTATTTTCACAGCGCTCCCCTCCCAGAATCGTAGTCAGAAAAATCAAGACGGTTTTTTTTTAATAAAACACGTTTTCTGATGGCAAAACTACCCACAACGTTGCTGTAAATCACAGAAATCCCGCATCAAAATCAGACATGACAGCGCCTCGCACATAAACCCACTCCTAGCCGCCCGTCACCCCCATCCACCCAACTTTTACCACCCCCACTATAATACTTACACCGCGGGAGAAAAGTGAACATAGCCAAACGCTACCACTCTACCGTGTACAGAATATTTCAAAAAAAATAAGCCAGACGAAGCATGGAACACTTTTCAAGAAAAATAAATGGATTTCATTTATAATCTTTGGCAATTGTCAATGAGTACTTTAATAAGTATTAATAAACCGTGTTTTATTTTTAAAGAGTCGTTGCCATACTAAATCGAGAGTGAGCAATTAGTAATACCAAATTATTATGCTTTGACCAGTGATAGAGAACACAAGAAAAAAAAAACATTACAAATTATCATTAATTCACAAATGCGCTGACATGCTATTTTATTGTCCTGTTTTTAGTGAGAAAACGATGGTTAGCGTAAGGTCACGCAAATTTTTTCATTTTTTAACCAACGTTCCATTTTAAGTTAGCTTAGAAAACTATACAATAAGAACAGTTGTATATGCCCTAAAGTTATTAAATATGACATCCGTATTGTTATCACAGCAACTCAAACTATGTTGAAGTCACTTAGTAATAATAAACATTATTATATACGCAAAACAATAATCAATATTATAATATAATATTTTTAACATTTAATAATAAAATTTCACCCAAAAATGGTAAATTTTGTTGGCGATTATGATAAACGACACCACATCGGCAAATTTTCTAAAACATGTCCAATCAATGACTCAACCTAAGCATGCGAGACAACGATGGTTAGCGTAAGGTCACACAAATGTTTTCATTTTTTAACCAACGTTACATTTAGCTTTGTAAAACTATACAACAATAACAGCTGTATATGCAAAATTGTCAAAATTTTGAGATTTTCACGGCAATCTGAGATACCAACACTAGATGTTGGTGTTGAATTGATATTTAGCCGATTTAAAACTATTGCTTGATTGATATACACCTATTCCTTGATTTACACAGTTCTCGATTTTCACGGTTTTGTTTTTTACATAGAAAAGTTATTACAACTTACGATTAATGTTTGTGATTAGGTACATGATAAAGTTTCATGACTACAAGAAAATACGATTAATTCAGTATTGATGATTCTGTATTGAGGCGAAGTTATGGCGAAAAATGTTTTTAATGAAGATGAATTGGTTGAAATGGTAATCAATCCCAAGTCCAGTGATTTTGGAAGCGAGATCGAGGATGCGACAGCTATGTTCTCTCTATCAAAGTTATAAAATTGAATGAAAGTAATTTTCTAGAGAATTTGAGTTATTTTTGTATAATGTAAATGACATTTTTAAAAATTTCAAATGAATGAAAAACAATTGTCCCTTTTCCATGTTTATAAAAAAAATGATTTACACGCGTCTTTGAGGAACAAATCTATCGTGAAATTCGAAGTATAGGTGTAATTCATAAAAATTACAAAATTGTTAATTATGTGTAGCGGTTATAGTTTTTGAACCATTCTGTTTTATATGTGTATATATATTACATTTTCCACTATGGCGAAATGCGCTCCATCGCCTTCACCCGACACTGTACAGGGTAACCCACATCACTGGGAAGCATATGTCCCATGTGAGATTCCTACAACTTTCAAAATATTTCCCGCGATTATTATCAGAATTATTACGTATTATTCATTTTTTAGAATAAGCCCGCCGTTTTATTTACGCACTTTACTTACGCAAGTTTTTATTTTCAGACTGTAAATTATAGGATTGAAATAAAAAAGATTTTTTAATTGGAATATTAATTTAACCTTTCAAATTTAACACTGCCGCTCAAATTGTGATACACGAATAAAAATAACAATTTTGGAAGAAGCTTTTAATCACAATTATTAATATTTTTCAAAAAAATAAATAAAATGATGCTGTTTGTCTTAATAAATTCAAGCATTATTTAAAATATATCTTGACTATATTATGGAACAGATGAGGTGATTACAGAGTACATTAAAAAAAGGATTTTAATGAAGGCATGCTGTTGTGTCAGTTAATAATTTTTGTTGTGATGTCACAAAGAGCGATGTTGTCGAAGTCTCTGTGGCCTTGCAATAAGTGACATTTGATTTAAAATCGATGTGAAAAAAACCAAATATAAAGCCAAAGCTACAAATGGATAAACTCGTATTTGAATTGGTCAATGAGTTTGTGTATCTGGATCGCTAAAACACTGTAAGTAAGTAAATCAAAAAGATAATATTTAATAAGTATCAATAGATGCTTCCATGGACGGCACAAAGAAGTCAAATCTTCTCACTTATCCCAAAACAGGAAAGTTCGCTTCTAAAAAACCATTATAAGACCATTTTTGGTGAATGGGTTAGAAGTTAAGACGCTTATATCTAAGGACTTTCAAAAGCGTTTGAATCCTGCGAAGAAGTCCGCGAGGATATTTGGTGATGTCGGCACAACCATGAGCTTAATAACGTCCACGGTAAGCCACACGATGTCAGATGTGTTAACACTCAACGGCTACGCTGGGCCGGAAAACGCTTAAAGTTTTCTACTATTGAAGGAAAACGGAGGGTTGGAAGACCGCGACTTTGCTGGATGGGCAGGATGTCACAGGGCGTAAAGGTACTGGAGGTCAGCATTGGCATTGGAAGGCGAAAGACCGAGTAGAGTAGAAGAGATTAATTGAAGTGACCAATTTTCACTCCGGGCTGTAGCTCAAGACAAGTAGGCTATAAACTTGTGTATAAGAAGCTCTTTTGTCGGTTGGCTAATAATCACTCTCGTAAAATGCATTATTCAAATACGCATTTGGCTTTAACAGTGGTAAACGTGTATTCAGCTAAATATATGACTTTATTATTTAACTGTTTGCGTAAACATGTGTGACACGTGTTTCGCTTCTTTGAGAATATCTTCAGACTAACTTTACCATATTTTAAATATCACGCAGACATCGATTCTTAAACATCGTTTATACTTTTTTAATGAACACCGAGAGGTGGAATATATACAATAATAAATTATTGTAGGAAATAAAGTTATCTAAATTAATTTAATAGTGTAACTGTCGAATCCATGGAAAAACTTAAATGATTCTAAAACAAGAAAACTCCCTTTCACCCATCCGATCCTCAAAAACGGGGCGTATCGATAGTGATTAGCTAACCACTAGTCCTGTCCTAGTCCTATCCTTACTTACCTAATATCTTAAAAAAAGAGAGGTTAAGCAACTGAGTAACAAGCAGTTCTTATAGAAAACTTTTGTTAAGCTACCTCCATTAGGAGGCCATATGCTCCGCGCTGGGAGTGGACATGGTAAAAAATATTTAAAAAAAATAATCAATTGCGCTAACAGTTGACAATAAAACACAATCTGTTTTGTAATATTTCCACATTTTGTGTAGTGACCTTCTATGAAGAAGTGAGAGTTAAAGCCTTAAAATATGTTGGATATTTCTGATGATTTAAAAAAAATAATTACAAAAGAAAGATGCGATGTTAATTGAAACTATTTTTTTTTCTTAAATAATTCTTTGCTGCAAACATTATGAAGCAAAAAAAGTACCAGCGACGGGGTGGTTGTAGAAAAGGAGCTTAGAACTCCTCGCACTAGCAATTGCATTAACCAGACGCCTAATTGAGCAAGGCGGAAAACCTTGCTTGAGGCATCTATGGTCCACCCAAACCATAGTGCTGCGCCGATAGCTATTTTTAATTGATAAATCAGTATATAAAATTTAGCCATGTTTGATGTCTCATTAGTTTGCAATTAACAGTTAGTTCGATTATTTATTGATCGTTTCGTAATGATACAAATTTGGTGAAATAAAATATATGAATGTTATACCAATATTATATTCAGTTTATCTAATAGCGGCACCTGGTGATGAGAATGAGTTGTAATTGATAATGTTCAGCTCAATAAAAAGATGAGAAAGTCTCTTACAGTATTACTAATGATGCTATTTCACCATCCGTTCTTTTTATGGATTAAAGCACTTATTGTTTTCAAAAAAATATTCATGTGAAAAACATGTCTTATTTCGAAAATATTAATTATGCCATGTTTTATTATTTTGTTTTCAGAAAGTTTTTCGAATATTTGAAATAAGTAATATGGTTATTAAGATTTATATTACTTTCAAAATTTCCGGATATACAGATATAAATATACAGCGAACGGTTGGCATGTTTAGTAACCTTCTCATCGTATAACATGCTTATATGGTCAGACATACCGTGTTATACAAAAATATGTCACAATTCATCAACAGTGTTATACTAAGACCTTGTGGACCTGACTGAATCAAGTGAGGCCTTGTCAGAACTCTGATTAGATGGATAATATTCATGTAAATTTTAATTACTGAGAGCGGAAATCTTTTGAAAATATTAAAAAAACAAAATATATTTGATTTTACCAAGGCTGCGGTGTCGGAGTCGTGGAGTCGCGCTGTTTTGGCCGTGGTCGGAGTCTGAGTTGTAAAAAACGAGCGACTCCGACTATTTTTCCCATAAAGTACATTTTTGCATTTCTGCGTGTGTTAATGTACTTGTTTAATTTTTATTTATGTCTATAAAATCTTCTTGTCCTGAAATATATATATATATAATTTGAAAAATTTGGATATTTACCGGATTGGTTGGTTGGTGTTTAATTTGAAGATCAATTACACATTGATAGGGAAAAAACCTAGACTTTTTTAGACTCCACACTCCTGGATTGTATAATGATTGTCAAAAGTTTTTTTATTAATCTAATATAGGTAGTGTTATTTAGAAGAATATATTGATAAATGTTATAATTTTAAATCGATCTTTACAAGTGAAAAAGTCATTTGTAATGTATTTATTATTACAAGCCTGAACTGTTTGGAACCATTATCGTACCAATAACCACTGCCAAAGTAGAGATAATCTGTTCGATATCATGGAGACATTATTGTTTAATATTTTGGCAAATAATTCCATCTGCGTAGGTGGTAATTTGACAAGGGCCGATTGTTGTATTATGGCCTACAGCGTGTTAACACATCAGGGTAAATGTGAGCCTGATATATAAATTGTATTCTGTACAATAATAAAATATTATATTCCTGCTAAATAGACAAACAAATTTGTTTTACATAAACAACTTGAAAGACTTCACTATTATAAAACATAAAAAAATTTAATTGACCTATGTATTATCGTCACAAATGAAAAGTAAACTAACACAAATATCGTATACATTTGTACATATCATAATGAAATAATGTTTAATATTAAACAGTAAATACATCTATCAATCTGTATGTCTGTCTATCACAAGAACTCCTCCCAAACGTTGAACAGTATCGACGTGAAATTTGTACATATCATTTTGGTCATCCGTGCTATTTTCAACTTTTTTCAATATTATTAATTGATGAATTTTTTTTGTGAATGTTAAATGAGGTAAGGTCTACGGTGATATTTTAAGCTTTTAATACTAGGAGAAGTTCAATTCAACCAGAACGAAGCTTTGCAGTACACCTACCTATTATATTTAAAGAAGCGTGGTATACAAACTGTCGTATTGCAGTAAATAGTTATATATTTGTTATTTGGTAGACAAAGTAAGCGTACTCGTAATGAATAAAGACAAAGTATTGAATCTATCTAGGGCGAAGCCGGGTACTAAATACTAGTAATCAATATAATGTGAATTAAATCTCAGTATACAGCTACATATTTATTCTATTTATCCTTACTCTTTCTGAAAAAGAGAAGTTAAACGACTGAATAACGACTATCTCTCGTAGAATAACTTCTGTTGCGATGCTCGATTAGGAGCGGATATGGATGAAAAAAAGTATTTATTATACAGTAATATTTTGAAATAACAGTTATCGTTTTTTTAGTGAATCGAATAAAATCTTTTGGAAAAGAAAAAGAAACGATTGAAATCAGAGGTCCCTAAAGTAAATTTATTTCCGATGGGATTTTCCCCTCCAATCAAAAGTTATTAATAGCGTAATAACGAATAAATACTGTTGAAAAGAATAAAACCCAGTCTAAATGTTCTCATTTATAAGTTAACAATGAAAATTAATGTTTGAGTTATAAAGAAAAATAGTATGATAGACTAAGTCTGAAGACATACAATTTAAATCGGTTATTTTTCTTATTCCACAAGTTGTTAATTTTAATTTTATATTAAAAATAAATTTCCACAAAGTTACCACTGGATCCGTCAAAACTATTAATGTCTGAAGATGCTTCTCAAAGTGGCGAACAACGTGTATTTATTATTTTATATTAATTAGTTGTGAATTCAATTTGTAGATATTATTCTCAATTGAGCCACTATAATAAAAGGTCTTGAAGGAACAGTTTTTTTATTCTCAGAATGACTTATTAATTAAGATTAATGAGAACTTATGAATCAAGAAGCACTTGATGGAAAATCAAAAAACACATTTGAATCATTAAATTTAATAAAGATGAGTCCAGTTGAATTGAATGCGTAAGAAATAATGTATCAGTAACCATCTCAATAAAATAAATTAAACGAGCCCATCAATACCATATTTGTATATTTTGTGAGTCTATTCAAAATAAAGACTCATATACACCTCACATTATTATTTGCCTATCGAAACCGAAATAAAACGAAGGGTTGAAAAATATTTTCGGTTCACATGTTGAGAGAGAGCGGGTTATATAAAATAATCTGAAAACGTTCTCCGATTGGTACGTACGTATAAACAGACACAGTTCATAAGTCACGATACAATAATAATAAATGTTGGAATAAAAAAAAATTCCATTTAAATATGTGATCTTGGACATGAATGACTTCTAAAATTTCTCATTGAGTTTAACTCGTATGATTTTCTAATTTTAAAATATTTGGCGCATTGGCTGTCAGCTGTAATGCCAGATTTTTTTTGAAAAGTACTGTTAAAATTAAATTAAAAATTATCAATTTTTGTTAACTCATGATTAAATGACACAAGAAGATACACTCATATTACCCCGCTTATTCACAGTCACCTTTCATAGTGAAATAATGACAAAAAAAACAAGTCAAATTAATTTAATTCTTACAGTCTTGGTCGAACGAAAACTGCACAGGACTCATATTTTATCCGAGCACTATTGTGGTATGGAAAAAAATTAAGTAGCGTATTGTGAATTGTATCACGATAATTTCATTTGACCGTTTTCCTAAGTAATAAGACCAGCTAATTAGCTGGTCTTATAAAACATCACATTTAAGTTCAGACTGTGATGAACTTATTTATTTAAAAATTCACTGTTTAAGTACGCCACTGGCTCTATATACCGTGAACGGTTTAAACTGTTAGTGGGGTAGTACTGTGATGAATACTTTAATGTACGGAAACCTTTTGAAAATTCTAAATAAAACCTAGAGTGAATTTGCATTCACTTGCTAGAGCTCTATTGTTATTAGGTACAAACATTAAGGTTTCAATTCTGACAACGGCTCGAATGTAAAATAACTATCAAATAAATCTTATAATTCTTAATTAAAAAAAGTAAGATCACGAGTCAACCTTAAGCATGTAAATGCATTATATCTCTGTTTGAGTGTTGGAAAAATATTAATTAGCAATATTATATGATATCAGTGAATGTAATCATACGCTATTCGATTCAACTAAGAGTGGTCGTACAGGAAGCTCTGAGGCAACTCTGATGAAAGGTTGTCATGAAACCCTCAGATTAAACATTTTCAACTACTGAAAAATTAACATGGTTGTTAAAAATTGTACACAATTCATTTGTAACAAAACCTTTCCTAATTTTTGTCTTATGATATTAATCAAGACATTTGATAAATTATGAATACACGTACTTTGTCATCATTCGGGCTAATGCTAAACGTTAATCGTTATTTTTGTTGAATTCTTCTCTTAAGCGGTTAACTAGTGGAACTTTACCTTAATGGGTACTATGATATATTGAACGTTTTTTTCCAGACAACTATTATGTTTCTAAGACGAGTAGTCCTGTAATTCATTTTAGTGAAAAATGCATTTAGTTACGTTCTCTTATATGAAAACGGTATGTGCTATTATTTAACGAAAAATATTACTGATGTTATTTCTGGTGTTGCCTGTATAAATGTATTTTTTGCGGAAATTGTAATTGATTTATCAAATAGGAGAATTGGCACATGTCTGAAATAACACTAATGCCTAGTGACATATTCGGTCCAATATTGACAAATGATCCCGTACTTTCTCAGCCATCACAAAAATCAAAAAGATTTTTTTCAGGCTTATTCGCGTATTTCAAAAACTATTTTAAAACGCACTCAGAATTAAAAATAGCTGTTTATTCAAAAAAAAAAAAAATGATTTCAAAAATTTTATAATAAAAAATTTGATTATTGTTTCATAAGTAAACGAAATCAATGTGTACTTAATATTATTATACATACTGTCATTGGTGAAATCTTCTGTACTAAAAGTAAAGTATTTTAAAAAAAAAAAATTATATTCCGGCATTGTCAGATAATTCTGACGGCGATCTTATAATATCGTTTTTCAACGCAATGAAATATGGAACATAAAAACAAAATTGTAGAATTTACAATTAAATAAGTTGTAAAACTTTTTATGCGTTGTTCTTTATGTAACATTTCTTTCATACTGCACTGCATCTGGCCATGTGAGGCGTTATGGAAAATGGCTGTGCAGGATCAATGGTTTTGATAATAAGTATTATCGGTCAAAGAGACTTCCAACAGCATAGTTAAAATATGTTCAAAATTCTTAAAATGATTTTTTTATATTTAGAATAAAAAAATCTCTTTTTTATTTTCGTTAAAAATATAAATTCACATGAATCTAAATATATTTTTATTCAGTAAACGGATATACTCGTATATCACCGAAAAGCTTTTAGATATAGCAAAAACATGCTTTAAACGAAAGAAAATAATGGTAAACGCTTTATAGAAAACGGGGTTCTCGTTTTAAATTAAAGATAACATTTGAATATTTGAAAAAGTACCTGGAGAATATTTTATTGTAATTCATTATAAAAATAACAGAGAGAAAAAAGTAAAAAGTACTTACCGGATATTTATTTCCTCTTAGAGAGAGTTCTTTAAGTTTTTTAGGTTTTATATTCATTTTTCAAATACAATATCTGAAAGGTATTTAAAATATGATTTGCTTCGTTAAGTTAAAATAATAAACACTTTTTAATTTACGATATAGATGACACAAATAGGAATAAAATTATTAAAAAATATAACAAGTTTTATGGCAGTAGTATCATTTTAAATAATATGCGTGCTTCTCTACTTGACTATCTTTTCGTTAAATTTTACCCTCTCCTCATATTATCACCGTTTACACACGTGATTTTATATCGCCTTCAATAATTAAAATCAATACCTATGAAAAAGATCATCCATTCGATATTTCTGATGATAATTTGCATTACAACGCATGGAATAAGAAGAAAAATTCACGGATAAAAGTAAATATTTTATATTAAAAATGATTTCTAGAAAAGAATTTTCTGAAAATAAAGACGTAGCAAATATAATCATCGAATAAAAACTATCAGATTTTCCGTAAAAATAAAAACAGCTTCTTTGAAAATTCGCAAGACCATTTCGTAAGGTCAGCGAAATGATATGATTAATCGATAATCGTGGCTTCGATATTGGCTAATAGTGCTTGCTTAAGTGAGCTAAAAGTGAAAATTCTTGACCCATATAATGCGCAAAGAAAAATGTGGCCTGGGGTCGTCATATGTAAGTAGCATTTTCCTTCCCTTTGCAAGTGGAGGTATTTACTGTTGAAGCGGAAACTTCTTCCGCGTTCACCGCTCATGAGATTAAAAGTGACGGCTTGGAAATGTTGTTGGCATCTACACCAGCGGCCGCAAACTTTTGCAAGAGGGTGTGAGCAGACACTATTCAATTAGTGATACGGTTATATTAATAAAATACAATTTCGCTAGTGAAGCCGACTCATTATCTCATTAATGAACACACCATTAAACCAAATTCGACGGCGGCTTTAAGCGAGGTTACAAATTATTTTGTTTATAAATATGTATGTGTTGCTAATTAGTTATTTGATATTTGACTTTCACTAAAACACAGTTATTTAATATAGAATCAATAATTAGTTTGAAACGTATGAATAATTAAACTATGAGAAAGTGAGCAGCTTTTATAATATTTTATATTTTATTTCCTGTGAGAGGTAACAAATTGATCGCACTTGTTATCATTTTTTTAGATTCCCTAGCGTAATAGCCAGCCACCAAAAGCCGTTACGGCCTAGCACTTTTCTTACATAGTTAAATTCTTCAAACCTTGGTGGCATACACTTAAGTACGCAAGAAATTAAATAATAATAATAAAAAATGAGTTTATGAAAGAGCTTTTAGGAATTGAGTTGCATTTGTTTTCCATAGAACGCCGTAAACTCTTTGAATATCTTACAATTGGTCAGAGATGGAACCAAGTCGGTAAAATCGATGGAGCCAATAGATTCAACTGACAGTAGAATCATCTTGAGCTATTTCACCCAATTGGTGTTCATGTCTGGAAATTTTCAAATGATGTGATTAGCATCTTGAATCATATTGCCGAATTTAAATATTGAATTATCTAGTAACCGGCCAAGCTGGAAGAGCTTAACAGCGAAGCGACCATGGTGAGTTATGAATTGGTTGGTCCAGAAATCAGGTGATAAGACTTCTGTTATGTCCATTTGCCACAAAGAATTTTGAAGCTTGCTTCCTCTTACAAGAATTTTCCCGTCAATTCTGCCAAATCTGCCTTGCTACGTCTACTGCTTTACTGGAGCTCGAATTTTTATGGACCTCATCTTTGGAGGCTCAACACACTTTTGACACTAAATGAAACGTCTTAATTCAACCAAAAGGCACTTCTGAGCCTAGAAGGCCGTAAGTTGACTACTTCTGACTTAAAACAATAAAAAAATATTTTATTGAATCTTGTCATTGCTATTTTTTTTATCTTTTGAATAACAGTATTTTTGTATCGTTTTTAATTATTTTTCGAAGCGTTACAATATTTTTGCAAACGTCAGGATATTTATATATATTTTTTAAACGAGAAATAGTCACGTACAAAAACCCTTCCAGTTTGTAAATAAAAATAGTTTTATTTGTATTCGCAAATGAAAATTTTTTTAACACTGTATAATAAACAGTAAACGGCCGTATATCTAATTTCATTCTTTTTATATCAAAATAACCCTGATCAATTATTTAGTTGACTTTATTACAGCTAGAGATTTTAAATAAATCTTTCACACTTTCAAAAACCCAAAAATAAAATAAAATTCATTACAAAATAAATCAATTTTCTAACAGCATAAGTTGTCCTAATAATTTTCCGTCACAAAGGTTAAATAAACAGAAATCTGGGATAATCAGGAGAGTATACATCTTGGGAAAAGCTACACAGCTTAAGTGGTCAGTCATGCATAAATAGGAAGTTTTATGTTAGTAAGATGGTTTTTATGGGGATTCCCAGAATAAGATCTTGCCTTTTTCGATATGGAATGCCGATGAAAAAAATATATATTGTATTTTTTTTTGGATGGAAATCCCTTCAAATGTTTATGAGTCTAAAGATGATCGCTTTTTTATTTTATTCCTGATCCAGTTTTATGTATTCTTCGCCAATTTTAGTTCATGTCTTGGTTGGATATCTGTATCCCTGAATGAAAATTCAAAGACTTGGTTTCATTTGAAACAAAAATTGTATGGGTCAAACGATTTCTGTTTTTAGATTTGATTTGGTCGTAAGATTGTGGTTAAATATCCTATTGATAAAGTATGCAATTACGTAATAGCTTTATCATTATATTAAGTAGATAGTTGCTGTATTAACGGAAAAGCAGGAAAAAGATTTGTCTAATTTATGTATGGTAAAAGATTTTTACATGCTAAAAAGTTAACTTGACGTATCTATAATATATTAAACAAAAAGAAATGGTTTCTAATACGGCTTACTCAATGAAATTTATTATAATAAATACATCCGAAGTGTTGATCTGTTGAACTTTAGTCAAATGTGTCATCATTACGTAACAATATTTTTAATGTCAACATTTTTTATTGAATTGGCATTTACTTGAAAGATTTCCATGAAGAAGTCAAAGTAGAACTAGTTCTATGACGTAAAGCTGAAATATATATAAACTTTATCCTAAAATTCTTAAGAAAAATATACTAATATTTTGACCCTAAACACCTACATAATACTGATGTAAAAATGTATTATACACACAAATAAAAATCAGACGACAGTCTATAAATGTAGCACTTTAGTTTTATAATATAACTAATGAATACCCGGCATGTGTTGCTATGCCACTCAGAGAAATAAAGGGTTTGTATTTTAATTCGTAATCTTCTACTTTAAATTTCGTAAAATTACCCGGTCCGAGCCCGTCATCTCCAGGCCCGACCCAGCCCGAGCCCGAGTTTCAATATCACACTAGTAATCCAAACTCGACCCGAAGCCCAGATTTATTTTTCTCGACTTTTTTAAATATAGTAATTCATTTATACTTTTCAAACAATATATGAATTCGTTACCTGGGCCCAGTCTGAGCCCGAATCTGAATTGTTTATATCTGCTCTAGTCTGGCCCACTGGTCGGGCCCGTGAAGACCTCCATTTTGGATACACAATTTTTTACCGTCTGGTGCGTACACAAATAAATCAAATGGTTTTTCTGAGATGACGTTGTTTGTTTTTGTAGATTGTAGATTTAAATTGTTTTCTTCAGAAACCTTCAAGGGTGTGCGCACAAAAACTCACCAAAGTTTCATAGAAATTTGATGAATGGTAAAGGAACGCATAGAGGACAAACAAACAACCATTCATTTATATATATATATATATATAGATAGATTAACGATTAAACTTACTTTCCACTCTAGTCTTTTAAGTCCATGTTGCTAGTTTATGAATATTTATTTAGCAATATGATATATTACAAAATACTTCATTAAATCAAAAGAAAAATAAAATAAATCAGAAGCCAAATTAAGGTGTCCGTTATTTCACCTTAGCTATTTTTGTTGTGTATAAATATTTGACGTAACAACACGCTAGTGTATGTATATAGTGCTTAAATTTCATCCTCACGCTTTCTCGACAAGAAAAGGTTGTAGACCTTATCCGAAACTTACGCCATTGCAGAAGTTTCTTAGGTATCGTGTTTCCTGAGGAAGTGATACTCTACAAAGTAGATAAACTACCTTTGGACGATAATATCAATTAAAATTAATAGTATTGCGAATCAACCTTTCAGTACGGCGCTAACTTATCAGAAGTTCACGGAATCAGTGAGAAAATAATAATATTGTTACACTGTCAACGAGCTTCATTTTTATTAACTAATTATATTTCAGTATTTTAACATGGCGAGTAATATACAATTAAAAGTGATTACTTTTTATGTACAATCCTTACTATTTGTAACATATTTACCTTTTAAAACCACTTCCCATGAGATCACGCAAATATGCGTGACAAAAAAATATGTGATTTCGGACGATCACGCAAATACGCGTGATCCTCCATACAAGCGAAATCCATGATTTTAAGATAATTTGAAATTCCAGGCAATCGCGCAAATATGAGTGAATAATATTTGAAGCATTTTGAACCGGATTCTTTTTTTTCAATTTATAATTATTATTATTATATTTATAAATTTTTGTAATTATTGTATTTGTATCGTTATAAACTATATTTGGTAAAAAAAGATTTGCGGAGTTTAAAAAATTTAAATAATATTTTTTTGTGATTATTTGATGATATGCTATAAATTTATGACATAATTTTTTTTTAACATATTCTTGCAAAAAAATCACTCAGGAAGCGGTTAATAACAAAATCGTGATATACACCCTTTTTAAAACCTTGTTCACCACCAATGTGTAGCATATTAAAACTAACGGAGCTTATCAATATAACATGTTTTCATGAGAATCGGTTGTCAGTAAATCGTTTAAGCTTTCTCTTTGGAGAAGGTAAGAACTGAGCTAGGTTAGGAATATTAGTTATCTATTCGCCCTCTCAATTCAATTGTTTTCAATGAGAGATCTTCATTCTAGGATTTAACCCAGTGACTACTTAATTGAGTGGATCAAAGATCAACGGTATTGACTACGAATAAATCAACGCATTATTTTATGGATTTGGCATAGTGAAAAACAATATTATCAAAACATTGCAAATATAAGCATCACTTTTAACTGTAAGTTTTGGTACGTTTTGTGAAGCATATTTAACCGTACTTATTTTGTCAAAAAAGAAATACTTATGTCATATTTTACAAGGTAAGTTTTTATTGATTTGAAGTAACACTGTGTCTTGATGTTTTCATATCAAGGCAGGTTGAAAAAACGTTTAAATTACTACTTATGTTATTATATAAATTCATTAAGTGTTGATATTTAAAAAAAATTGTCTTTCTGCTAATGTTTAAATTAATAAACGATTAAAATTAATAACCGTATTCCACTGCTGCATCAAAAATAATAAAGTTTAGTTTGATAATGTCGCAGGAACGGATTCTGGTCCGTTTTTGTAAACGTGTCCGCTCTTAATGTGGGGCATATAGCTCTCAAATTGTGCATATCTCAACATATGTTTTTCGGCTGAGAAATCAGTCGTAAATAAGAATACAAGAATAAGGCTAGAACAGCACTAGTGGTTAGCATATCGCTGTCGTTATGCTGCGTTTTTACGATTGGATAGATAGAAGGGAATTCAGTGCACAGTGAACCATGCCATCTTTAATTTGTTTTAATAATGTATTACGAATTATGAGAATTAGGTCCAGATGCGTCACACAGTCATGAATGATTTCTTTGTGCCTGTTTGAACATGTACCGAATCGAAAAAATCGATAATTTTTTTTCGGTTCGGCTTGAAGCCCTTTATTTGACTGAGAGCAAAATAGCATACATCCACACCTTTCTCTCACACACCATTCTGTATTTTATAATTGCGTTTATATAAGACAAATTATACTACTAAATCCAAGTGTTTTATTCTTTTTGTAAATATTAAATATTCACGCTTAAAGCAGACGTAGTATTAGTGTTTAGTGAGGTTGTATGCAAGGGCAGCCGGAAAATTGCGGTACTAAGTCAGCGGCATCACATCTCCAATATTTGAAGAGATAAATCAGTGAATATCAATGTTTCTAATTCATTCATAGCTACGCAAAATAACAAATGCGTTCATTAATCACTTTTAAAGTGATAACAGCTGTTAATTCTTGGTCGAAAGGCAGTATATAAATAAAAATAAAACACACCTTTTTTATACCTGTTTAACAATTTTACTAAGTGATCAGGACCGCCTTTGATCATAACGAGCCTTTTCAACATATCAGTAATATCGACGGTGTTTTGGCCAATTGATGTAGGTTCTCTGATTTATTTTAGCGAGACTGCGACAAGTTTAGTTTAGTTCTTAATGAAGTTGCGATAACTGATATATATTTTACATAATTTCTTTAATATATTTTACATAATTAATCTAATCTTTTACTGTTAAAATTGATCTATTTTTAGCCACAGCGAGCGTTTTAACAGATCAATTAAGTGAAAATACAACTGTGAGAAAATTGTTTGCGCTGTAAGCGTAAATGTATTGATGTCAGTTTTGATCAATTGATGTAGCCCTCAAAATTGAAATTGTTCCGGAGAGAGTAATAAAAACTGTTTTTAACGAAAAAAAATATGGTGAGTTGCGTTATGCACTTCTGTAAATTCTCATGTTTGCAGATATGAGATTATACGTAGGAAGTGTCGATATAATAGTGGCTTACATCAAATGGCCGTGTCAGAGTTTTAAACCTATGACCAAGGTAAAATGATGTTTCCCTTTCAAAAAGTGGAAAATTTATTTTTATAATTTACATCGTTTGGCCGAGACCTGCTCTGTCGTCTTTAAAATGAGATCCAATCATTAACTCATCTTCCTATTTTTGAAAGGTTACATCAATTGGTCTAAGCACAGTCGATATCATGTATGATTAATGAAGAGGTCTTTAGTAAAAAATGTTTTTCTTAACTATATCAAATTATTTAAAATTCTTGTTTTCTATGTATTCTCATTGGTCATACTTAATTTATTTTATTTTGTACATAAAAAACTAAATTAATTGAAATTATTTAAAAATGCTCGCAACGAAAGAAGCCGGTGATGATAATTTCATAAATTATTGCGGAATTAGTATAAGAATGGTTTAATGGTTTGACGCACATGAGAAAAATACTAACTGTAATTCAACAGTTCGAGTCCATTCATGTGCTCGAATGCCTGAAGATGCTGAAAGGCGAAACCCGGGTCGTTAGTGACAAAATACATGGAAGTGTACAAAATCTCAATAATCCAAATTTGATATAGAAATTCCATCAAGCACCCTCAGTCGATGTCTTAAATTAACTGTAATTCGTTCAGACACCTTGTTTGAGATATTGCATGGGAAGAAAACAACAAATATTTTACTGTTGGCTCTCCGATTTAATTTTTTTTTTAAATTTCTTCCCTACATGTATAAACATAGGAGATAACTCCTTCCTCACCACATCCTATCATCAGCAAAACTTTCCTCTCCTACTCCTAAATTTTTGTATATGAAATAATTTTACGATTACAACCAAAGCTTACATTAAATATTATATATCAAAAACGTATTATTTGTTTACTTCAAAGACGTTTTTCAAAGATACAAAACACGTGTTTCACAAAAGGGGGAATAAAAACGTTATCAATATTTTATTTCAAAAAGCAAAATTTTTGAAAAATGATTTTAGATAAATGTAAACTTCACAATAAAAACCACTACAAATCAGAGAGAAATTTAGATGGATTTTATGAAATACTTTTTAATCTCCCAAAATGTTCAACACTCCGCCACAGGACTAGAAATCATTATTTAGTGTATGGAATCAAACATAGTCTCTCTGAGATAAACCAGTACAGTAAACATCTAACCAAAATGTGGAATAATCAATGTTTTTTTTTCAATCTTAGTTTATTTGCCTTAAAAAAATATTTCCACTAAAAAAATACACTTAACACTGTAAACATGTTTTATTGTTGCAATGAAAGTAGCTAGTTATAGACATAAGACTGACAACTGTTAACTGATCACTGAATCTAAATAGTTGTTAATAATGTTTACGTTGTGCTACATGAACGCCTGGGTATTACAGTATAAGCAATAAGGGTGCCTGGGATGGTGACAATTGTCGGAGATTTATAGCTTAACCTAAAATACCCTTGTCAAGAGACTCAACTATGAAATTGGTCCTATAATATTATTAATTTTTTACAACAACATAAAAACGATGTCATTCTATAACAGCTTGTACAAAGATAATATATGTATTCCGGAATTGAATTAGGTAAAGCACATCATATTTCATCTATGATTTTATTTGTGTTAAAAATATTTTCTTTATAAAATTTATCAAGTGAATCTCGTCTATTTCAATATTTCAAATCAAAATGCTAGACAATGCCATACTCAACCTGCGACCCAGCAAGCTTATATGTGCATCAAAAAACAAAAAAACTCTTGCATTCTAAGTTTTGAATATCTTGAGATACAGATTTCATTATTTACGTTGTATCAATAATTGTTTGTTGCTTATAGAAAATCTCTGACACCTACATGACCTTAATTAATTTCTAAGTAGAACAATACCACACATAAATGCAATGGCGAACCATAAAAATACAAAAACCCAAAGTATTGGGCCAAAGTTATCCAGATTGACCAAGTCGCTTTTGATTTTAATAATCATGGTTGAACGTGGAAATAAATCTCCTTTCTTAATTTTAATATTACAATAGTTTGAAGATTATAATGAATATTATCTAGATAATAAAAGCTTCCATGGTGATGGTAACACGTAGTTAATTTTTTCCGTAAGACTGAGAGCGAAGCTGAAAAATTTGAGTCTTCTTTTTTACATTATTCTTAGTGTAACAGATTTTACGAATGATGGCTAATGTAAAAAAAAAACATCTTCTAACTTATGGTATGAATACCGTTGAAGCACATTGAACGATTGTGAGAAATATAACAATCGTGTTGGTAAGAGAATATCAAATTTATATACAATATAAATATAATTACATTATATAATATATCGACTGTAAAAAGGCAAACAGACTTATCAGTCCGTCTTTCCAATTTTTTTTTTCGATAATCACAACGTATACAATTTCATACGCGTTTTTTTTGTGTTGTACACAATATTTTTTGTGTGTGGGTTACGTCCTTTTTTCTTTCCACAGTCGATATATATATAATAATAAGCATGTGGAAAGATTTTAAAAAACATACTAAACCATTATTTCTTAACGGGTGCGTAAATTCCTGCTGGTGAGTGTTTTACAATTCTGGGGGGCGTTTTTATATTTTTAACGTGTTCGTTGTTCTGCTGAAATTCGAGTGACGGTCTCGTTCATTTCTTTGTGATAGTGTGTCCGAGTTCTTCTGTATTTAAAAGTGATTCAATGATTGAGGATTTTGTTTATATTTTTGAATATCTTTTTCGTGAAGAAATGGGTGATAGAACCAATAAGGTTAAGAATCACTGTACTAAACGATGTCTCGTTTCAAACCAGTTGCCTAAATTATCTTTTTATAAAAAGCTAGTAGCTCAGTGCATAATTTTAATTGGAGAGTATTGTAGGAAATGTAGTTAACAACATATTGATTGAAATACATTTACAAAAAGTCTAAATGAAATATCGAAATAAATCTGCAAAAATGTTACGAAAGTATGAAAAATAACACCTAATTTTCACCATAGGTCAAAGTTTGAATTTGCAGATGTGCTTATTGGAGGGTGAAATTAATTTTAGCGAATTTCGCAAGCATTTGAGATGTGATGCCTTCCTATAGATTGTATGTATTCTAGATACGTATCACATCAGAAGATATTTTTTCATTTTTTGCAGGTGGCTGACGATCAAAAAATTTTACTATCCCGATTTATAGTAATAATGACAAAGAATTAGTTTTAATTTAAGAAATTGAAATTACCATATTAAACTCGTTAATAAAAGAATTTAAAAAAAAATATGATGGCTTTTGAAATTATTAAAATTAATTTTTGATTTTTTTAAATTTGATTTTGATTTTTGAATTTTTTTAAAATAATGACATCGCATATGTTCATAAACAATAATATAATTAATGAATATAATATCAACGGTATTTTGGTCAATTGATGTAACCCTCAAAATTGCAATTAATCAGGATAGAGTAAAAGCTGTTTTTATTGTAAACATTATATGGTGAGTTGCGTTATGAATCTTTAAAATGCACTGCTGTAAACTCTCATGTTTGTAGAGACGGGATTATACGTAGGGAGTGTCGAAGAAATTCATTTGGCTGAGACAATCGTCACCTATCGGCGACACGCACCTCGCTGCGTCGTTGGTAGGGGACGAAGGGGAAGCCTCGCCAAGAATTGCGTTAAAACTTACTTACACGTCACGAGTAGGACGTGCCGGTAACGCGCTGGAGATTGGCCTCGGACATCCGAGTTTGCCGCCAAGATGGTTTATCATCCAAGGTCGTAGTTTTATATTTATATATTATAATAGTTTTTCTGTTTTAGTGTAACCATCTGTTCATAAATATTGTTTCGTCGTGTAATTTCTGTTTTATTTGTTCATAATGTAAATTTTGTGCATCTACGGTTTCCGCATCTCTAATTAAATGTGTTTTTAACGGTAACCGTATTTTAATTATTATTATTATCCTTCATTTGGCGTGTATCTTCACGCCTGGCGCCCAAAATTTAATTACCCCATATATTTCTACTTACAGAACAAAGTAAAGTGTACCGAGATTGGCAAACCTTATCCACTTCCCTGTGATAACTTAATCCTAGTTCTCCGCTGAGCTCCTATTTTTCATATTTTGTGATTCCTCCCCTTCCCGCGGATAAGTCGAATCATTTTATTTAATTACAGTGCATTACATAGTATAAATTATTTTAATTTATTCACAACATCCTTCTGCATAAAAAACAAAAGTTCTGAAACATTATATAAAAAAATAGAACACCACTCGTTCAATTGCGGTATAGCGTTAAAAAAAAAACGCCGTAAAGGCTTGGTAAAAATCGTTTGGTGGTCAAAACAAATCACAGTGCACGCATTTTGCCACGCTACTGATTCTTCTATAATACAAACTGAACGTTAATCCTTTGACCATGCATTTCAATGTTCCATTAGACGCAGCCAATCGCTAGCACCATATCCAGTTATTCGTGTAATTGAAAACTAAAAACTAAGCTGTTACCATAAAGTATGAAACTCTTTAGGTATTCTTTTAGGTCAATTCTTGGTGGAACGGCATTATATTTTTAAAATAAACACAATTTGTTTTGTACAACATCTACATTTGTATAACGATCAGAACTAGCAATATCAACTGGATTATAGGATTCCACCTCGAGCAACTATTCGTATGTTTTTGCTTATTACAGTCAAAATGGTATTTATAACATGTGTAACTGTAGTGGAGATCACTGTCAGATGACAGGAGAACGATTCATTGATGAAAAACTACTAAAAATATCATTTGTATTAGCTTTACCCGTATTCCAGTTTAGGTTATATGCAAATGCCCTAAAGTTACTAAATGTGACATCTGTATTGTTATTATAGCAACTCAAAGTATATATCGATGGTGTATAAAATAATCTCATTTTAAAAACGACAGAGCAGGTCTCCGCCAAATAATGTAAATTAGAAAAAATAATTGACCATTTTTTAGAAGGGAAATTTACGTTAGTTTTAGGTATAATTCTTACCCTCCAACTTGATTTTAGCCACTATTATATCGACAATCCCTACGTATAATCCCGTATCTTCAAACATGAGAATTTACAGAAGTGAATTAAAAAGATTCATAACGTAACGTAATATAAGTTTTTCAATAAAAACAGTTTTTACTTCCTTCTGAAAAATTTCAATTTTGAGGGTTGCATCAATTGGCCAAAACACAGTCAACATATTTACGCTTACAGCGAAAGCCGTATCTGTTAAAACGCTCACTATGGCTAAAAATAGATCAACTTAAACAGTAAAAAATAAAAAATTATGTAAAATATATATCAGTTATCGTAACTTCATTAGGAAATCGGAGAAAATGAAGATGCTGAAAAATATTTAATCTACGATTTTGCAACCAAAATGGCTGCGGTTAGTCTTCATGTACACCGCCAACACGCATACAATCAAGCGCGTAGTCGCATTAGTATGTGTAATACATAGGGCTTACGATTAATTCTGCGTATCGGCAGTTCAAAGCTGAAATTCGAAAGACTGAATATTCAGAACTCTTTTCAACAATATATCTCTTTGTGTTTTATTTTACATTTTCTTGTTATGTTGTCTAATTTCTATACCCAACGGCTTGAACTGTTTTTTAAAGCATATATCAACAATTGTTTCCTTCTAGTTTGGATGCAAATACGAGATAAAGTCATGGACATGTAAAAGTTCATCGGGTTAATTTATTACGCTAGCGTTGAGCATAACCGGCCCTGATTATGAAACTGTGACTGTAGTACAAATAAATTTTATTTAAATTGTATTTTATTTATAAAAAAAGTGTTGAAAGTTTGGGTAGCTTTCAAATCGTAGATCACTGATGATAAAATCAAGTATAAAAAAGTGGTTTTGGGCCATTTAGGTTTTAAACAATAATAGTCAAATATAAATCAAAGTGAACTTACTCATATTCACTTTCACAGTTAAGTGTAATTAAAGCCCAAATAAAAGGAAAAGAAGAATGTCAGTATGTTATCTGACACGTTGAGAAACATAGGTTCACGTGAATAATATTATTAATTTGAGAATAGCGCTTGTTGGGCTGGCGAGTGAGGGGAAGGGCAGTAATTTAAATTGCCGGCAATTAGGATAAACGCGATGAAACACGGATATGAAAAGGTAAGTAATTTATCATTTTGTTTGTGTTCCCTGTATAACACGTTTCACTTGACTTGCTACCGCACCACTAGCCTCTACGTTCCTACGGGCCAAACGTCAGGCTCGACGATCAATTGCCGCCGAATTCATGGCGATCAGAAAAAAAAAATACAAATAAACCTTATTATAAATCAAAACTCGAATCTACTCTTTTCTGTTATTCTCTATTCATGTGAATATTTTGTAAATATCAATTATTAATTTACCGTAAAAGTAAATACGGTGAAAATAACTTCTAATTATTAAACTTTCAAAGTATGTATTTGTTTTAAAAATTAATTAAGAATACAGTTTACGATACGTTTCCAAGAGCAACTTAACATGAAATTATCACACTGAACTATTTATTTTTAAATAAAATTCAAGATTTTAGAGTACGTAAGATGATAGTGTAGTGCATATATGGCTAACCTTTTCAGCAACCGGGCCACAATCTTCACAATCAATTTTTATAATTATGCATAAATATTTCATTCGTATTTTTTGGCTGCTTTGAGTTAGTAAGTTAGTCATAAATTACCCGGGGTACGCGTTGGCCACCTATGGTGTAGTATCTATCTATTAATTCTAAGCCAGTATATATATATATATATATAGATAAACGAAACTACGTTTAAACGTAATCCTGACGATGGCGTGAAGCCGAGACAGCTATCAACCAATTCATACCATTCTTGTATAACTCAATGTTGGATTCATGGTTACGGATATCTCGTGTTCAAATCCAGGTACGGATAGTTTCATAAATTGACTTTTCAATCAATTTATGGATTTATTTTGTTTTGTTTGCGGATTTTTGTGATGTTTAAAATTCTCTCCCATTAGTTAACCACTAGTCCTACCTAGACCTATCCATATATCCCTACTCTCTTCGCAAATGAGAAGTTTAGCAACTGCTGCTTAAAAATGTAGAAAAAACTTTGGTCGAGACACCTCCATTAGTAGTCCATATGCTCCACATTAGGAGCGGACCAGGTAAAAAAATATCTGAATACTTTGATATTTTTTTCTACAGCATATGGCCACCACGCGTCGTATCCAAGATACCCTGACAACCGTCAATCGCTTTGCTTCTTTTCATCATATGGGTAGGTGTGGTATATATATACACGTGGTAGAATATGAATTTTACCATACCCTACTATGGCGTTGCCAAATACACGGATGTAATAAAGCTCAATTATATCTCTTATTATAATAAACATTTTAGAAACAAGATATTTCGTTTATAAAGCCAAAAGTGTTTCAAGGGAAGATGCTTCTCGATGAAACCATTCATACAAAATAAGCATATTAAAACTGCTGATTAGGGGTCATATTATTGTGTATAAGAAAAAAAGTCGTATTCTGCGAAGAAATATTCTCCGATTTCTTTGTGGCAGGTTTTCTTCCATAATACTTTCATAGGCCATTGTACCTTTGGGCAGGTCTGACGATCGTACGGGTCGCTGAATGATTTAATTTCGTTACTACAAAACAAAACGCCCAAAATCGGTTATTATTACTTACAAAACAACAAAAATATATAAATTTTATATCCAAACGTAGCTGTTATGGAATGTGTTAATTCGTCTTGTGTAGTTACAGATATTTTAACATTTTGGAATAGATCTGCCGCCAACCTTGCGAATTTAAGATTGAGAATTTAATGTTGCCTTTTCGGTGTTTCGATATGACGCGTTCTGTAGGTATTGCTACTTTTGTTCAGTGTTGTTAGCTCGTCGGTGTTGTCTGTCGTATTTATTCGTTTCCCCACACCTGTATTATGATTCAAAATGAAAAAAAATCGCACTTTTGTAGTAATTGATCGTGAAACATAAAGCACATATTCAAATATGAAAATAAAATTCCATCGAAAAATAACTTTTTAGTGACTGAATAGTCTACGTGATTGTCTTCAGTTGCAATGTTCACAGGTTTGGATGTCAGTACGGACAGCTTCATAAATCAATTTTAAATGATTTATCGATTTATTTTCAAATGGATGTCTGATATTTATCATGATTCCTTTCCAATCATCCAATCTTGAAAACGGGGCGTCGCAGGAGTATTAGATTATCACTAATACTGTCCTAGTTCCTCGCATCTACCCTTACTCTCTCAAAAAATGGAAATTGAGCGACAGCGACACGCAGTTCTCGTAAAACTTTTATTGATTTAAGTTGCGTTGGAAGTCCTTATACTACAAATTGGAAGCGGATATGGTTGCAAAAAAATGTTTACGCTGAAAATTGAATGGTTTAAAGATAAATTTTGAGTATTTTTTTTGAAATAATACGATATTAAAGTATCTCAGATTTTATATAATGAAAGGTTCACACAAAAATTCATGTAAAATCTTTGTTGAAAAGAGTAAATAATGTATTACGTTTGTAAACATCTGCTTTTCAATTATTTAAAATTTGTATCAGCTATGAACACATCATGAAAAGTAGTTCCTCGAAATGTGTTCTTAATGATTCATAGAGATTAAATCATACTTGCTTATTCTGAAAGTACCTAGAAACTCTAATAAGTTCTAACTTCAAAGGTTTCTTAGTAACGTTCAGCTTAATAGCTAATAGTATGAGAGTTGTAAACAGTCGTTTAATATAGTAAATGCTCAAAAAATAACTTAGTTGAGTTGTAGACGAGTCTTAAACACGTTCTTCAAAATAACTCTTAACTTTATTGTTAAGTGTTTAATTATTTTTAATATAATGAAAAACGTATGTGCTATTACTTGTATTTATTATGTCAAGAAAAACCTAAACGTTTACGGTGTACTGACATTAAGTCATAAAAACAAGTTCTAAGATAATCGCATTTAAAGCATTATTTTTTTTCGAAGTACGCTTTCACTCTGCCAAGCACAATTGTTTGTTTTTAAAAAGATTTTTTTGTACATTATAAAGAATAATCTTTTTGACATACAAATTTATGATTTGGTATCGTTGAGTTATAGTTTTATCATACATTTTCCCAGCAATAACAATATGACTAAATATTATTTTTTTTTTCAATATCATTTTATACTATGACTTCATGCGTTTTAACAGTACGTTGAACGTTAAATTGTATACATTTGTCATTTAAAATAGAAAATCATAAATAACTGACTGAATGCTTTTTGTCAGAATACCCTCGATATAATTAAACGGATTTCGGATATGGCGAAAAAAATTCGATCGACGAAGTCTTCACGAAAGTGAGAAGGAGCGGCGTAGCTCGAAAATATCAATCATTCTCTGCCAATGGGAGTGTCCTACGTGGGAGGTGAAGAAGAGATGTGGCGCGCCGCTTCTGGGACGCGATCAGTTCATTTGATATTTTCACGTGAAGTGAGCGCGGTGGCACGCTTGCACGTAGGACAGCGTTGCCGCTTCGCCTCTTTTCGTAATGTGTCGATTATAATCGCACCGACATCCACGCAGGGCACGATGTAAATGTTTAGATGCAAAGTCAGCGCTAGTAAACAATATTCTGAATTTATGAAGAGCACAAGACTATGAGCTGTTTTCATGCTAAAGGCTAATTATTTAACCTGCGAAATGCATATCAAATTCGTCCAAATCTTACAAATACCGTATTCACGAACAATTCATAAGTTCTGTATATTATTCATTTTCTCACTAAATTTGGAAAACCTGCTTAATTATCTGACAATCCCTCGTCAATATGTAGTACATTATATCGAGCTTTTACAGAAGTTAGTTTATTATTTGGATTAAGAAATTACCGTTTTTACTTGATTGGTATTTGAGTCATATAGTTATCAAAATTCAGATACAAAGATCTACTCAATTGTAAAAATGACAATAATACTGCTGAAATAATTCCCTGAATTTCACTTAATGGACAGATAATAAAATGACGATGTGATATTCTCCCTGTGATTCTTTTCTGAAATGTTTCCAGTTGATTAGCTCTGTCATGAAGCCTACTCATATCATAAGTCTTTCTTCCCCACACCTTTGAAGAGGGGTGGAGGCTTCAACTTATTTCCTCCTCACTTTTGCCAATATTTGTTGAGTGCCAGCCGGTGTGGTGTTGTACTTGCCGCGCATATTCTGCCACACCGAATTTTTATCGGAGTCACTCCGCTTAAGGCGAGGCTTACAGACAATTAAAGGGAATGTATTGCGTCAATTGGAACATCTAAATAATAATGATTTATCAAAAGTGTAGCGACTGCAAATTGATGATTTTAATTTGAATAAAAAAGTATAGTTTATTATATATTATATTGATGTTTATATAATAATATATTCGATAAATTATTCATTCGGTATATTGACATATCACTAAGAGTGCTTGAACTACAATATCAAATTTGAATTACTACCCGGGATTTGCCTTTCGGTATCGTCAAGTATTCCAATGCACGGGTAAACCTTATTGAAGTCAAAATCAGTTCGAGTTCATTTATCAGAAAAGAAAAAAATATACACTATTCTGGTTACAAGTGTAAACCTTGTGTTGCTAGTTGATACGTGTATCCCTTACTTTACCCATCGGCTTATTAAATGTTTTTTTTCCCACAGACACAAAAGTTATTGCGAATATTATTAGATAAAAAAGTCATCCCTCACATCATTTCCAATGCCGTGTAACATCCCCACGTGCTGTTATTACTGTATCAAGCCACCACAGAAGGCATTGTTTTTTAAATCAAAACATCTTTTTCTCGTGTGTGTGTGTGTGTGTTATCAGAAAAGATTTAATTATTGTGAGAAACTTAATATCTTTATGAATTTCAAATTAATATTAATCATATAACAATATTTTGTTGAATCTATTACTTCTGTACTCACTCTTTGCTTTGTATAGGTGATTTTTCTTTTTATCCGTTACATGTTAACAATATTTAACGCTCCCGTGATTGGAGTAGAATTGTTGTATTGTAAATAAAAAGACATTTTTATGTAAACAAATTGTCTACACACTTTCATTAAAACTGTATAAAGATGGTTTCAGAAACAGCTCTATCAAAAGTATCAATTAAAAAATTCTATACGTTTTCCATATTATAGTGAGCTGACATTATAAAACAATTCGACAATTTTAGCTGTGTTGTGTTAAAAACTGAAATAGTCGGAAAATAATATTATTCATAAAAATGATTTTTTGGAAGATTAGAGTGGCATTATGTACAAAGTGTATATGAATACACCTTAACTTTATTGTACTGGTAATGGCGCAATTATTGGTGGAATCTGATACTCTATAAAGTGGTTCTGAACCTACTGCTTGCCATACTCGAGTGCCATCCTATTGAGTACTGTGTACATATTTTCGAAATCTGAGTTGGAGAAAAGACGTTTCATTTTTTCATAAAAGAACGTTAATTGAGCTGCATAGTTAAATAGGACGATACAAATATTGTATAATAGTTTCTTAAATAACACATAGACTAACAACAAGTTGTCATTGTTGATATTAATCTTCGTTAGTTAAAAAAAAACCCAATGATACACTAGTACTGTAAGAATATTTGACGAGAAATTAACAATTTTTTGTTTACCGCTGCCATAATCATGTTGTATAATATTTTTTTAATGCATTAAATTAATTCAATTTACTGTAAATCCATACAACTATGCTTGTTGTAATGTTTTGTGATTCTACAATGAAGACTATGTTAGTTGCATTACGATTTGTGTATTGATCACTTATTTAGAAAAGAGTCTAGATATAGTTATAAGTTCTAATGCGTAAATGCGAATTACAAACGAAGGAATATTATCTATCTAACTGGAAAAGTTAAAAAATCTCTAAATATAAGTTGAAAAATCTCTGAGGGCTTTTTTCTTAATACTTTTTTTGAGTCAACACTAAGAATTAAAGCAACGTTTATTTTACTTGTTCAAAATAATCTAAACATGAAATGTCCGGATTTTCGGAATTAAAATTTCTTGTAGTTACAAAACAGGACGCTGTCCTGAAAATAAAACATATTTGAGCTCATTTTTATATTTTAATTTGAAATAATGTAATAAATTCCGTGTCGTATCTTTTAAAAAAAAGTTGATACCACAATAATTTTCGCAAATATTTTTTTCCGTCGGATCCGTGGTGCAGTGGTCAATGTCGTTGTCTACGGCTACAGATGTCTCAGGTTCAAGTCCCGGTACGGAGAGTGTCATAGATTGATTTCTTAATTGTGATTGTCCAAAAATTCCCTCCCACTCATCCGATTAACTTACCACTATTCCTGCCCTAGACCTATTCTTCTATCCCTACTCTCTTCGAAAAAGAGAGGTTAAGCAACTGAGTAACAAGTAGTTCACGTAGAAAACTTCTGTTGAAATACCTCCGTTAGGAAGCCATATGCTCGACACTGGAAGCGGACACGATAAAAAATACAAACTCTTCTACTTGATTAAATAATCAGTAATGTCCGGTGTCCGTGGCATAGTAGTTAGCGTCGTTGGCTACGGTTACGGATGTCTCGGGTTCAGTTCCCGGTGCGAACGGTCTTCATAAATTGATCTTTCAATCGATTTTTGTATTTCTGTTCGTAGTCTAAGTGTTTGTGATGTCTAAAACCCCCTCCCACCCATTCAATCCTAACGGACCGTAGCGAGAGTGGTTAGATAACCCCTAGTCCTGTCTTAGCCCTATCCTTCTATCCCTACTCTCTTCGAAAAAATAGAGGTTGAGCAACTGAGTAACATGCAATTCTCGTAGAAAATTTTTGTTAAGATACCTCCATTAGGAGACCATACGCTCCAAATTGAGAGCGGACAAGGAAAAAAAATGTCCGGTGTTATTAGTTATAAAGCAGTATTATCTAAGAATTCACTACTATTTGATTATAAACTAAATGTAAAGTGTTGTAGAGTGTGTCAGTGAAAGGTTCAGAACTACTGCGCTACTTACAGTATTTTTTTCCCCGTCTCTGATGCGATAATAATCACCTGCAATTTTTTACGCATTAAAGAAATCTAAAAGTGCTTTGGAGTGTATGGAAGTACGTAAAGAAATTTGCATGCTCTGAAATGATGTCCCTGTATGGAGAAGGCTTCCGATACCATTAAACGAAAATTGATAACATTTTCGGATACATTTGTGAACACTCAATACCTCAAATTATGTCTTTATTTTTTAGATGTTCTCTTTTCTAAAATAGATATAGATTTTTTTATAAATAGAATACAGTTTGTAAGCCCTTTGCTTTACCCAGGGTGTTGTGGCACATGCGAAAAAAAAACATTCTTTTTCTTGTAAAAATGTAATTTGTTTAATGCTGTCATATTTCCCATCAGAATTTTTAGATGACAGCTTAGCTTGTACATTAAATCTCTCCTTGATTATTCTCTAAGTCTTGAAAGAAGTCATCTCGTAGGAGACGCCTAGCAACGAGTAAAATAATTTTGAAAATAAACGGATTTTGTGAAATTTTACATTTACAAGAGACCGTCTGACAGGATCTGATAACAGTGCTTTTGCCGCAAAGTGTGTCAGCTGACGAAAAGTAAAAGAACGAGATTAGGTTCACAATGGCGACGGAGATGCGGTCTAGTTAATCGGCAACTATACACTAGCTGACAAAATTTCTGTTATCTGTTAAGCGATTTTTTTATATTGTGCTAACTTAAATGATTATATAATTTTTAATTTTTAATCAGATTTTAGAGCGCCTTTATAAATTTCACTATTATTATGATTTTATTTACGCCACAGTGTCGTAATTGAAATGGCTTTAAAATTACAAATTATATTTTTTGTCTTCTTTTTTAATAATATTAGTTTTCATTATGTAGTAAAATAATAATATAATTCTTTTATATTCATATTCTAAAACTGATTAATAAAATAAACAGTAAATTAATCTTCTTATTAATTTCAAAAAAATTATTAAAGCGTTTGATTTTCGACACTTTAATATATCGAAAGTTAGTTAATTAGCTGAAAAAATCTTTTAATCATGAATATAGTTACGTTTCATTTTATGTTCTAAAAAAAAGGAGTATGTATTAAAATAAAGCCTAAGTATTGCCCATGTCAGCTGGATCTGTAGTCGAGTGTTTAACGTTGTGGTGTTTGATAGTGATGTCCACGGGTTCAATTCCCTGTAATTGCAATTTAACAAATCGATTTAAAGATTTGTGTTCTAATGCATGGATCTGTGATGTCTAAAATGTCTTGCGTAGCGATACCAATTATATAACTACTCGTCCTCTTCTAGCCCATCCTTCTATCGTCACACTTTTCGAAAAAAATTCTTTTCGAAAGATTATCGTAATAATTATGTGAGATGTGTCCATGAGTTCATAATAATATGCTCCCGATTGGAAGCGGGCATGGTATAAACGCGTGTTGGTAAAATACATAATAAAAGAACGTAAGAAGAAGAAAACACTACACCGAAAAAATGATATTGAGTTAATTATACCAAAATGTTCCTTATTTCAAACACTACCGTATGAAAGAACAAACTTATTTTTATAAATTACAATTTTACTTAAATACAGTTTTGTACAAACAAACAAAATCGAAAAAGTATAGGATTTCAAACATATGACAAACTCCAAAGTCCAATTACTCAAAACTAGTATTTTTCACTTAGTGTCTTCTTACAGAACAACAACAATATGTTTTAAATGGTTCTACTTTTCAAGATTCCAATAGTCCGGAAAAAAGCTTTAAATAAAACTGAAGTTAACCTTAAAAAAATACGGTATATTATATTCATTATCGTCTTGTAGTCGAATGGCCAGCACAGTTGTCCTTTCACCTAGTTGTAGTTTGAATTCCGGAATGAAAACTTTCACCAGTTTTTCAATTGATTTATCTAAATGCTTAGATTTCTGTGATATGTTCACGTATCTCCATCCATTCTATACCGAGAAAATTCATTCTTTCCGTAATCAGACTTCTTTTTTTACCTTCTCCGAAGAAATATTGAGCTAGTGACTCAATAAGTTAACGTTAAATCAAATTCTTTTGAGATGATACTAAATCATTAAAAAGTCTTTTTAATTTAATAATATGAGTACACAATTAAAATGCAATCTTTGTTTAATCATTTTTGATCGTAAGATGTATGAGCAATACAAATATGCTTAATATATATTTATTTAATATTGATTTACTCAAAACTATTATGACTCAAAGTTTTTTGCCAAGACTACGACGATATAACATTTTGCCATGTATTCATTTTACAACCAATAAAAAAACAGCGATAGTGTTGCTAATAACATAATATTATCAATAATATATTCGTGTCAGTTAGATTAAAAAAAAAAACGCTGCCGCCACTTGATTTGTTTTAATAATTATAATTAAAACTATATTGAAGTCAAACTGCATATACCAATGTAATCAAATACTTACATTTTAAGCAAAAATTATTCGTAATGTGATTTGAAATTTATCACAACTTGCAAATTATTGATACATGATATAAACAATGTGGTAGGGTCAAAAAGGTTATCATAATATATTTGCAATATTAATGACTAGCCAACAAAGAGTTATAAACTGTGCTACTTCTTAATAGGTGAGAGACAAAGATAGCATTATTTTTATATTTCTGCTTGATTTGTTAACAGAGCGCGTGGCTCAATAAACATACTAAGTGTTTTAACATGATTTAAATTTCAAATCCGTTTGAAAATTAATATACCGTCGTTATTTTCGCAGTGAAAATTTCTTTTATATTGAATATTTTATACAAATAATGTGAATCTTGCAGTTCATTTTACGTCTCACTGAAAAAGGAGTCAATTATTACACACTATTTTAATAGCATACTTAATAATTTATACTATTAATGGGTAGCGAGCGTAGATTAAATTGATGCATACTTTAATAAATATATTATTACGTGCAGTGGCGGACTGGCCGTACAAGCCAGGTTGCTAAATAGCAAGGGGGGCCCCGCTGTACGCTAGGGGCCCTCAGTAAAATACACCATAAAGTTTTTATTAAACTTAAAAATAAACAGTAGATTCTAGTCTAAAATAGGCACTCTTTATTTAAGCGTGATGGAAAAAAGAAAATCTTAGGGGGAGGTGGACACATTTATTTTTGGATGGGTCCCCATTGAATCCTGGCAATCAATATTTTTAGAGCCAGTCCGCCAATGATTACGTGAAATTTGAAATATTTTTTGCTGGCTTTCTGAAATCATAGCATTACTTATTACCCATAATGGGGATTAAGTCGTTAAAGTTTAAAATGAGTTTAAACAAACATAAATATAATAAAATAAGTTTCTGAAATCAAATTAAAGTCTGACAAAGAAAATATCCATTCAGCAATATTTCCATTCGTTTAAATGAATTTGAAAACGCTTGCCGTTTTTTGATTATTAAAATCGCTTACAAAAAGAAACAAATTTTGGAATAATTAATCCTCACTTTTTTTTGCATATATTTCATATTTACAAAAGAATTATTTGTTTCATTTGAAATTTACAAAAAAATCAATATGTCATTTTGAAAAAAATTCGAAATACCAAAATTGCAATATTTTTTATTTTCAATTCAATTTGTCTAAATATACGTTTTATAAGAGCGATCTTGTTATGGAAGGAAAACCGTTTATTTGTTACAAAATACGACAATGTCCGAATTAGATATTTATCTCAATAAATAACAATATCTTTACATTATATCAAGTGATTTTTGTATTTATGGAAAACGATGGATATTCTGTATTGTTGATTAAATAACTAGTTACATATCAGACATAACTTGTAATTAGAAATTATTTAGGAAATGAAACAATATAAGTATCTGTCGATTTGTTAAATTTTTTTCAAAAAAATTACGAAATGTGATATATTTTTCCTTGTTTAAACTTACCTTCGTAATTTAATACCAAACAAATTTAAACATTTAACGATGTAATTTTAAATGTGGAATGATTTTGAAATGTTTACAATAGTAAAACAGGAAGTTTTTATTTATTGTATCTCATAAAACATTTACCAAAATGAAGTATCAAGTCGAATAAAAACATATATCGCTTTACATTTTTACCGTGTAATCAAAATAAGCCTATTGTTAGTAAAATTCTTTAGGAATGTGTTTTTATAAATGCATCTCAATCAAACTGCGTATCGACGTGTTGTCTGAACGTGTTCATGGAATCAAAGATTCTCTCGCTGCCTGCAGTAGACGATCAATTTCTTATGAATGACGGCCGGCGTTTGACAAAATTGTATCCGGTAGTAGGAGATGGAGCGGATGTAATTCTGTGGACCGGTTATTTGAAAGGCGGAGTGAGTGTTGGTATGAGCGACAGGCAGGGACTTCATTACCGGTACTCCCCGTATTTGGATGATCTTTCTATACCGGTTTTAAAAATACAAAGAATCCTGCCTGTTTCGTCTACCAACCGGATGGATTCCGTCGCTCTGGAAAGCCGCCGATGACCATCCATAGGATGTATTCGGCGAAGCTACGGGACGCTGGGATGACCTGGGAGGAAACAAAAATTCTGGCGGGGACAGAGAATCTTAGACGAACCGTGTGATGGCCATATGCTCCGAGTAGTCTAATGACGTTGTACAAAATATTTTTATACACATAGAGTTTAACCTGAAGCTAGATATATTTTCACGAATATTCGATCAACATTAAAACATATTCTTTTTAGCATGTCCGCTTCCAATATGGAGTATATGGCCTCCTAACGGAGGTATCTCGACAGAAGTTTTTCTACGAGAACTGCTTGTTAGTCAGTTGTTCAACCTCTCTCTTTCGAAGTGAGTAAGGATAGAAGGATAGGGCTAGGACAGGAATAGTCGTTAACTAATCGCTCTCGCTACTCCCCGTTTTCAGAATCGGATGGGAGGGAATTTTAGACATTACAAACATCCATGCCTTCAAACAGAAATCAATTAAAAAAAATAATTTGTGAAGGGAACTGGGACTTGAATCCGAGACATCCGTCACTGTAGCCAACGACGCTGACCACTGCATCACGGAGCTCACAATCAAAAATATTACAGCATTGATGAACTTGTTTTTTTAATGTAAAGAAACAATACATTTACTTTGTCTTTCATATATTATTTTAAATACCATAAAAATGTATAAATAAAATAATGGAATCAAATTGTTCGTTCGGATTTTTGACCACATCTTTTTCTTTGTTCAATTTAATCTTTTCTTTGTACCTTATACCGGTTTTGATATATTAGTCCGGTATTGCAATCCCTAGTGGCAAGGTGCAGAGAGATTTTTACGTTTGAATTGCACACGGCATGAAAGAAATTTATGTCATCTCCGATCTTTTCAAGCGATATATAGAATGCGAAATAAAGCTGCATTTCAAAAATTTATGGGATGTTAAATTTAGAGAATTTTTAAAATAAATATTGTCAACAAGAGTATATGTTATTGATTTAAGTACGAGAAATCTGCGAAAGATAATGTTTGTTGAATCATTTAAAATTGGTACGCCAATAAATAACATGAGTTACACTTTCCGGCGTTTTGATTCTCAAGAACAATTATGACGTAACAAAACCTATAGACAACGATACAATTTGAATGATAGATGTGTTATATATTATATCGACGGTGATTTGTCCAATTGATGTAACACTTAAAATTGAAATTGTTCAAGATAGAATAAAAACTGTTTTTATCGAAAACATTATATTATGGCGAGCTGCGTTACGAATCTTTGAAATGCACTGCTGTAAATTCTCATGTTTTCAAATACGGGATCATACGTAGGGAGTGTAAAAACAATAGTGGCATACATCAAGTGGTCGGGTAAGAATTTTTAAATCTAAAAACAATGTAAAATGATTCCAAAAAGTGGTCAATTTATTTTTCTAATTTATACGATTTGGTCGAGAAATGTTCTGTCGTCTTTAAAATGAGATCCAATCATTAACTCATTTTCGTATTTTTTGAATGTTACATCAATTGGCCAAAACACCGTCGATATAATACCAGTATTTATTACACAGCTTCAACACAGATAAACGTTGGCGTTATTTTGGTGTAAGCTAAAATTGAACATTTGAAGATGAATGTTGAAAGTATCACTGTAGATCGCACAGAATGTAACACCCACAAAGTATTGTCCATTAATCAATAATGATGTCGAATGTAAAAAATATTACGGTGGATCGTATACCTCAAGTTACACCCACAAAATATTATAACTATCAATTAATAATAATGTTTAAAGTTGAAATTTGAAAATATTTCGCAGAACCTACTTTATGTTACATCCACAAAATGAAGTCCATGAATTAAAATTAAAATTAAATACTAACTAGATATTAAAATTATTTATGATAATTGTTAGAGCTTATAATATTATCATCAACTATATTTGTTTATATTTTTTCCACGAATATCGTGCGTTTCAATAACCAAAACCACGATTTAAAAAAAGGCTGTATGGAATCATAACGCCATTTATTACGGTATCCGATGATATCCACTGGCGAACATTTAAAAGTTAATGGATAAAACGGGGGGGGGGCGGATGTTGATAGCGTTGGGTTAAAAATCGTTTTTCTTCATGAATTAATTTCGAATAACTTTTGTTAGGTGTGTGTCCCTCGCTAATTACGGCTCGGCCACCATACTGTCTGCAATCAGTGACGGCGGTGGTGAAATATTAAGGAAACTGTTCACCTCAAACCCGCCGCCCCTGGACTCGCTGCCGAATGTATGCAAAATAACGTTCGAATAAAGGAAACAATTTAAGCACGCCTTATAACAGCGAATACATTTTTAAAAGTAGTACAGCACCCGAAAAGAATATTTGGTTTTCTAAAAACCACTTTGTACATATTAATTTATTTCGAAGCATATCCTTTCAAAATAAATTTACTTCATTCAGCATGCGTGTTGAGGATAATTTAAAATATTTTGAGCATGGCCACCGTTAGCATATATATTATAATTTCATATTATATTGGAATCAACTTGGAATGATAAAACACCATTTAAAAACTTATCCTGAAATAAATTGGATTAGCCATATTTTTAATTTGTATTACTAATCTGTAAAGCGAATGCTGAATATTTTTTTACATCTCAATTATGTACAAAATATATGAAACCATAAAGAAAAGTTGCCAAGACTTTAAAATCACTGAATTTATAGTAATTACAGTTATTATTTGTATCGTAGGCCAAAGTCATCCGATTTGGATGCATTTAGATTTTGGCCCATCTTGTTTTATTTATATTTATATATCGAATTATAACAACAAATCTATTTACGATAGTAAATTGTCATCTTAAGACGTTCGTACATTTCTATATAGAACAATACCTCACATAAATGCAATGGCAAACCATAAAAATACAAAAACTCTCAGAACTGGGCCAAAGTTACCCAGATTGACCGTACTTTATCAAGTAAAGTGTCATCGACCATGGTCATCAAAACATTATCGAATATAGATAGCATTCCAGAAATTGAGCTAATTGAGACATCTTAAGTATATGCTCAAAGTCTGAATGTGGCATAAATAATTGCATTGTTTTTGTTGGTACAAATGGAAAATAAACAATCATATCAATAATGGTACTAAATAAAACAGATACCAAGTTGCTGTTATGGAGCAAAAAAACCGCGTCACTTTAGCATGCGGTCTACTTTAGCGTGCGGTCTGCCTTTGATTCCGAACTGATGTCCTTCTTATGAAAATATAACTGCTAACTTTATCTAACCCAAATTTGTCAAGTTTTATTTTTTCAGGTTTATCGATGAGAACGCAATTATTTATCTGTAGTATCAAGAAGATTATTTTCATGTATAAATTAAACTTAATTTTCGTCTGCGCTGATGATATTTTGATAGAAATGTTTTAATAACATTAAACGGAGGCCGACAAAATACATTATCACAGTAATTGAAAAAAAAACCGTCTGTTACTATAGGATTAAAATAATTGACCATAGACCGTAGATGTAAAGGTAGACCGCTCGCTAAAGTGGCACGAGAAAAGATATCTATCAAAAATATAAAATCATATATACAAAATCGTAAGATTACTAATGTAAAAATAGTAAAATATCTTGTTCGAAGAGAACTATCAATATTACATTATAACGCTAAAATAACAATAGTATTTATTAGCCGCTTTCGCCCGGGCTAGAAAATTTAGACTTTAGTCGTTAGCGTTTTTACGGTGTTATTTTGGTGCTGGCTAATGTTGAAAGGTGTTTTCTATAAATAGAATAGGTATATGCCTGGATTGAGGCCTGGTTGTATTGAGATTCGAATCACAAACGCCGTAAATTCAAATATTATGCGTTACAATGGCGTTGTTGTACTAGCTAATGTTGAAAGATGAAAATATCACAGTGGACGGTACTTGTAATAACTACAAAATATAGTCTGTCAACTGATAATAATGTTAAAAGATGAATGTTTAAAATATCACAGTGTACCGAACATCATAAAACAAGTAAAAAGTATCGTCCATCAATGCAAATATCACGTCGTTATTGTTCACTGTTTGGGAATAGTTCTTGTGACAGACAGATACATTTATTTTCTGTTATACAATAATATAGATTGTCAGAACTACATTTTTAGTGAAACTAAATGCTATTTTCAGATTAAAAGAATGGAAATCTATCAAGTAAATGTCAATTCAATCGGTCAGACTACTCGGTAAACAATAAAATTACAAACAAATTTGCTATGTGTAAATACATATATTTTTTTGAAGGTGTATATTATTTATAGCTAAACCTAAACGTATAATAATTGCAGGTAGAACTATTCAAATCGTCAGTATAAAGAGAGAAATTTAAATTTATTTAAATTCGAGTTTTATGTTTTTGAAAGTTTTAATAATACCTACTGCTGAACCAGGCACAACATGTTTTTTTAAAATTGGTAAAGCTCCGGATTTTACGACAGTGATAACTATTTATGAGGGGAATTGTGAATGATTATTGATCCAATCTATTTCAAAACGTCTTAATAGATGAATATTTTTCTTATAATACTATTAAACTAACAGCCATCTTTAGTATCTATAGAGTGTATAGGGTACTAGTGACTAATTAAACAGTGAACTGTTTTTTTCAACAGTTCATATCAACTGTAATGTTCCATATAGTGATAATTTATCAAACATAATTGCTTAATGCCTCTGAATCATTTTTCTAAGATTCATAAATTTTGCATAAAAGCATAAACTTCAGTAATATATTATTTGACTGTCTCGGGCTTGTTACTACTACTAAACAGTAACAAATAAAACTAAACATAGGTAAGTCACTATACTAATAGACTTTCATGCTTTACCATTGATTTTTGAGTTAACGTTTCTCATTGTTAGCCTAAGATATTTTGAGATACGTATCTTTTTTACGGTATTGTTTGTAGGAATAAGAATTGGAGAAATAATAGTATTATAACTTTGCACGTAGCCATTGCTAACCAACCGAGTTGAGTAGCGTAGCACGAAATTGCGTGGGATGTAAAGGTTAACTCGCACTAGGCCATATTGTTAAGATTATACAAAGCTGTTTTTTTTAATTAATCAGGTGAGATTTAACGATGACATTTTACGTTCGACTTGAAGAAATTATGAACATTTTATCAATCAAACAAAAAAGTGAATATTTTAAAAATCGATCGCTAATCAAATTGAAGGAGTCCATTTTTCAAAAAATAAGATATCGACTGAGGGTGCTTGGTGGAATTTAAAGTTCGTTTTAATTCATGCGCTTAAATGCCTGAATATGCCGAAATGTTAAAACTGGGTCGTTAGTAACAAAACTTACGGAAAAACTTTGAACAAATTTCGATTCGTTATTATATAAAATAATAGACATCGCTTGCGTTTGTATCTATTGTCTTATAATCTAGAAGCCATTATGAATATTGTAAATAACAATACATATTTCTCTTGATTTATCACATAGCTTAAAATAAAATCTATAATGTTGGAGAAAGTGATATGTTATAAGTCGCAGATTCGCCAAATACTCTCCCGAAGGTTTGGACTAAATCACGAAAAATTGTTATGGGATAGTTTTATGTATAATTTAAGTTAGTTTGTGTCTTTCGATGTATAGGAAAAAGCAAACCGTGTAATTATGTAAAAAAAGGACATTTTTAAGCTTGAAAAAATGTTTAATTTCGAACAGGGGACGAAATAGGAAGAAATTTTAGACGTGCATTTGTAAAACTCAATACTTCTTACACTATTATAATGTAGTCCTACCAAGTAAATACTAATTAATATAATCAATTGAATTAAATGATTTGAAAATGTCTTTTTTATTACTGTAATATCAAAGTATATTGTGTTTCAACGATTTAAATACATTTTTGTTATTAGCGTTGTGTTTTGAAACAGCGGATGCTTAGCGTGGTCTTTAGGTCGTTATATTTACGTAGGTGTGTAAGGGTTGTGATATCACGTACGATGGTATATGAGAAGATTTTCTTATACCCCTTGTAATGTAGTCTGTCACGTACATTTAAATGCAACTTTCTCATTGGGGCAACCTTAGAAATAATAGCAATTAAAGCCGCTAATGACGAACCTCCCCATTATAATTTTGGAAGAACGCGTTGATCGTATTCCCTTTAAATAAATCAACAACTTTTATTATTAATATAGAAAGCACTATATTGAATTTAATATCGATTGTATATTTTACTTGATCAACTGAGTAATATTCGATCTGATGATTGATGACAAGAGAGTAGAGAATAACATATTTTTTGCATCGCATTCTACACGCAATGCGGAGCACTTAAATTTCTAACAGAGCTTATCTCAACAAAATTAGTACCACGAAAACTGCTTGTTATTACGTCGCTCGCATTTTGAAGATACTAAGGATATGAGGATGAGGCTACGACAGGACTAATGATTTTTTTAATTGCTCTTACTACGTTCCATTTTTTCGGACCGGGGTAGGTAACAGGAAAAGATATCACAAACATCAATTTCTACGAAAAAATCAATAAATTAATTAAAAAAAAGCTAACAATTTAATGCACTTTTATTTAGATCATATTCACTTTCATAAAAATTATTTTCACTTATAACAAATACATTCCAAAAAAAAACAAATTCTTTCACTATAAATAAAGTGATCCCACATAATAAAATATATTTTAACACTGAAGAAATATATAACCCTTACAAAAAAATATTTTCAAATAGATGCTGTAATGAAATGTCACTTATTCTTCTACCCTATATTAGGCCGCTTATATTGTCTTTGCTCTACGCATTATAATACATTACACAAACCAAACCAGACCAACCCTAACATAACCTACTACAACTTAACTCACTTCGTTAAAAGAATCCGTGACTAACTGGACAATATTTAAAATCAAAGTTTGAGTGTACTGAGTTAATACTATCTAATAGAATGTGCAAATTATCGAAATAAAAGTTCAATTGTACCAAGTGAATACTGTCTTACACAAAGTGCAGTTATTTATAACCCTTAAAAATATTTATGAATCTCTTCGTATTGGGATTTGAACCGGTGAACAACGCAACTAAAAACAATGACGTCAACCGTTCAGTTACAGGTATCATTCAACAAGTTTGGTTACACGTAAGCGTGTATAAAATAGTTAATAAACGCAAATCTTCTATGATGCCATTGTTTGTTTTTATTTGTATGTGGCTATTTTTTTATCAGTTGAATTACTCATTCAATGAAGAAAATCGGTAAATTTAATACAAAAAATATTAAATAAATATTGCGTTTTATGTTTACAAATTTTCTCGTTAAAGTTATGTTACTAAATTATTCGACAAAACATTTTTGTCAGAAAGACTTGTTACCGAGTAATTGTTGTCAAGAAGAATTTATTTTCAATACATATTTATTGGAAGGACCAATATTGTAAGCTTTGCCATCTTCACAAGATTTTCAAGATGTATGTATAACTAACTTTAAAAAAATGAACAATATAACCAATTAAAAAACCTAATTATTCTATTGAAACAAGATGCTCAATATTATTTAATAACATGTTTATTCATTTACAACGCTTACACCGGTGAAAGCTTTCCTGGAAAAAAATATACGGCCAAATTTGTTTATTATTTCGTAGAAAAACTTTAACCATTGACAGGATACATAAATTATATATTTAGTTTTGCTGTGTCGGTAAAGCTTTTGCGCTGGTTATTTTTTCTTTTAATTTATAATTTATATTTCAATGTTGATTTTCGAAATACCTTTGGTTTTTTTAAACTTTCTTCTGTATTTTTATTTTCATATCAGTTAATTTACATATTTTATAAACAAATTACGTTAATGGCTTAACCAATTTTTATTAAAATACAAAATAAGTTTTTTAGAGAAGCGTGTGTCTTTAATTTTCAACAAACACTTTTAGACTATTAACTTCAGATGTATTATAACTCTTCGTGGTCAAATTTTCAGATTTTTTCTTGACCAGATACTAAAAGCTTCCGGTTCGTAAGGCTAAACACTTTTACGATAAAATTAATAATTTCAATTTTAATCGATTAATTTGAGGTGTAAAGTATATTATATGTAGGGATGTTGCGAGAAAAAAATATTGTTAGTCATTTTGCCCTTGTGATGAAAAGTAGTGTTACACTATTTTTAGTACCATCATGATAAACATGTATGAAACAAATACAAAAATTATTAAATTAGACATACAGGTATTAACCTTTCTATAATCAGCCTATAACTGTACTGTACGGAGCGCTCCAAATATGACGACACATATCTCAATCTTACATGGGCAGGGGTTAAAAATGAATACTTTAAATGATGACTTGGCAAGGGTTATAGGATAAAAGATTTTTTTTAAATTTGACATATTTTATTCAGGTAGGTAAATAGTTTTGTGATGAAATGTGACAAGAAGGTAGTGTAAAGTTCCTAAAGTTCTTTAATTTGTTTGCTTGAAATCTATTGATATCAAAGATCATACTAATTAATATTCTGCAAAGATAGCAGAAGTTTGTCATTGATAGTATTGAGGCTGACCGCAATAAAGATACGCCAGTACGAAAACATTTTAATTGAAACAAAATGTAGATTGCTTACAAAATAAATCAATACGAAAAACCGATTATATTAATAACAATTTAAAAACTACAAATACAATGTAAGTTAGTTGTACGACGCAAAAATTAAACTAACAAACTCATAAAATATTATAGAATTTGAAGAATGTTTCAAATAATTTAACGTTTTATTTAATATATGAGTCGCTGAACACGCTCCCGAAGGTTTTAAGAGTTTTGAGTAAATCACGAAAAATTGTTATGGGCAGTATGATAGTTTTAAGTTATTTTGTGTATTCTGGTGTGAAAGCAAAAGTAAAATAATCTTTTACACATTTGTAAGTTTGGAAACATTTTGAATTTCGAACAGGGGACGAAATAGGAAGAAATTTTAGACTTGCAACTGGGAAAGTTTATAAATCTGTTGATAAAGCACATACGTAAATTAAAAGCTTATTTTGTGAAAAATCAACTACCGTTTACCGACTCAGCGAGTAATATATTATATATGACGCTATTACTGTACATGTTTGTCTTCGGCTATATTTTTAATTTATTTGTTTATAATATATTTGCTTGCTAATCACTTGGTGTGCCTTTTCTTTCTTGAAATATCATAAGTCGTTTTTGATAAATAGTCTATTCAAATTATTTCGCTTATAATATAATGACTAAATGTATATTTCGCAATGATTTTGAATCAATTTATGAATTTGTGTTCGAAGGCATGGACGTCTAAATTCTTTCCCACCTTACAGATTCTAATAATGGGCGTAGCATGATCAACAAACTCCGTCCTGCCGAAGCCATATCCTTAAAAAAAGTAGTTTGTGCAACTGAGTTATATGCAGTTCTCGTATAAAACTACTATTAGAATAAGCTACGTCTAAAATTGGGAGCTATGAAAAATAAATGCATATTTTAACTTTTTTTTGAAAAAATCAAAAAAAAATTTTCGCTCATCTCAAGCATTTTCAACTCAAATTCAGTTTGTGTAAAAGTTCAAAAATGTCTTTCCTCGAAGAATTATAACGTTAATGCTTAGTATTCAATCAAAAAAAAATATTCAAATAAAATTTGCGGTATTGTATGCTGTCTAATCTAACAATAATAAATGTATTAAATCTGAAGCTGATGATGCATCTAAAAGTAGTATTCTCGCTTCATCAGCGGACGGTTTTCAGGAAACTTGTTTCAGGGAGGAGGTGGAGGTGAAGTAACTCAAAAGGAAGTTTGACACTCTCCTCTCTTACTTTGTATAGCGATGTGTAACTTAATTAAATCGCATTTACAACCGAGCTTAACCAAGAGGGAATCAAAGTTGTGGACTCATTCTGGCTTTTATTCCTCATCAAACTTTCACGAAATAAATATTACCAACTCCCTCACACTAGCAGCTTGCTGAAAGATTATTTCCTTGGGGATATAACTACAAAAAACCATGATTCAGTGGCTGAATTGTTTCATTTTTGTGCCGAATTTTCCTATACCACTATTGAACTATTGTTTCTATCAATTTGTTAAAAACGTTATAATTAAATTACAGTCAGGTAAAAAAAGAAAACAATAAAGTTCTACAAGAGTTAAAAATACGTATTTTTTCAGCCGTATTACCTTTTATCGTGAAGTGTATGTACCACTTATCGAGCAGTTTTTTTTTACAAAAACTGGTTTTATTCAATTCAAATTTTCCTTTTTTGGAGAGATGATATATCGTCTGTGGAAAGGAAAAAGAACATAACCCACAACAAAAATATTGTGTGTAACTCATAAAAAACGTGCTAATAGACTATATTTATACATAAATATATAATATATCGACTTTAGAAAGGCAAACGAACTTAAATATTTTTTTTCGATAATCGGTAGCATTGTTTGGGCTATACACAATATTTTTTGTGCGTGGGTTACGTCATTTTTTCATTTCTACAGTCGATATAGAAAGTTAAAGACTAGCATTTGCTTATTTTAAAAAATAAAACACAATTCATTTGTACTACTTCCACATATTTATAATGATCAGGACCGGTTTCGCTCATTATAAATATGTGGAAGTAGTACAAATGAATTGTGTTTTATTTTTTAAAATATAATGTCTTTTCACCAAGAATCGACAGTTAACACCTTAAAAGTGATTAGTATTTGCTTAACCAAGTGAATTGTTTCTGTCATGCTTTCAAGCACAAATCGGTTGCAAAATCAATTTACGAAAGTGTGCATACTGGGATTTGAGTCCGTGGTGATATCAACTTAAAAAGATGACGTTTGACTACAGGCCAAGCTATAAAATATTATTTAGAATTCGGAACTTTTGAATACGTTCATAATTTATTGAAAGTATTATTACTCTGACGATAGCGTGATGGCAAATACATTTCTTTTGTATTTTATAATTCTTGCCGAACTAAATGTAGACGTGCTATTTTCAGCTTATTATAATTGAGCTCTGCAAAGTAAATTACAATTCTACAGACAAAATTATTACACAACACCTAGTATAATTTATTGCCGTACGAAAGCATTCTCAACTCTTTCGATACTACTTGTTGAGCCATGGTTTGGTGAAAAAATATTGCCGGGAAATTTAATGCAACATTTTTTTATGCTCCAAGAAACAAGCTTTGTGTTGTTACAATTATTATTCGCATGACGGGCATTGGATTTAGTGAAAAGTGTTGGACGACACGAATTATTCAAAAGCAACCCGTCATCCCTGTTGATTTTTTTTACCACCGATTATTCTAGGGTGTCTTTTCGAAATAATAATTTCATGAGTAAAATTTGTGAAAGCCTAAAAATGCTTTGCTTCGCGTTTTGTAAAGTTAATACAGAAAATAATGAATACGGCCAATTTTTGTGGAAACACGTAATTTGAACTCGTGTTTAATAAGAATTTTATGTTTTTTCGTTAATAGATATTGCAGGGATCTAGAGAGAAAATCTACAGCATAGGCTCCTAAACTTATTTTCAACGTGGGCCCTTTGCCGTTCTTTTTATTTTTCATAAACCCCTGCTCCACCGAGCCTGCTAATATTGAATTTTTCAAAACTGTGTGGGTACAGTATTTTTTTTTTAATTAAATGATATATTAATATTGTAGAGTTGTTTTTCAAAAATGCCACTCTTAAAAAAATACATTTTGTCAGCCAATCACAAAGTACGAATTAGAGAGAAGAAAACATAGCGAATGGAATATTGCATGCACAGATACTGTATAAATGTATAATAATTTTTATTTGTATATTTTATACCTACAGAGCTATATACTATGCTACGCTACAATGCGTGCAGTCTAAATGGACTACCATTTTGTTTCTTCCCGTCACGGAACCCTGCAAGTCTATATGGACTCTGGGGGTCCATATAGCCTACTTTGGGAACATATGATCTCAAGTCTCATAAACATAAAATCTTAATTATAACAACGTTAGTCCAATATATTTTGATGTCATGTCTGGACTCCGCATGAAATTTATATTAACATTTTTTTTGTAAGAACTGTATATTACTCAACTGCTCAATATCTCTGTTTTCAAAGAGAATACGGATGGAGTTAAAGCCGGACAGTGGTTGGCTAGTCTATCTAGATAATCGAATTAAAATACCACAGACATCCATATCTTCAAATAAGAATCGATTAAAAATCAATTTATGTAACTGGTTGTACTTTATAAAACAATTCAAATTCGTGAGCATCGTAGCTGAAGCGTACGTCGTTGAACACTCGGCTATAGAACCGGAAATAATATATGTATTATCTTATTTTATCATATGTAATAAATCTTATAAATAATCAAACCTTTTTATAAAGCTTAATGCTACACAAAAACCATACTGAGAAGGTCAAAAGTGATTGAATGTTTTATGAAATTGACGGCAAAATAAAATACATCGACATTAAGGCGGTAGATTCATAATTCAATGATTTAACTATAATCCATCTACTATTTATTATTATTTTCAGGAAATTTGTGAATATTATATAAGTATTATGAATGTAATTTAAAATATTGCATTGCTGAAAATCCACAAAAATATTTTTCCATTTTCCGTATCGAAAAAACGATTATAATTTATGAAAGCAAGACATTTGGTTTAGTCAACTTCAGTTGATAATGCTCGTGATGAGCGAAACCGGTCCTGATCATTATAAACATGTGGAAGTAGTATAAATGAATTGTGTTTTATTTTTTAAAATATAATGCCTTTCCACCAAGAATTGACAGTTAACACCTTAAATTTGATTTATATAGATACTTATGTATTTATTTAATTTAAGTCGCTCACGCACAAAATAGAAAAAACAATGATAAGATAATTGATGGAGGTATACGGAGTTAAGTTTTATAAATATAGTAAGGGTCTAAAAAGATTTAGTTGAATAGTCACTATGTATATTTACATGATCAATGATTAAATGAAAAAAAAACCGTTGAAGATTGCTAGAAAATATGTTGTGTGTGGTGAACACAAACATTAAATAATGTATGTACCTAAATAGAATAAGATTATTGTGATATAAATAATTAATAGAACAAGGTACAACGAAGATGGACTACAAAGTAGAATATTGACAAGTTAAAACTACATACAAAATGAGTTTCAGTAATAAATTATAACTTATGAACCGATATTATCATAAGTATTACTTGACTTTTGACATTGTATTTATGAATAATATTATTCAGATAAGTTTTGCAAGGCAGACGCTTTTTATCAAAATATGTTACGCTGAAGAAATAATTGTTGTATAATCTATATTTGTTTTACATAATACTATCGCAATAATGTACCATCCCTGCGAAATATTGTCTATGATTTATGCTCGCATGCAGATAGTTTATTGCAACGTTTGTTTATTACTTTAAAAATTACCGTGAGTGTTTCTATATAAAAGCCAAGAAATTATCATTGTATGTCAGTCGACCTCATAAGCTCCTGGACGACTAGCAGGAGAGAGTGGCAGCATGGTCAACCAAAAGCGGAGGACGTGTCATGTAAGTTCTCAACAAATTTTATACTTTACAATTTGGCGGAAAAAAATCAACTGGTGATTATCATATTGTAATTAATTCATTGTTTCTTAATTAAATGAATTGCATTATCACCAATAGAGCTATGTGACGCATTGAAATTATTTACAGAGATAACAAATTGTTTTATTTGACGTGTTTTTATTATATTACATTTATTATAGTATAAGTAATTATATCAATTGAAATTTATACTATGCCTACCGCATAAATGAACCTACCACAATTTTTGTTTGCGAGTAACTTGTTTATTTCATTTACCTTAGATAAAAGTTTAAAATTGTTATGATTAGTAATAAATTTTAGTCCATATAGAATAAAAGTTAATGTTACGCTTACCAATCAAATATTAACATAAATTGAATTGCGCGCTATGTTACTGAACTGTGCTTGTGACTCTTGAGTGATTTTTCTTAATAATCCTTTCATTATTATAGAAATCAATTTGGTGTTATCATTTTAATTGACCACCGTATGATAATATCGTCAGCATAGTAGCAAAGGCGCTTCAGTCAAAACACCTTGTTTTGTAATAATCGACTTTTAATAAAATCATGAAATTTAAGTCTATCTATTTACATACCTTAAACATTACTTATTAATCACATTTAATGTGTTAACTGTCAATTATTGGTGGAAAGGCATTATATTTTAAAAATAAACGATTTGTTTGTACTACTTCCACATGTTTGTAATGATCAGGACTGGTTTATTTATTATAATAACCACTCTATGAATTGTGAATCATTTACGAATTCAATTTGAGTATTAGTAATTCTTTTTTATAGTAATACTAATAACAGTTTTTTGCCACTGATAACTGTGAAAAAAATTGACTAAATTCATATTGATTTCTTCAAATTATGTGAATAAACATGAAATACGGCTAAGATTGTTTTTTCAGACGATAGACCGTTCTAAAATCTATGGTATTGCATTCATAACTCAAAACAGTCAATTTTCGACTTATCCCCTACTGCCACTATGCCGACGGTTATATTATAATGGTTACCGATTATTTACTTACATAAATTTACAATTTAATTAACATTATTATTACAGGTCATTTGAAATCAATGATGACGTTTAAATCAAATTATAAAATAGATACTAAGATACATGTGTTATGATTATAAAATAAAATAATTATATTTCTATAATATTAACAATAGGTACAAATACCAAAAAAATAATGTTTTGCAACTTTTGTAATGAGTATTTTTGAATGAGATTACATAACAAATATTTTTTTAATAAATTAAAAGTAAATACATTAATACGGGAGGAGTAAAAGTGTGGTTTTTATTTGCAGCAATCGATGGAACTTCACCGTCCGTGTTGCCGCTCTCGAATGCGCGCCCCCTATACCATCCAGGGGATGTTATTTAATTTATTCAATAGTTTTAGTGGTATGTCCGTCATTCACATTACTTATTGTATTGCTCTTCTCATAACTTAGTGGTCAAACGCTTTTGAGATATTATCCTACTGGGTTGGTTGTGCGGTCGAATACTCAAACGGTAACATTCTCAAATAAATTTTCCAATCTGCACATACATGGAACTCTATGGTGTTTCATTGCTGAAAATACTGCATAGAGAGAGCGTTTAGTTAAACACTAGTATTTCCGTAATACTTTTCATTTCTTTCCTTCTTTATTCTCTCCGAAGATAAAGTTTGAGTAATTGACTTTTAAATATTTATTGCGTGACGTACTTCTGGTATATATAATCATTATAATATATTTTTAAAATGTTAAATAAGAATTATTGACAAAATTCTTTTTTGTTATTTTCAGCTGGCCAAAAAGCAGGGCTCGGTATGGAGGGAATAATATGACTGCTTTGTTTACGCACAATGCTTAAAGTCTTTACACTTTAAATGGTAACTTCATGTTTGGTCAGAAAATTCTCAATTTGCCTACAAAGCTCAAAGAAAGAAACATGATTCATGGATTGGATAGAAGTGAACAACAAAATGAGCTACTTGTTTTTAATGAAAATACCGCAACGACGCAGGATTGATTTACAATTTAAAAGGCAAAACCATTACAATAGAACACCCAAAGAAATGATTTGAGAGATTACTTACAAAAAACGGCATTATTACAACGAATGTGTGAGCGGTAAAGGATTCCACTTTTTCAAATTATTAATGGTATGAACGAATAAAAATCTAAAAAAAAATGGGAGAAACGAGCAATTGCAGCGGAAAAGTTAGTTGAAAAGTGTAAAAAAAGAATCTCCATTGGTATCAAGAATCAAAATTATATTGTAGTGCAGATATATATATAATTGGTGTATGAATCGATTTTGGCTGTAAAAGTGAGTTTAATTTTAAAATACTAATTAAAACGTATTTCCTCTTATCTCCTAACATTTTTCAAAATTCAATTGTGTTTATATATATCACCAGTAAAAGTTCCAAAAAAAATCACAAATATATTTTATCGTATATATTATATATAAATATATATTTTTATCTTCATATTTATTTATTTAATATTTATTCCTAAGAACGTGTTTTATGTTTGCATTCACAATGACTTTGGTTTTGATTTTACTTGCATCTCTCTATTTAATTTATTTATTTAACATATTTAAAATTGAGGATGCTTGAAAACTGAATTTTCAAAAATGTTAAGCATAATTTTTACCCAACGCTACATCAAATATTTCACGAAAACTGTTTGTGTTAAACTCTTTAAAAAAATATGCTGGATTGTATTAAACATTTTCTTCAAATATACATACCCAAATCTTCATTTTATACTTGACCATTATACATTATACGACTAAAAATGGTGTATTAATAATTGCCATTCCATTTATTAAAAACAATAGATTTTGAAAATAAACAAAAACGATTGTAGTTTGCGTTAGCACAACACAATCCTGAATATTTGAAGCGGTAAAACGTTCTTAGGCGTAATTAATTTATATGTTTACAAAGACAATTAACATAAGAGTAATTTTAATACATGTTTACAATAAGAGGAAAATTTAGTTTTAAAAGTATTTAAGGTTTATTTACAAAGCAGAGATGGATGTATACAACATGTACCATAAACATAACTTGGTTCATGATACTTATTTATTAAAATATGTTCTTAATAAATATATCATGGAATCATTAACAAAACTTCAAATTTTATTAAATTCCATTCTTTTAACAGCAATTGTTCAAAATATTTAAATTTATGTAGGTACATTTTGTCTTTCAACATTTATATAAATTCGGTATAAATGATGCTTAATATATTTATTACATTTTACAATTATATGTATCAAACTATTATTCCAATTAAAAGTGCTGTATACAATTAAAGTAAATCGGCAACATAAGTAGAATTGAATGCGGGAAAAATAATTTGATATTTGATATGAATTGATATTTTGACGGCTTTGTTATTTTATAACAGTACTTATTACTAACTTGGGAGGGTAGGGGGCGGTGTAAATCCCAAGTCACATAAATTTAATAGACGGGAGCCACTTTTCATGTTAAATATTTGCTAGTATATTGACTATATATATATATATATATATATTATCTATAATGTATTTTTAAACCTTTGTTTCATCCTCGTTAGAGTATTTATTTATTGTTATTTAATTAAATTCATTTTGAATAATTATTACTTTTAAAATATCTTTCGTGTTTATTGATCCTAATGGCCTCCATTTATTAAATTTAATTCTTATGTAGATACAGTAAAACGGTGCTCGACCACAGCCAACGCACGACAGTCGGGCGGGTGCGGCGCATGAAACTGAAATGCATAGCGTGCCTTTGCAATGTCCGTAGTGAATGCGCACGGACTGGGCGTTTGCGCGTCTTGTCTTGAGTGGTTTTGCATTTCAGTTTCAAGCGCCGCCCCCGCCCCACCATCGAGCGCTGACTGTGGCCGAACACGTAGGCGCGAAACACCAAAGTTATCAATTTTAATTCAATTTATTAAATGAAATTCAAGAACGCATTCATTTTATAAATGTATCATAATTATATTTTCATTTTTGTAATTATGTTTTGATTGTTAGATATCTGTTAAATCGATAAGTATTTCAATACTAGAACGTTACTTATTTAAAAATATATTTCCAATGTTGAAAGTGTGACGCGATTAAGCTGTAGGATGATGATGATGAAGGTTATGCAGTTCAGAGGAGATGTTTCCCGTTCGGCGAGTAGTGATAGAATGATGATCCTTTTTTTTATTCTTCACTCATGTTCTATTTTCTATTCGTATTCCACTTAAGTTGTCAGTAGACTGTTTTCTTTTGTAAGCACATATTTATTTGTTATTGCATTTAGTCAAGCTTCATTACTCTTTTATGTCAGGTGATGACTTGACGTAAGTGTCATTTTATCGAATTTTTTAATTTATTAATTATTGTAAATTTTGCTGACGCGACGTAGTGCTCTGGCACAAAACAAAACGTTTTCTCGAATATCACATTTTGCAAATCTGAAGCGTCATGTGATACTAAACTTATTTGGAATCAAAGACTAATTTGAATCCTTTAAAGTGAATGACTTAAAGGCTCTTGTGCTATAACCATAATTGATTGAGTTTTTGATTGTAAGCATACTGGCCAGCGTTTATATTCATATTAAAATATATACCGCTTTCACTTACAGAATATATAAAAAAAAGTAAAATTAAGGTTAGATCAACTTTCCGCAGATTTTTTATGATGAGAGGCTTTATTATTTTTTATTATTAAATCTTTAAATAATAAGACAACTATGTTTTGTAAACATTAAAATATATTAGCGAATTTTAATAATAATGGAATTTTCACGTAATTTTCAGTAGTATGGTAGTAGTGGTAATATGTATTTCATATTATAATGCGGTGCGGAAAATGTATGTTTTTTTCTTAGAAAAAAATGACTATATTTTAGGTGCACAGTAATAGTGTAAGATCACATCTGGCAATGGGATCAATAATATTAAGATAATGAAATAGTTAACAGTAACAAAAATCAAAAAAATCTTATTAAATATATATTTCGTTAATTAATTAAGTTTTGGGTAGAACATTAAGTTTTTGTGTTTGGCTTAATAGGGTGATTAATATTTTCGTTGGTATTATTGATTGTAATTAAGGAATTACATTTCGATAATGTAAATATGTCTAAATTGTTTTTGATACGTAATGTGAATATTTAATAAATTAACTGGTAATTTACCACTTGCAAATCGAATGGCCAATGATTTTATTTGAGTCCCAAGCATGAACATACTATGTTTATTTTACATTTAACAACGACATCCGAAAGGAATATGTACAGGTTATATGAAAAACTTTGTTTAATATAATACTCTACATTTGGAAGTGTGTGTAGCTTAAAATAATGTTAGTTTTGATGAATTATAGATTTTGGGATAATAATTGGGAATGCATTGTAATAATATAATCTTCTTTTATAGCCGATTGTTCTATTGTAATTAATATTCTTGTTTTATATTTTTCAATCAATATATTCATCTTAGGCCATACAATCTAATGTACCCGATTTCACTCACAGTGATATTTAAGTATGTGAATTAAATATAAAACTAGGTTAAATAAAAAAACTCTGTTTGTATTTCCGCCTATAACCCCCATCCTCAATTGATTATCACTGGGTACTGCAATGCACAAATATCAGTATTTCATTTTAAGACCGGTATAATATGTGCAAAATGTGTAAATCAAACACAATAGTTATGGACCATTCGGATTAAAATAACAAATAAATAAACCAATACCGGTATTTCAATTTCAGGACCGATTTCATTCATTGCGATCATTATTAACTAATAAAAATGTAGTCATAACATTTATATAAAATTGAATGTTAACAATTACAAGGTACATATATAAAACAGCTAGTTTACGAACTATGACAAAAATTCACAGGTAATCAAACAAATTAAATACATACCTATAAACGAAAATAAATAGTCTACAATTGCAATGTAAGGGACCTCTTACAAATCAATAAATACTAATCTGAAATAAAAAATTTTAAATCAATTATCTGAGCAAAAAGTAATGAGTTTAAAAATATTTCGTAAATATTCATTCAATAGGAAATTTTAAAGGAAAGTTGCGAACCTTTTAAAAATAATAAAATAAATATGTAATTAACATTAACACTACACAGTACATGATAACTGGGGAATGAAGGTCGGTCAGTAGCATCCAAAAGACCTCTGAAAAATAAATTTAAGAATACCAGAATCAATTCGTACAAGCTGAATTATAAAAATATTTTTTTTTGATATAATGCATACGCATAGATTAATAAAACGGATATAAAAGTGGAGAGGACGCGAAAATAGTTTGTTCATTCAATAAATTTGAATTAGACCAGAGTTTATATGTATTGATTTCTAACTTGTTTATCTAATTTTAGAGTTATTTTTTATTTTTATTAGCTGATAGTGCTTGTGATGAGCGAAACCGGTCCTGATCATTATAAACATGTGGAAGCAGAACAAAGAAAGTGTGCTTTATTTTAAAAATATAATGCTTCTCCACCAAGAATTGACAGTTAACTACTTAAAAGTGATTAAAATATGACACTTAGAAAGCTAGTTTATCAACATTGGTAACTGGAAATCTTGATCGAATCTTCGTGTAAATAAGACAATCAGTTGCAGAAAAAAAAATTTCAGGTAAAACACTCTTACATCGAATATTTTTTGATACCTTCTGGAATTCAATATGACATATGGAAATATCGGTATTGATAATATATTTGTGATATATTGTAGTACCTAATAATAATCGAAAGATATATAACATTTTGATCGTTAAGGTTTGATAGAAAATAGCAGTTACCCTAAAATCAAGTCGTGTTTTTACCGTTGTATGTAATAAAAATGCCGATGTACCCTTTTGGAAAATCTGACAGCCCTAATTGATATGTAGGAATAATAAAAATGCTATTTAATTTGTCAAAATTGTATATCGTTCACCGACAGATTTTTGTGTTTTATGACGTAAGTACAATTTAAAGACAGGTTTTCGATTGGTTATTTGTTTGGTGCAACGGACCGCTTGGGTTTCAATGTTTTTAGCAGTTCAAATGCTATTTATTATGTTAGACCTGTGCCGCTAGACATTGTTTCTTGTTCAAACACCCCTCGAATACAGATGGTAACTATTGTGGACTCTTAAGAGGCATCTCAAAAAGGTTCATGCAACTTTTTGTAGCGAAAACTTTGTTTTATTTTAGTTTTAGGCACACGCTATTAACTAATGACCTCCGACATTGCGAGGCACGTATTTCGGTTAACATTCCTCGAGAGAAAATTTCACGAGGCCGATAGGGGCTAATTATCTTTCGATTGAACAACGGTGAAACACTTTCGGTGGGTTTCAGATACTACAACGGACTGAAAGGTTAAATGAGTTTAAGGAATGTTTCTTCTCGCTTGTAGCTTTTTAACACGTTCCGAAACACTGGTGATTAATTAAAGTGATTATATTTTACATTATTATATTTCATCGTTTCTCTTACTCAACTTCGTTCTCTTAGTTAACTCGCTTTTATAAACCTCCTTTATACGCACACAATTGGTTAATTTATACGAAGTTATTTGCACAAGCTGAGAGTGGATAAGTGCTTCTAGAGAGAAGTGTGATTATTAACGATTTGTTATTGGATCGAATTAATTCACAATGACAAACTTTATATACTTCTGACCTGTATAAAAGGCTTTAAATCTCTTAATACAAATTTATGGGCAAAGCTCACTATCCGATGTTGTTAAAATAATGTTATAATAATTTCGTAAGAAAAAAGAGTTACAGTGTGGTGTGTATTGTTTATTAAATTATAAAAGTCAAATTAAGGATTTACAAAAAAATGAACTTAAAATAGTTTTGGCTGTATTAGTAAAGTACTACTATTTAGAAAACACACATTTTCTACAATAATTGAAAATGAAACCTGAGACAGTTTCAAAGTGTCAGGTAATTATAATCAAACTGTATATCAATAACTAACTTTCCACTCGATGAAGAATGTATAATAGGTTCTCTTATAATTTCCCCCAATCGCGCTATGTCATACGTATGATTTATTCTTTGCGGCTGTCAATGACGTCATCTCCCAAACTGGCGCGCATGGCGTTTAACAGAAACACGCGTAATAAATTATCCGACCACATACTGTAAGTTTTTTGGAAATCGCTCCTGACCATAAGAGAAAATTGTGGAATTAGTAAAAACTAAAAATTATATATAAAATTCTTTTCATGAAGAATTGACAGTTATTACCATAAAATATACTGTTGGGCTTTGGTGTGATGTATTTTTTTCGGTTTATTAACCATCTCACTATGACTAGGGACAGAATAACAAACAGTTTTCCTTAACTACTGTTTTAATGGTCAGTCAGCAGTGAGTTTAATATTTGGGGAGGATGTGATGGGTAAATTATTAAGATAACTGTGTTATAAATAAAACAGAAGGAATATGTATTTCCTATCTATTTCATTCATACATTTATCTCGATGGTTGCATTTGTTATTTTGTACCACGGGTATTTAGAATTCACTTAGTTATCAATTTATCATTGCATAATGTGTACGTCTTGTTTGTCAAGTAAGTACTTAATTTGCTATATTGTATAGAAATACCTACGCCGTGACGTTACGGAACATCACCTAACGCTCAATAAAAGGAGTATAATGGATACCTTCTCAATATAATTCAGCACCACCCTTAGTTGGGATATAAAGTGGGGGTAACGAATGTTCCACCGCAGCTTCGGTATTTCAATAAACAACCGATTCTTCTGCGCCACTGGTTGCCAAACGTACGGCTCGTAAGCCGTCAGTTATTAAATCAGCGTTGAAACAATTCCAATCAAGCAAACATTGAACTACTAATTTGCTGAATGGCATAAAATCGGAATTTCTTGCTTTTTGTTTTAGAACAAACATTGTTGTTTTATATGTGATATTGCGGACTGCTTTCCAACAACAGTTCAAAACAACACATAGGTATCATTTAAAAAAATGTTCAGCACTTTTATAAAGCGTATGTTTTCTCCATGTCAACCGTATTTATATATTTCGAAATGGCCAATAGCGTTCTGTATGACCTATTTTTGTGATCGAATAGTTTCGAATTGTATGCAAATTGGTTGAAAAATTAATGTTTTGAATTGTCCATTAACTGATTCAAGCCCTTAACTCTGCGACTGAGTAGTATGAAGGTCCTAGAGGGTTTTAAGTCAGTGGCGGTCGTCTAGAAATAAGTTGTTTATATATTATAGATCTTATTTTAAGCATGGATTTTTATAATGTCTATTCTGCTCGAGTTTATAAAATATGAAAGAAGCTTTAAAAAATTTCATCGTGTTAATCTAATACGATTTCAAAAATATCAAAATGTTTGGTGCTTTCGCTATTGCTAACGCTAATGGCGAATAATGCTTTATTTCTATTTATCGAAAAATCTGCTGTTGAAGAAAACATTTTGGAGCTGATTTTTATATATTCAGTGATTTAGAATTATTATCGTAGGTAGCTACATTGGTTCATACATGATAATTATTAAATTAGCCGTATAGTATACCATTTGTTTTCGAAGCACAGTACATATACGGTTACCCTGTGCTTTAGCGAGGTGCCGTAACAGTAAAATAACACTGTCAGAACGCACGTGATGAAAAGATGGCACTTGATTCTGACCGAGTACAACCGTCAGACCGAGATTTTCCACATGGGGTTGAAAGTTGCTCCAGCAATCCCTAATTGGATCGCGAGCTCTTTACATGGATTTTCATCTCTCGTAATGTGTACTTTCAAGTATCTGCATCAGTCAACTCTCTCGATGTCCTGTCCCAGAGGGTAGTCTGGTAACTGAGCCTAGACTTAGATGAAAATGGCATGGACACGTGCTGAGGATGCCCCTAAATTTTGCCTGTTTCTTGTACCAACCTGATGGATTTCATCTCTCTTTAAGGCAGCTGATGACCATCCATAGGATGTAGTCGGTGAAACTATGGGATGTCGGGATACACTGGGAGTAAGCAAGAAGACAGGCGAGAGACAATGAATCGTAGAGGCACCATGTAGTGGTCATACGCTTAGAGAGTGGATATGGATAAAAAGTAGTATACTTTATGTAAATATATAAGAACACATCATATGAGTGATGACACAGCAATGACATATATAGAAACAACATAAAACGAATATTTTCTTATCCGATTCTTCTATATTTACGTTCCCTAAAATTATCTTTGTACGATACGGATAAAATATTATACGGAAATTGTACTTTTTCAGTGAAATTACCACTTAAATCTATTATCAGAAAAGAAATTTACAAAAACCATAATGCAACAAGTTACTCTTCTCACACACATTAGTATTTCCGACAAGTGTCGGAAAAGATTGAGAGTTTCAGAAAAACAGCGATCCATAAGTTAGCCCCCGTACTCATCGCAGCGTAGACTTAACTTGGCCAATTTATTTCGCTGAGTCCCCCGCCCCTTTTAGCCTGTACGCCGCTGAAACTTACGGTTCTTATTTCCTTTTTGTTGGCCTTTGTTGTAGAGCGAAAGAGAGATCGAAATGCGGTTGGCCCGAGAAGTCACTTTTTAGATACATGACCATCGCCGGGGCGTGATGGACCTACGTCTTCGGTGGAATTAATTACAACCTGGACGCAGTTGATTCGGAAGGCAGACCTTCTGGTATTTATACATTACTATAAAGACATTTTCAAGGAACGTATATAAACAAGGTGTCTTTTTTTGTTTGTTAGTCATAATCGCAGTGGTAAAGTCTATTGCTTCCAGTTTCTTGATCCGGAATCACGGTCGGCTAGTCAATCCCGTAATCCCGGGATTGTCTCAATATCAATTCCGTGATTTCGGAATTCACTGTAAATGTTAAATAATAATTCATATTTCAAATTAATTACATTTTGTTTAACTATAACGTGTAACTCGGTTTGCTTATGTACATGTCTTTTTATAATAACTGAACAATTAGTACATATTTATGTAAACTGGTCCTTCTCATATTTTGTAACTGCCACAGACAGGAACAGATAATATTGACAATAATGTATTTTATTGTTTTTTTTTTAAAATTATTTTCATTTATAACTTGTATAGCTAGAAATAAAATCTTCTCAAAAAAAAATTAGGTCTGATTATAGGTAAATAAAATAACCATACCCCATGCCCAGTAATCATAAAAAGAATCCTGGATTCAATGCCTTAACTATTTAAAAAGTGGTAAATTGAACTTATTTCCTGCAATTACTTGGCGTACTGATACTGGCAGTAATAACTTTTGAGGTGCTAACTGTCTATATTTTTGTACCATGTTCGCTCCCAAGATGGAGCATAATTCGACCTTGTTTTGCCAAATTGATGTAACCCTCAAAATTGAAATTGTTCAGGAGAGAGTAAAAACTGTTTTTATCGAAAACATTATATGGTGAGTTGCGTTATGAATCTTTGAAATGCTCTTCTGTAAATTTTCATGTTTGCAGATACGAGATTATACGTAGGGAGTATCGATATAATAGTAACTTACATCAAGTGAATGGGTCAGAATTTTAACATTTGAAACCAATATAAAATGATGTTTTGTTTTATAAAATGTTTAGCTCATCGAGAGCATTCATCCGCTGGAAGTGCTCGTTCCTGATAGTTTTATAAAATTGTGAAATTAGTAAACTGAAATAATTGTTTTTCTTTAATTTTTTTGTAGATATAGTCATTTATTTGACGTAGATTTCTCTAAATAATTGCAATAATAATTAATAAATAACATTGGGTGAGAAAGTTTGACGCACGTCTGCTGTTTAACTGATATTCAGATCTTATTTATTTTCAGGTCAATTTAACTATTTTTATTATTATGGTCTGGTTAATAAACACTATTTTTTTTTCTTTCTCACAATCTACAAGACGAGAATTAGTCGATTGCGTTAATTTATTATCCGTCGTAATAAATATGAATATTTAAAGATTTGAACCCGTACCTATTGCTTACTAATTAAATGTTCTCTCTACCAATATTAAGACAGTTCATTTCAATTTTATTAATGTTCCACTTTTCAAATTAAAAGCCTTCTTTTCAAAGTTTTGTAGCAATCTGTTTTTAAAATAATACGATAATCTTATATCTTACGAAGAAGAAAAAAAAATTGTAATAAAGCAAGGATTTTATCACGATATTCCTAAAATGTCTGAAATTAGCGTTCCTCTTTCTATTTTGTCTGTTGAGAATTACAATTTTTTAAACCATTAATTATATTTTACTTTATTAATTTTTTTTCCCTTCGAATGCGAATTTTTAATTATTTTATATTAAACTTACTTAAGTGCTGCGTAACTTACTACATGATCTTAAAATATTCTTAATTTAAGAGGAATTTATATTTTTAGAGTGGGTGTTATTTCGTAATCTTTTTAATATGAAGCTACCTTTTCGTTGTACATCATTCTTGATTAAAACAGTGCTGCAGTTTTGTAAGAAATGGTGATTTTAATGAATTCTTTTTTCTAGGACCATATCCGCTACCTATGTGGGATATGATGTGGCCGTCTCCAAAATTCCCTGTTACCCGCAAATCGCCTTGCTTTCTCCCATTGCTTGCCAGCATCTTTCAGTCCTGTCGAGTACACATCGATCATCAGTTAATAGGTCAGAAAAACTCTAAAAAAATGAAATTTTAGTTAAATATGCAGTAACATTAATGCAAAGTTTTGCTCTTTATCTGAGTCAGCACTGATAACACAAAAATGACAACAAAAAGATGCTAAGGCAGATAATCTTCTTAAGAATTAAACGAAATATTGATATTCTGGTTCAGTAAAAGGACATTCCTAAATATCATTCTACTGATTTTACTCGGAAAATACATAATTGTTAAACACCTGTTTGTAAAATGTGTAAAACTCGGATACAAATCAATTATATTTGATTTACGTGACCATTTGAATGTTGCTTTTCCCATTATCTCAATATGGGTTATTTGGAGATGTCTGAGCAATAAACTGTATTCAACCATCGCAAATGAATGTTAGTTGACTCACATTTTTTTCTTTTTTTTACGAAACGAACCAAAATTACATTGTAGTTTTAATGGTTACCAAATCGTATTGTATCTATAATTACGTGTGTTATTTTTAGTTATTGATTTTGGTTTGATTGGTTGTGACACTTAAAAGCAAGAAGCAATTTTATACGAATGAAAGAAAATCAAAATCATAATTCTTAAAATTTTTATTTTAGTTACTGGACACTTCTTTTGGTAATTAATGTTGAAAGGTTTACAAACTATGGTTTTAATATAGATTAATGCAGAGATGTAATTAGATCAATTTTTATTTTATTCCAATTCGCCGTATTAAATTGGACTCTTAATGGAGTAAGTATTTCGATTTTTCAGACCACTCTTCGTCAAGGTTAAAGGACGTGATTAGGAGAGGATCATTTGTTATTTTGTACTCTTTTTCGACCGTTCGATAAGGTTAGAAAAACGTTTTTTTGGTTAATATTTCATGAATATATTGAAAAATATTGTATGAAAAGTTTTTTAATCTTTGCAGTTTTGATGTTGAGAAAAACACAATTAATGAAATTTCTTATCAGCGTATTTTTTGTTTCATTTTTTGGAGATGTCCCCGTTTTATCTGCATCGAGTCTTAGTGTGTAATAATACGTACTTAAGAACGTCATTGTAGTGGTTAAAATACATACATACGCATTGCCTTATAACAATGGAGAATAATCAAATAATGTATGTGCCAGAGAGATGTGCTTTGTTTTCTTATTGGTGTATTTTAAATTTAGAATACACGTTTGCCTTAAGATCGATTCCTATCAATTTACTACATAAACACTGTACAGAGTGTTTTATTGAGTAATATAATACAATAATTATTTGTATGAAAATAATTGTCTTGAATCCATTTATTTGTACAAGCGAAATATAAACCTGAAATTCATGTGTTTTTTGAATTTATTTTTTTGCTCGCGCGCTATTTGAATAAATGTTCGATATTATCTCCGAAACAGCAATTAATAATACTATAGAAGTCGACATTTTAGCTAAGGGACTTTATTATCAACATGACATTGAAGATTGGAGACAAATGCGAAAACATGTTTTCAAAATGAACTGTTTAATTTTAATTCCAAAGATATAACTATTATGCACCTATTTATAAACAAACATTCATTGGTAGATGCTTTACATATTGATAAATACAGATAATTAACACAATTAACAAAATTCTCCCACGCGATTGTATTTCATGGATTGGGGAATTAGTAATTATCCTGCGGGTAACCTACCTTTATGTAATTTCAAGAAATTTAATAGTTTTTGACAAAAATATTTATACCTTCTATACCTCATGCTGAGTCCGCGTGCAGTAGTCAATGTCGTTGGCTTCGGTTGTGGATGTCTCGGGTTCAAATCACAGTACGGATAGATTCATAAATTGATTTCTGTTCGTAGGCATGAATATTTGTAATGTCTAGAGTTACCTCCCCCCATCCGATCCTAAAAACCCATTTTTGCTACTAGTCCTGTACTTATATACCTACTCAGTTTAAAAAGGAGAAACTTCTGTTGAGATACTTCTGTCAGGTGTCCATATGCTCCACATCATTGGGAGTGGACATGTTAAAAAATACCTCACGTTAGATTTCAATGATTTTTCCCATGAAGATTTGCCTCTTACTCAAAATCGGTGTAAGTTTTTATTAAGATTGAATAATTTTCAAGAGATTATTGAGATTTTGTACACTTCCATGTATTTTGTCACTAACGACCCGGGTTTCACCTTTCGGCATCTTTAATTCGAATTACATCCCGTCAAAACCCACAATACTATTATAATTGTAAAATCACTGGTATTTCTAAAAGAAGTTGAAAAGCGGCAATCGCCTTCGGCAATCGCCACTCTGTTAATATGGTGTTTACAAAATAAGGATTAGGGCGATTTCCGAAATTTTAACTCAGGTATCGGTGTGGCTCTCAGACGTATAATGTATTGCCTCGTAAATGATATTTGTCGCATTTGTATCTTCTATATAAGCGTTAGACACTGTTTACTGTCTCTCAGTTCGAGTCCATTCGTGTGCTCGAATGCCTGAAGATGCCGAAAGGCGAAACCCGGGTCGTTAGTGACAAAATACATGGAAGTGTAAAAAATCTCAATAATCCAAATTTAATATTGAAATTCCATCAAGCACCCTCAGTCGATGTCTTAAATTTTCAAGAGATTGATGAAGTGTGTTCAAAACGATTGCGTATAAAACCATGACATGCTCAACTAAATCACATCGTTGGCCCAGTTCCGTAGAATGATAAGTCAAAAATTTGATGTTTTGAGTTAAGTTAGCCATTATATTCGACCACGTCCTCTAGAGTTTCACAAATGTACAGCTTATAAAATATACAGGTTCTCTCTCAAAAGGCATATGGAAATTAGCAAAATTAAATAAATTCTCAGTTCCATATAGATACATATCAAAATACCGTATTGTGGAAATTTTTGTGAATCGCGGAGTTCCATAAAGAAACAACCTTTAATCCTAAAACTATTAACTATTGACCACCTATTTGAATAAAAAAAGTAATACAAATAATATGCCATCACTTTTTACTAGTAAGTTTAAACGAGTCAAAGCTTTGATAGGCCATATCTCGAAACTAGGCAATTGGTATATTAGAACTTATGGTTGAAGATTGTTCTTTGGGCAAAAATGTTAACCAGATGAATGGAATTTAATTGATTATTTAAAGTCACTCAACGAGTTATCTTTATTATGAACGTTCCTTTTATAGATGTCACTAGCTCAATTTTAATTTTTAAACTTGTAGCACTCAGCGGCCAGCTAATTGTGCATATTTCACAAGAAACAGCATTTTCCGTGAACTTCTGGTTAAGAAAATCGCGGAAAATACCACGTTCTTCGGTGGCTTAGTGGTATAGATAAATAACTTACGAACTGCGGGTATCAAGTATTGATCTGAGCTATTGAGAAGCTTGTTTAAGGAAGCCGATATACCAAGAGTTGTGGATGCTATGACGATAATAATATTGTAAATTTTTCCCCGTAAAAGGGTTTCATATAACAACATCCTCTATGTCAAGATTGAAGCTATAGGGTCGTATAGTGTTTGTTTAAGGTGGATAAATTACACGGGTGAATATTCTGCTTTTGGGTGACATATTATGTTGGCTCACTACATACAAAACTAACATCGATGTATAGACATACCGAAATATATTCACAATACCCAACCTCCACTATGTCTCATAATCATATATTATTTGAAAAATCGTACGGTATATTCCGTGATATGTATTTGTTTATAACCGTCATATTATAATATATTGATGATATCTCTTTGAGGCTATGACCTTGATGCTATTTCATTAAGAAATATTAAGTGCACATTGTCGGCCCCGTGGCCGAGTGGTTAACGCTCAATAGCGTTCGTTTTATACGGGTGCGGTGCCACAGGCTCGAATCACCGATTCATATATTGATTTATGAATTTTATGTTTACATTCCTTACGCTCATTCGAACCCGAAAACGAGGTGTAGCAAAAGCGATTGACTAATTACTAGTTCTTTTAGAGCCGCATACTAATATCATTACCATATAGAAAAAAGAAGAGGAGTGGCGTGGCTGGTTAAAAATGAGATGAAAAGAGGTTAAATTAAGATTCCATACATGATCCACATTGAGAACGGACATGGTTAAAGAATTAAATTTTTATGTAAACGTCTTTTGGTGATTGATTATTTTTTTAATATAACTATCATTCTGACAACGGCGTGATTTTTATATGAAATTATTTTTAAATTATTCTAAAATCACTTTTAACAGGTGTTAATTGTCAGCCCTTTGTGGAAAGGCATTATTTTATTTTTTATTTTTTTATTCGTTCATTTAAAAAATTAAAATGCCTGGCATTACAGCTGACACCAATGCGCCATGCAAACAACAATAATAATAATGAAAATAAAAACATTTAAATAGAACAAGACATTATTAATTTACATCGAAAAAATATTTGGCGAATAATACCCAGAGTTTAGTGCTGAAAATATCCAACTCTCTAGGCAATGCATTGGTTAGCCGAACGGCTCTTGCGACTGGTGACTCAAATGACCGACGCGAAGAACAAGTTTTAAGAATAAAAATTGCTTGGTTATGGTTTTGGCCACGTAGATAACAATTGGGAGCATGTGAGTTAATAGTCATGAAAATTTTAGGCTTATAAACTCGTCCCCAAAGAAGAAGAGATAAAATGCTTTAGGATCGAAAACGATCTTCGTGCTTCAAGAGAATGAAAATATAGCATTCCTAAGAGAAATTTGGTTTGGTAGTACTCTTTTAGGGAACTATTAAAATTAAAATTAAACTATCAAATTACTATTATTATATTTTAAAAATAAAAACACAATTTGTTTCTACTATTTGCACATGTTTCACTCATCACGAGCATTATCAACCGATGAAATGCTCGTGTAAACAAATTGTGTTTTATTTTAAAATATATATATTTATTCTAGAACTAAATAATTCGCTATTGTATCCTCATTACAACGGAGCTCCACCAAGTACATATCGACTTAAAGCATATAAACAATGACCATTAATTTGAGAAGTATGTTGCATTACGTAAAAATCAGTACAACAAATTATGATTTATTTCTATAAATGTAATGCGTTCCCAGTTCCCACCAAGAAGTGACAGTTAACACCACAGTGTTTACAGTGCTTATTCATTATGTTTGCATTTACAGCTCTTTAATTGGGTATTTATCATTAAAATGTACGAGTTGGAGGGTTCTGAAAGTGGGTTAGTGATATTACACGGCAGTAAAATATTTGTGTCACGTACGTAAGTACACTAGTAACATAGGTTCGTGATATCGACATATTATTTAACCTACCCTTCGTTTGTTTAGAGGCTTCTGCGGTTTGCTCCAGAAATTTTCACACATTTTAAGGCAATTCGTTTCAATTAAAGACATCCAAATGTATGTAACTCTCGGCTTGATCGACGAAATTTCAAATAGGACATTACGTAATTAATTAATGAACAATACTCGTATAGCTGTTTTGCAGAAATATTTAAAACATTTATACATATGCTATTAAATAAATTAGAATCATCATAAATTACGTCACATTTAATTTTAACTTAATTTTTCAACTCATTAAAATTCAGTTCTATCGATATAATAAAAAAAATCGTAAATTGCATTAAACATATGATAATATACAATCAATTACGAATAAATTAATAAATATAATTAAATCAATCGGAATGGATAAATAATTATTAATGATTTGATTTACTTTCATAATTTTTTTCGATGAAGTTTCTTAATTAGTCTTTGATTTATTTACTTAAAAATGCTTACTGAGTTAAATAAAAATTGTGAAGTATGAACACATTGTTTAATACATATACATTATATCAAATTTCTAATGTCTAATGATTAAAAGCTAACTATAAGAGATTGTGAGTAAATAATATATTTTAAATTTTATTTTAGTGATTTGAAATGATTGTCGGCTGCTGTTGTCTCGTAGATTCTATCCGGCCCATAAACGGTTGACCATACCTTAAGAGTATAATATTACGCTATGTGGCTTTTGTGACATTTTTTAAAATAGTATGAATAAAATAACAAAAGAATTCTTTTAGAAACTGAGTAAAAGATGTTTAATAAATTATGATTTAACTACAATATTGCATGCACTTTAAGTATAATACTTTCTGTCCGAATATTAAATGAAAAACACTGATGTGTATGAAATACAAAAAAAAGGTTGCTGACCGCTGATTGAATTGTAAAATAAATGTTATTTTTTATTTATTTTTATAATAAATCATTTAAATCATAAGCAGGCCAAGATATAATACAAATTTATACTAAATGTAACTGAATAGAAATGGTAGTTGGATCAACAAAATATGTATTTCTAATAATTAACAACTGTTATATAAAACCTTTAATAAGAAGAGACGGTATATAAAACTCCTGAGTATTTTGTTTGTGAAAACGCACTATTATATGAGAAACCCATTCCGAAAGGGGGCGAATGATTGGTTATCGGCATCCAGGATAAAATGGAAGGTCTCAATACAAACGCCACTTTAGTCTGGTTAATCTCTTTTATTCAGATGCAGTGGCTTAACAAAAAAAAAAAATAATACATCATTGAGATTATATTTATATTTACACTTTAGCAATATTATTCAAATAAATTTAAAACAAACACAATTTACATTGAAATTTTAAACACAATTACTACTTAGTCAACCCTACACAAAAAATTGACACATTTAACATTAAATACAATTTTAAAGCAACAAAACAAAAAAAAGCTAATATAAAGCGACAAGTGACGAGCGAAACGGCGCGGCGGCTAACGCCTGACGAAATATCAAAATTTAAATTCAGAAAATCTTATCGTAGTCTCCCTTTCTTAATCGATGGTTTCATGAATGTTGCTACCCAGGGTGTAATTAGCCGGACAGCGGCCGGTTTCTCTTTACAGGTTATAACTCGGCTAAGCCAGGTAATTAAATTCTGAGAATTATGATTTAAATCTGTTCGCCTACCGTTTTGGATTCTTTTAGCTTCACAAAAAAGATCGGGGCTTGTCATATATATGTTGGCAAAATATTTTGTTTGTTTACAATGTGTGATTTAATTGGCATGATAATAATATTTTTTGTTTTCAATAAAAGATTATGTTGACGAAACACGATTTTGGTTTTCAAAATGGAAAAAGATTGTGGTGAAAATATTTGTGTTGCTGGATAGTGGAATTAAAAAGGAATTAAAGTAGTGATGATACTGACGAACAGTTGTGCGCAGTAGCAATCAAAGGTGGCACACATATGTGGTGGCTCCTCATCCTCGCATCCAACATTAAGTACAGCAATACCTCTACATAGAGAAAAAGTTACATATTATGAAATTACGAAAGTAAAAAAATCATGAATATCAGTTTGCTCTACTTTTGTCACTCTATTGCAACAAGATATTTCATTCAAAGATTATTTTGTGTAAATTGTAAAGGTGAAGGCAACTCCTTTAGGTAGTGGTTCTTAATCTATGGATTGTGAACTCACAATTGGGTCGATATATATATGTTTTATCTATTACCATATCCGCTTCCAATGTGGAGCATATTATAGCATCCTAAATTAGAAGTTTTTTCTTCAAGAACTGCTTGATACTCAGTTGCTCAATCTTTCTTTCTCAACGAAAGTAGGGATAGAAAAATAACACTAGTACAAGATTAGCTTCAATTTTAGGATCGGTTGCGTGGACTGAATTATATACATCAAGACATCTATGCCTACGAACGGAAATCCATAAATCGATTAAAAAATCAATATATGAAACTGTCCGTACCGGGATTCGAGCCCGAGAGATCCATAACCAAAGCCAATGACGTTGACCACTGCACTACGGAACCGACATATATTTAATGCTTTACAAAATATTGTCAACAATTCAATTAATATCATACTCCGCATAATATAAAAATAGATGCAAAAATGAATAATTGACATATAATTATAAGAAAAGAATAATTTGTTTCTCAAATTTAAAAAAAATAAAAGAATATAATAAACCATTAACGACGTGTTTGAATGGAAACAATACAATTACAATTTTGAAATGGAAACAGGGATATGTTATTTAAATTCAATAAACAAATTGAAATTTTGTTTGTAATTTTGGTGTTAATGTAATCGTATCTCTTTGGTTGAAAAATCAAAACAACCTAATACGTTTATTTGGATCACTTCTCAAAAGGATCAGAAACGCTGTCATAAAGATCAACAAATTCCACCACGAGACGGATTGTAATTATTGAAAGCATCAAGATGATTAATTTTTATTTTTTACCTTTTGTATCGGCTGTTGCTATCCTTGACCAGTTGATTTTGATTCGTACTTTCCGTACTTTTGTAGCCATGTGATTTTTGTTCAGTGTCATCACCAAACATTTCATTTTGTCTGGAATTTTCATGTTTTGAAATACGATACAAAATACCACCAGATCTGAGATTTGGTGATACTCTAAACATAGATTCGTTCTTTAGTGTTTTCTTGAGAGATAACAAAAATATTTTGACGCTGCTTTGAATAGAACGCCTTCTCAAACGGGTTCCATTGATATTAGGCTTATAAAGAATATTTGTTACTAAGTGGGATGAATAAATCGTATTTGTGGCTTGGTCAATGATAATTCGACAAACAGCTGATCTCTGAAAATTCACATAATAGTAATTACACTTCAAGAATATCACAACTTTAATATCAATCAATTAAAATATTTTATTCTTCAATTAAAATATGAGAGATATGTTCGAGCTTTAAAACTTATAATTTTGTCCAGAAAATAATTAATATTGAAACTATTGTAAACATACTTTTGAAAAATCGCTTGCTCTGCGAGGTGTAGCATTCAGTATGGCATCATCGTACGTTGATCCTTTGACGCAATGAGAGAGATTTTTTGACCTGGTTATCTCAAAGAGTTCAACTGGTTGTTTTGAGTTTTTCTTAGAAGAAGTTGCCCTCAATACTGATTTATTCACTGCATTGAAATCCTTGGGTTTTATTTTGTAAGACGTCTGAAGAAAAAGAGTAAACAAAAATAATTTACCTCTATAAAAGTGAAAATAACAATATTCTTAGTCAATCTTTGTGTGCTTCATTTCTCATATTGTTAATTTTATAAAAATAGTCTTAATGAGCAAAACTCACATACGTTTATTTCAATTTTCGTATCCTTAATCCACGTCAATTACCAATGTAGACCGTGAACTCCTAATAAATCATTTGAAAAGAATGTGCTTCAATAAAACTGGTTGTAAGTCAGTTATTCAACCTCTTATTCAGACGGACTGTCAATCGCGCTGTCGAAATTCCTAATCGGATATATCTAAATCTATCAATCTACTGAAAAAATGTGCATTGAAGTCTTTATTCGTTTACTAGAACTATTTACTGCGCAACGAGTAAGTTACTTGATTTACTATTGTTTTATCCACTCCGTTGTAAGTGTGAGAACTGTTGATTCTTTTCAATAATTGCATGTTTAAAATATCATTGAATACTTTTTCGAATCGCTTTGATAAGTGAGCTTGTAAGCAAGTGACCAGTGCTCTTCACAACAACCAATACTGGATATCTTAGATACACATTCATTTATATTTAATATTATATTTGGCGATAGTAATTTTATAATATTCAAAACAGGTAGATTTGTAAATCTTTTGTTGCATTTATGTAGCATTTTAAGTGTATTAACAAATTGTTGTCATAAGTCGTTGCTTTAATAGAAAACAAGTGAAAGTTAATCTTATTTAAAAAGCATTTATTATAATCATATTCTTTTCTACCCTGCACTTTCCAGTTACACCATTTTCCTCCGACTGGAATGATCCAGATTGTTCTTCTTCGCCCAGAGTATAATCGTATCCTTCAGCGTATACACTGATAGAATCATACTGAAGTGCTGCCAATAATCCTTTCAGGATAGTTTCTTCCTGCCAACCCATTTCAGAGCTGATCTCCAGAATTTCGATAAGACCACCGTTTATACGCAACCGGAAAGGCTTTTCAATCTCTGGATATAGTTCGAAACCAAGACTCTGAAAAAAAAAACAAAAATTTTTAACGACAGAACATTGAAACGTTACAAAACGATTTTTTCATTACTGCTTTATTTTTTGTGTATCGAAATCCCTATTACAAAATTTTAGGGAAATGTAAACTCCAAAATAATGTTCTTAGAATGATGAGAGCTCGAAAATTGAAATAAGAAATCGTTAAGTCAAAAGTGATTTTATATTTCATTAAAATTTTAGCACTTTTCAATCAATATCACTGACTGAAGTTTTTGTCTCTTTCTATGTTGAAAGAGGGTGTGTAAATTTTAGCTTACAAAATAGTTTTGATTAAAAAAAATCAATTGTAACAACTAGAATAATATTTGACAATTTTAGGTATTTAAATTTACATTTGCAATTTTTTCAAGAAATTGTTTTAACCCACGGTATCTTATACATTTAGAAAAATCGTCCAACATAAATGATTTAATCCTTTATAATTATTAAAACCACTTAACTTTTAACAGTCGGTAATGAGACAAAAAAAAATATCTTTGTATTTATTAATATTTACTCCTCAGTAATTATAAAATGTTTCAGAAGGGGCATGTACTTTAAGTAGATATTTTGAATTTTTTTTTTAATTGTTCAAAGAGGAAATAGGATTCTTGTGCTAAATGTGATTTAAAATAAATATACCGATAATTTATATGCGTATCAGGTGGTTATATGGTGTATAGATAATTACCTCAGGTAGGGCCCCCAGGGATCCATTCCTAAACATATGGTCAACTTTGGAAATCTTCGCCCCCTGAAGAACTCCAATAATATTATGATTACTCTCTGCATAAATCTCCAAACTAGATTGAAGAATGGTGCCAAACCAGCGGTTTTTCTGCTTCATGCAAGACATTATACGTGACTCAACGTCAAAAGTGTAATGTGTTCCGATTTTCCATACTTGAAAAAATAACTTCTTTAATAATTGAGACAGCACAGGTTGAATTGAATCATTTAATTTGAATGTCGATTTGAGATTATAAATGTTTGAAGAGTGATACTCTGGTAAAGAAACTCGTGTCGAATCTGTGTCGAGGTTAAACTAATTAGTGTCATTTCATTAACTTGGCCATATTTGAAGTAAAGCCCAGTACACTAGTTCGATAAACAAATAATAAAATTATGGCCTGTGTTCAAAATATCATCATAATTAGACGGTTTTTTGACCAACTTGATGTAACGCTCAAAATTGAAATTGTTCAGGAGAGAGTGAAAACTGTTTTATAGAAAATATTATATAATTATGAGCTGCGTTATGAATTTTTGAAATGCACGAATTATGCGTAGGGAGTGTCAATATAATAGTGGCTTACATCAAGTGGGGGCTCGGAATTTTTAAAACTAAAACAAATGTAAAAAGATGTTTCCCTTTCAAAAAGTGGTCAATTTATTTTTCTAATTTACATCATTTGGCTGAGACCTGCTCTGTCTTTAAAATGAGATGCAATCGTTAACTTATTTTCGTATTTTTTGAGTGTTACATCAATTGGGAAAAACATCATGGATATTAAGTAAATATGGTAAGGAGTATTTCACATTTTATATTTATATATTATTCAATAAGAGAAATAAATGTCAACATTTATTGAGACGCAGCACGAAGTATTTTGATGCAATTATAAAAAGACGAAAGAAGTTTAATGTAGTATTAGGGAATTATTTTCCTTCGTATTTTGTGTGTAAAACCTGAAATACATATTAAACTATGCAACATTATCGAAATTCTTCATAGCAGAACAAGCTCAAGATGTGTCTTGGTGGCGTTTGAAACAAAAAAAATTGCATATGGTACGTCATTCATCTCGGATTGTTACTATACTATAGTATAATTTTGTGTTTTTCTTTGGTAAAATTGACAAAAAATTTTAAATTATGATTAATAATACAAAGAATACCTAAACCATAATGTATTTTTAATTATATATAGAACTATTTTATTTACAGATAGGAAAATTTTAAATTTTTTGTATGACCTATTTTACTGTTAATTTAAAGGCATCATATTTTAAAAATAAAACATAATTTGTTTGTACTATATGATATTAGTTAGTGATGAAAGGCTAGTGATAAGCGAACCGGTAACCATTGTAAACATGAGGAAGTAGTAGAAAAAATATTTTTCAATCATTTTTCTTACCTGCCGAGTTCATATCTATGGAGGGTATTACAAAAGTGTCAACAAGTATGCACCTGCCTGAAAGTGTCAAATAAAGATTTTAAAAATTCAGAGATTTATAAATCAAAGAAGAAAAAAATTGCTTGCTCCGTGGTCGAATGGCCAAAATCGTTGGCGTTGGTTATGGCGCTCACGGACAAATTGATTTTTCAATCAATTTATGATCGAAGGCATGGGTGTCTCTGGTGTCAGAAGTTCCCTACCTATTCGAAAAGGGGACTAACGATAGTGATTATTTAGTTACTAGTCTTGCACTAGCCCTATCTTTCTAACCCTAATCTGGCAAATGTGAAGTATGGCTTAACGTAAAAATTATTCTTTTCCGTTTAATATTTAACAGTACGATTACAACCTGTGTAAGCTAGTAATAAAATTAAATAAATAAAACTAGTGTTGGCTTAACAAACGTCAAATCAGAACCCGTCTCCCGACAAAATTGTTCCAATTGTGTAATCACGTGCTTATAATTTTCACATTTTTCCGCTAGAATAAAGTCTTCTTTATCGATGTTTTATAAATTTGCTTTTGTTATTAGTTTTAATAATTATTACAAGAACATACTGGATAACTGCTTACTTGGTTTAATTTAAACAAAGAAACATTAAAAAAAAAAAATACCATGTCCGCTCCCAACGTGGCGTCCTAATGGAGGTATCTCAACAGAAGTTTTCTATGAGAACAGTTTGATACTCAGTTGCTCAACCTCTCTTTTTTGACGAGAGTAAGGATAGAAGGATAAGGCTAGGAAATAACTAGTGATTAGCTAATCGCTTTCGCTACACCCCGTTTTTGAGGATCAGATGGGTGGAAGGGAGGAGTTTTAGACATCACAAACATGCATGACTACGAACAGAAATCCATAAATCGATTGAAAGATCGATTTGTGAAACTTTCCGCATCCGACGCTACCAACTGTGCCACGGACGCCAAGAAAAAATGGATTAACTTTACGTTTTGTTTAACTTTGCGTAGTTAATTCTGTTCTAATTATTTGTTTTTTTTATAATAAGAGTACAATAAGAAATTGAATTTTCAATTACATTTAAAAATAATGATTACTCACCCATCACTGCAAGTAGAAGGAGAAAGTAAATTTTTGCCATCTTCTGGTTATGATTAAGTCAAAGGCACTGTCAATGCTGACAAACAGATCTTTACTGACTAAAATCAAACCAAGTTAGTTTGATATGGTGCAAAGAAAATTGCATGATAAAATATTAAATAAAACATAACATTTAATATATTGTCAGCACTTTTGCGGATAGACTGACACAGTATTATTGAGCTATTAATAAAATTATAAACAATACAATATTACAAAGTTCACAAAACGTTTTTTATTCTGTATATTATAAGGGGTTGGTCAGTCCGCTTCCCTGACAAATTCAAACCACAGCTTAGTACTCTAGTTTTAGAAGCTCAATATGCCGTTACCTTAGTTGCCGTGAAGTGTCATGTACCATCACCATGTCACCATCAGAAAATATACATTGAATGAGCGACACTTGGTGTTCCAAGCATTTCGCATTGAGTTGAAGGATTCTCCAGCTATTCCCAGTCGGATGGAGAGCCTTTTACTTGGTTATATGTTGTACCCCTAGGTATTTGAAGCCATTGACTTTATCGGGTGTTCTGTCCCGCGCTCGTCAGAGGGTAGCCTGGGCCGAGCAGGAATTGTTGTACTGAAAATTGGTTTTGATTTTTAGAATAATGCTATTCCAGTTGCTCAATTGTAGCCTGTCAATTGTTGTCTCCAAAATGGTGAAATTCACTTCCTCAGTATAAAGTTGTAGACTTTCTATACCTTAATTTAACATCAAATAGTTTTTAATTTTTTTTAAATGGAAATTGACTTCACATACTATTTGGGGAACATTGAAGGAATTAATGAGTTTTTGTTGTAAGTTCACGTTTATTCACATTACTTTGAAGTTATCTTCACTTTTGATTAACGATATGTTCAATAATAAATTGTTTTTCTAGCACTTATCAATGCGCATGACCTATTTTCTCTTTATATAATTATGAACAGATAAGATTTAGTAATATTGTTTTGAAACAAACTTTTTTACCTAATAGTTAATAAGTTATCTGTGTCCCGATAGAAATTATAAACAAACTTCTGCAATTTTCAAACTCTGCAGAATTATTGGTGATTGGATAAGCATTATGTATTTAAATAATTTTCCATGTCCGCTCCCAACGTGGCGCAAATGGTTTTCTAATGGAGGTATCTGAACAGAATTTTTCTATGACAACTGTTTGTTACTTAGTTGCTCAACCTCTCTTTTTTCAAAGAGAGTAGAGATATAAGGATAGGGCTAGGACAGGACTAGTGGTTAGCTAATCGCTCTCGCTATGTCCCGTGAGGATTAGATGGGTGGGTGAGGAAGTAAGAGTTTTAGACATCACATAAATCGATTGAGAGATCAATTTATAAAAACTTTCCGCACCGGGAATTGAACCCGAGACGACTGTACCATTAGCCAACGACGCTAACAACTACACATTACATTAAATATTTATTAAACGTATTTTTTGTACAAAATTTACAGTTTTATAAAGTGATCAGCATCCGTGATGATTAATTACACATAAATTAAATCGTAGTAAATATTCGATGTTAAGTGAATTAGAGTATTAAAATGTAAATGGAATACGTAAGGAGTATTAAAATATAAATGGAATTGTCGGCGTCCGTGGTGCAGAAGGTAGCGTCGCTGGTTACGGTTACGGATGTCTCAGGTTCAATTCCCGGTGCGGATGGTTTTCATAGATTGATCTTTCAATCGATTTATGGATTTCTGTTCGTAGTCTGAGTCCTCCCTCGCACCAATCCCATCCTCACGGGGGGTAAAGATAGCGATTAGCTAACCACTAGTCCTGTCATAGCCCTATCGTTCTATCCCTACTCTCTTCGAAAAAGAAAAGAGAGGTTGAGCAACTGAGTGACAAGCAGTTCTCGTAGAAAAAAAAATTGTCAAGATACCTCCATTAGGAGACCATATGCTCCACATTGGGAGCGGACATGGAAAAAAGAAAAAAAAAGGACATAGTCGAGCTAATATATAGACAACCAAACTAAAAATAAACCAATATTTTACTCATTTTATACACATTTGCTAAATGAATGAATGACTTTTTAGGGCTGTAAGATGTACGATAGCATAGAATCTTTATGAAACACCTCAAGAGAAGTTTTTCTTGAAAACTATTTGTGCGGTGAATCGTTGGAATTTCAGAATGAACACTTTCATTCCTCTAATTTTAATCAATATAATGTTTACATTCCTTCTCACTCAACTACTATTTGACTTGAAACGTGGTTTAAGCTACCAAATAATAATATTTTCTCGTAAAAGCGTTTTGTGTTCAGATGATTCAGAAAAAAGGGAAAAAAAAATCATGGGCCACTAATACTGAAATAAAAATGGTTTTTATATGATTTTTTTAAATCTTATATTGTGACAGATGGACATTAATATAGCTAACAAATATACATTAAACATTCTTGGAAAATATTTAGGTAGGGCTTTGCATCTGGGTTCACTTTCCAAGAGCAAATATTTCCGTTCTCCCTGAGTATACCTGAGAAGATTTATGATTGTCGATTTTGAGAAAACCAGCGATCATCGTGTCACATCATTTTACCAATTATTATTATTATTTAACAATAACTAAAAATGGAAGTAAATGTGCATGCGAAAAAAGCCCTATATTCAATATTTTTAAATGGCGAATTTCTTGAAATTTGGCACACTATTCGCGGCCCGGTGGAAGGTTTCTGCAGCCTGGCACTGGGCAGCGGACCACCGGTTGAGAAATACTGTACTAGGCCACGGTGATCAATAATACATGTTGAAATGTTAGAAGAATAAACAAATGTTTCAATTTGTTAAATGTGCTCGAAAAGCAAGCTTCATTAAAATTTTATAATTCCGTTCAACCAAAAGTTAACAGAATACATACACAAGAAATTTATTATAAAATTATAGGTGTTTAAGATAATAACATAAAGGAACTTCCACAGTAAAACGGTAGCACGAGCATAAGGCGGATGTCGATAGCGGCGGCCTAATAAACGCTTTTATACATGCAGTATTTTTGTACTACTTTTATTATGTGTGTGTCTCTCACTAATTACGGCCCGCTAGCACTATCTTTGATCAGTGGCGGAGGCGCTGAAATATTGAGGAAACCATTATTCCGTATGCCGACGCCACTGAACTGCGTGAAGGGGCGTAGCGGCGATATATACCCGCTGAGAATGAATTATTATTTAAACTGTTTTTTTGGGAAATATTTTTTATCTTTTTGCTATGAAAATAAAGGGATTTTAGAATTAATATCGTGTCTACTTCTTTAATGGAGTAGTGGAGAACAATGCAAATCGTTTCTGACCAGCAACTACCTTCGTTTATCAAATTTAAGATTATTTCTATTTCTTCGGGTGTTTGTGTAAATAATATAAATACTTTTTCTATTCCGTAAAATTGAATTTGTTTAATGTACTCTCAACCTAATATTTTTTCAAATGCATAGCAATATTGGCGTCATTTATAATACTAAAGATTGGCCTTTTCTTTTCCCACGTATAAATAAATTATTTAAAAGGACCGAATATTCCGTTTTATTTTTATAATCAGTGTTTTATTGCTATTGCTAATACTCCCTTGTTCACGTAAAGAGTTTACAATAGCATTTGGTGAGTTTGGTTAGATTACCTATGATGAAATATTATGGCGTAAATTAGTCGCCAAACGTTTTAGTCGTTGTGCCCAATTCGGGATTGATAGACCACAGCACTCACCATAATTGTTTATAGTAAAATTTTCATATTAGCCTTCCCGTTGTCATGCTAAAAACATCTCTTCGGATCTCATGCTTAATTCGGGTCACATTTCGTTACCGTGTGGGTTTTGTCATATGAACGTAATTATAAAGCGAAATGACAATTTCAAAAAGAGAAATATGGTTTTACGTAGTATTAAGTAATTATTTTACGTCATATTTTGTGTCTAAAACCTGAAATACATGTTTAACTATTCAATATTATCGAAAGACACAAGAATCGAAATTCTTCATAGCAGAACAAGCTCGAGACGTGCCTTGGTGCCGTTTGAAACAAAACGGTTGCATACGGTACGTCCTGCATCTCGGATTATTACTATATTTTACTAATTGTTACTATACTGTAATATAATTTTATATTTTTCGATGGAGGTTTTCAAATTATAATTAATTATTCAATAATGAATTTTTAATTTTCAATTATATGTAGAACTATTTTATTTACATTTAATTGAAAAGTTTAAATGCCAAAGTAACTCATTGTTACACCATGAGTACAGAATTGTTAATAATTGTTTTATTTTTTATGCATATATTATTGGTGATTGTTTAATCATTTTGAAATGTTAATGACTAAACCGTAATCCTAACGCAATATTATATAGTTACGTCATAATATGATGTTAATTTCATCAAATATTTACTTAAGAACTTTTAGCTAGAATATTATTACAGCTTCTGCAGTTAAATTGAGTGTTATAATGTGCTTTACGAGGTTTCGTATGCAATAAATGCTGCTAAAAGCTATAACGCAATAAATTGGAAACCAAAACCTTACTGCAGCATCACGTAATTAGTTTTCCTATTCAGAAGAAAATATAGTAGCTTCTAATACATCTTTTAGAGAAGGTTTCTATATCAATAAAATTTCTATGAAAATTTGTGAATGCATTCCAAGAATGTGAATACATGAAGTCTATTTAATATTAATGTTTGCTTTCAAAGGTATGTGCATGAAATTCTCTTCAACTAAATGAATGGTAAATTTAGTTATGTTTACCATTACCATATACAACATTACCTAAATGGAAACTTTTATAACATTTTTCCTTGTCTTAATTAAAACATGATAGCAAAAGTATATGTTTGACGTAATTGTCTTAATTCTTATTGTAATTATCTGCAGTGATAAAGATAATAAAATAATTCTATTGATACCTTCAAAGCTTTTATTTTTTTTTACCATGTCCGCTCCCAGTGTGGAGCATATGGTCTCATAATGGAGGTATCCCAACAGAAGTCTTCTACGAAAACTGCTTGTTACTCAGTTGCTTAACCGCCTTTTTTCAAAGTGAGTAGGGATAGAAGGATAAAGCTAGGACAGCACTAGTGGTTACTTAATCGCTCTCGCTATGCCCCAGTTTTTAGATCAGATGGGTGGAGGGAATTTTGGTCATCACACACATTCATGCTTACAGAATAAAATCCATAAATCGATAGAATAATCAATTTATGAAACTGTCAGCAAAAGGACTTGACCCGATATATCCGTAACCGTAGCCATCGACATTAACCACTGCACCACGGAGTAAACCTTATAACTTGTACTACATAAGAAGAATTAAGAAATTCTATTAACACTACGTCTAGGAACTGTATTGATGGTGAGCAAAATACACACGTTTTACAGTATTTGTATAGTGAGGTTATTTGATTTTTGTATTGAGGAAAAAAATATACCGTTTGCTAATGCTGACGATTAAAGGTTAAAGGTTTAAAAGTTTGACATGAAAAAAAATGCAATAGCTACTTTAAAAGGGACATGTAATTTCAGAAAATAGCTGTTAAAATTATGTTGTGTAAAAAATAATTTCAGTAACCTTTAATAGATTTTTTATGTACTTTTATTGTCATTGCTATCGTATAAGTAACATAAAAAGGAAGAATAACAAATTAAAAGTTTTTTTTAACCGTCGCTGATATTCAAAGTTGAGAGTGGAAAAAGAAAGTTGTCTAAAAATAGTAATCATATTAGTTATCGAATAAGACGATATTCAAGCCCAGTCAATTTTACGTGTTGGTATATCACACCATTAGGATCTAAGAGCAATTAATATACTAATACGAATGACTGAATTTAACAATTTATTCATCAAATAATGATTTTGTTTATTTTAATTGTGCAAGACTGTACAATTTTAGTTTAACAGCATATATAATTGATTAAATTCGGTAGGTTATAAACTTGGTATAGCTACATTATAATAGGTTGAAAATAATTCTGATATTAAGCCGAAATAACAATCGATATCTTATCGATTGTTATTACTTAATCGATATTGAAAAAAATAAAAATTAAATTAATTAATTGGACAAAAAATGAGTAAAGCGTACAAGAAATGTTTATTATTATAGAAACAAAATACGAATTTTTATGACCTATTAGAATGGAAATTAATATGTTTCTATTTTAATACCTAATTCCTTTTCGGCTGAATTGTAAGGTTACGCATAAGTATAATACGGTATAATATTTAAATGTACCCATTAAATTGAGGGATTTTTGTTATGTGATATTCTGAATTAACTTGATAGTATTGTGTTTCAGGTTTATATAATATCACGGGTTCTCAACAGCTTCATAGTTGAGGGCGTATCTGAGATTTTACAGAAATGAGCAGTCGTTAATATTTTTGATAATGGAAAGGAATAGTTTTCGCTCAAATACCAACACATTTATTTCGGAAATAAGATGAACACGTGTTCATTGAACACATTCGATTTATTAAGTAGAAGAAAAAACGACATCATAAATGAGAAATTTTATCAATTTAAAAAATATAGTTGCAGTTCTCTAATATTAACAGCAGAAAATAAAATATTGTATTAAAGGAACGAAATAAATAAGTGTATGGATTTCTGTTTGAAGGCATGACTGGCAGACTAAGATCACTTCACTCGAGCTTTGTATCTAAAGATGCCAGTTTCATTCGATTGCTTGAAACGTATATTACGAACTGCCGGGTTACTTTCATTAACTTTATTCTGTACCAATGTGGATTACTAAAAGAGTAATATCAACATGGCATGTTTGTAGTTCAAACGCTCGACACTTTTGAGAGAATGAAGGTACATGGATGAGAGTAGAAGTGGAATATTTGTTTCCTGATCACTTTCCATTTATCTAATTTTCAGGATAAAGTAGGATAGAATAGGGATGATAACATCAAACATGTCTTAAACATATTAATATATAGAACAATTAATTGAATAAAAAATCCATTAATAATTACTTTTTACTTTTAGTAAAGAAATTATAATTATTTTGATTATTATATTTCGTTAATAGTAATAATTAGTTCCAAACAAACCAAAAAATTATAAAAATTGAATTTATATGTTATAAAATAAACCCAGATATGACATTTTAATGCGTAGTAAAAATAAATCAAATTTGACAAAAAAAAATATTATTATCACCATCCATCGCCGCAGAAATATTTTATTAATAAATTTATTTCGTTCAATTCTATCCAGATGGAAACACGGAGTGATATAATATATATTTTTCGTAGCGGAAAAAGGACATATCAATCACGTTTGTAAATGGGTAATTACTCCCACAGGGGCTGAAGGGTAAACGCTGTGAAAGCCTTCGCTAAAAAACGCAGAATGTGCGACACACAAAAAAGATCCATGTGGAACAGATGTTTGCATTTTACCCTTCACATGACAATTCCATTTAAACAGGGTCGTGCTTTATCGACTGTCTATAAGTATATCTATCAACATTATGCCGCCAACGGAGAATATGTTACCATCTATAAAAATAAAAAATATTTCCGCATTTAATTCTTTTGTATAATTTTGCAGATAAAAGAGAGCGTGATTCCGTAAGGGATCGGGATAAGCAACTCCGCTTTAAGTTTAAATTGACGCCATATGGCATTTACAAATTTTGTGATAGATTATTAATTAATGTTTTTTGACAATATAGCAATTGTTGATATTATAATTCAGGTAAGTTCACTTTAAAAATAATATGACAAGTTACAATTACGAATTTGCGGAGTTCAAAAAATATTTTGTATTGATAAAGATAATGTAAATAGCATAGTGGTGAGCTTCATAAAGACTATTTTTTGAAAAATTCTTGTTCAACCAAATACTTTTCGTTGTCTGAAGAAAATGAAAATGTAAATTCATTCAGTAATATATTAATTAAACCTGTATTTTATGGTAATTTTAAAGTGTTTACGACTGGTATAATTAATATTGAACAATCTGCGGTAAATTTTCAATGCCCATTATTGAGAAGAACCATTAACGGTTGAAAATTACTTTTCCGGCTTTTCCGATCCATGATTACAAGTAGTTTTCTAATTGCTGTCACTTTGAAGTTTTAGATGGGTGGGAGAAATTGTGGTTTTATAAATCAATTGAAATATTAACGTAGGAAAATATTGCATTCGAGGATCTTCGATTTATGGGAATTGTTTATAGTCGGACAAAGAAAGTCAGTAAGCATATTCTTGGTACAAACATTTTTTTGCTGGTATATTTCTTTCGTATAATATACTACTTATATACAAAAATATTTCCGAAACGTTCAAATAGTCAAAGTATACTATACTCATCTGACCGAGTTTATTTTTATATCTCTGTATCAATATTGTTTTAGGATACAACTCGCCTCTTGGATCGATTCGTATCGGTACATTATGAAAAATACAGCTTTGTCTGAAAAACTCGACGAGAATCACTAGCGGAAATAAATAAGTAAAGTCAAGATGGCGAAGCGGAAGTTTGGGGAAAAGTCAAACATTAAAAATTCACGAGGAAAATAGTTTTCAACTAGTATTCGCCCTAACGCTTTTCTGCAGGCAAACTTTAAAGCCTTCTTTGTCAACTGGTAATATCACTCGCCGCACAGCAAAAGTATAAAATGTAATGAATATTGAATTTTATGATGTTAACTGTTCCAAAAGTAGTTACGCAAGTCTAATATCACTTCTATATAAGACTGACTTAAAGTGACATTTAGGTAAATAATATATTTTTATTAGATGGAAGATTTTGCAGTTATTTATTTTTATAATACTCTTAATAGCTCGTTAGAATGAATGAATTGTAAAAACAGCTTTGATTTTTAATACTGAAATCGTAGATTTTCATACGTTTTGTCACCAACGACCCGGGTTTCGCCGTTCTGAATTTTCAGACATTCGAGTAGGCGTATGATCTCGAACTGCCAATTCAACCCACGTGACAAAATCTATGGACATTTGAACGATTCAAATTTGATATTGAAATTCTATCAACTACCCTCAGTTTATATCCTAAATTATATCTTGTTACGTTAGTAAATAAAGGAGAAGTTTCAATCGAAATTAAGTTAAGAGTTTTACTGCCATCAAAATTCTTATTGGTTTCTAGGAATTTACGATTATTAATTTTCAAATTTTTGTTATTTATGCGATTGAAATATTTCTTCATTATTGTTTTCAGTAAAATCATAATTAATTTCTATTTGATTTCATAACAGACGTTTATCTTTGAAACGAAGTTTGTGTAAAGTAGTAGCTCAAGTTAACCTTTGACCTATTTATTTGTCCAGACGAGACAATTTTGATCATTCGACTGTAATCGCTTCATCAGGGTCTCAGTTGATATGAATTTTATTTGACAGTTAAAAGTGCGTTTACCAACATTATTTACTACTAAATTGGTCTCGCGATTGTCTTTGTAAAAATAAAAGTGGAAAATAAAAGCGATTTAAAAAATATCCCGTATAGTTGTGAAAAACTGTGAAAAAATATCAAAGGTATGAAAATCCAATACCTACGAGAATAATATTCAAAGAAAATCAATTATTTTCTTTTATAATTCGGTTACTGGCAAGGGGATAAATTCCCCTTTTGTAAGATAAAAGAAATAAACACACCAACACAATTATTTTTTTTCTGCGAGAGAGGCGAAAAAAGTATTTCTTTGTGATAAAAATTTCTCCATCGCTAAGTAAGGAGATATTTACTCGGCTATGCTAAGAGGCGCTCATTAAGTTCTGCAAAAAGCCTTGATAAAAATGGTGTAACCCACCGTATGTTTTTTGAGAATGTTTTAAGGAATTAACGCTTCCTTGTTAACGGATAATTCTTTATACCATTTTTTTCCAGTTTAAAATTTGAAAAGTGAAATACAAAGTGTCCTAAAAGTATCTTTCTGGTGCGGAATACGAGGAAAACTACTTTTATGTTATTAAATTCAATTTATCTTTATAAGTATGTCATAGTGTCTTACTAGATATTATAGTCTGGTATTTGGATGAAGAATCTATCATATTATGGGTATTATGTTTGTGTTCTTTTTATTTTTTTAACCATGTATGTCGCATTATAGCAAGAGCAACGTCAAAAAACGCTAAAGTATATCATCGTTGTTCTGGAAGAAAACACATTTTATGCCAAAATATTCCTTATTTCTAAATTGATATTAAAAGCAGTAGTAATTATGTCATTCAAAGCTTAAGAAAAAAGAAAAAAATCGTTTTAATATTTTCTAGTGAGAAAGATAGTGAATAATCCTTTTTAAGATATATTTCAATATTTTTTATCAAATATCTGAAAACAGGTGAAAGGAATATTCATATTTTTTAGGCGACGGAAAACGATGAACGATTTTCGCGAAATGAGAAAAAAACCTACTTTTTCCTCTTAATGATATTGATTAATAATATGTTCTCATTGTTTCTTTATAACCTTAACACTGATGCTGCACATGAAAACGCCATCAAAATGACATTCGATTACCGCCAATCATACCATGGTGTCTTTCCAAATGAATATGTAATGAAGTCTAGATATTGCTTACGATGAACTGTCGAATTCACGTCGAAGCACAAAAAGCAAAACATAATATATTTATTTGAAAAATATTCTATTTTCCAAAAGTTATTGTATTACATTTCTTAGAATGCAAAAACACGAAGCTTACGTATGCTTTCCAGGAAATATATTATTTATTTGTTTATTTCACTTTGAAATATTAAGCTCTAAATCTATGAAATATCTTATTTTATTTCAATTTATAGTACAGAGTATTTGAATGATATCAATTTTAACATGATACCATAAGCCTTCATTCGTATATCGGTAGCAATGTAGCTGAACAATAAATATAAGTTGCTCAAAATTGTCTGGTTCTACAATTTGACAAATCATCATACAGTTTTACATTCTTGACAATATTTCAGTTTGACCTCGTATAAGGCAACATTTGAATCGAAAATGCTTAGATTTTTTTTTTGAAAGGCTTGAAAGTGTCTTCTAAAGCTTCAACTTTCACTTTACAATCTGTTTTATCAGTTATATTTTCCTTTTTTGCTACTAGGTGTCAAATTATAATCGCTCCTGGCTAATTACCTCAGGTATTTTTTTAGTCTTCTGACCCTTTGCTACTTCGCTAATCCCGAATTATGGATTGTTGATGACAAACATATGTCTTTCTTATCTTACCACTTCATGACACATCATGTCTTACCGCGTACTAATAATAACCTATATAAATGTCTGATCTGATTTTAACATTTTTTCAAGCTGAAAAACTCATAAACGATTAGAAGAATTTTAAATGTGAATATTTATTTTTCTACTCTGTGTGCGGTTTTTTCCCGTTCGCTTTTTTCTGTCCGCTTCTTTCTTGTACGGTTTTATCCGTTCACCCACGTTAAAGTATTAGCATGAGTACGATTATTGTGTAATTCCTAAAGCTCCAAACTTGACGCTCTTTTGCCAAGACAATTCAAAGAAATAAACTTTTAATAAGCCGAGTTTTCCATTTTGCTCCGTGGACCACTCCAAAATAATGATGCCCTAATGATCTCTTATTTGGTTCTTGGACGAGGAATAACTCCGAAGATTTTTGGCCTTGTTTTATTTTGTTATTTCGGACCCGCCACCTCAACCCTCGTCAGTACATAATAGTATAATAACGAAAAAAAATGCAAATAAAAAATGAAGCGATTCAGCGTAAAGTAGGACTCACTGGCCCTTATTTTTTTAGATTTTGAAAATATGAAAATCATGTGTTTAATTTTTGAACGATTTTTATGTCTGAGTCATCTATTGCATAATTACGTTTATCAAAAATGATATTTTAGGACGTTTTGTTTGTATCATTAAGTTTCATTTAAAAATAATACAATAACGTTATTTTTTGAAACAGGTTATATAAGAAGTTAATTGATGAAATATAAATGTTCAGATGCAGTGTAATAAATAAACAAATCATTACTATTAAAAAAAAATAATCACAATAATCTTAAAAATAAATTCAACAATTTATTTTATTGTTTGTTCATATTGACCAAAAAAACTGTTTTCTAATATTGTGGCAATATTTGTTAAATATTATATACTAAGTCGTCATTCCTGCAAATAAACCTAAGTCGGTTTTAAGTTAATCGATATTGAATTAGTATTTTTTAATTACATAATATCGATGGTATTTTGACCAATTGATGTAACCCTCAAAAAATACGAAAATGAGTTATTCATTGGATCTAATTTTAAAGACATTAGAGAAGGTCTACACGAATTGACCACTTTTTGGAAAGGAAACATCATTTTACATTAGTTTTAGATTTAAAAATTCTGACACTACGTAAGTATAATTCCGTATCTGAAAACATGAAAATTTACAGGAGCGCATTTCAAAGAAAAGCGTAAAATTATCACATCTTTTTTATTGTTAAGAGCTGGTTGAATGGTTAAATCAAATATATATGCATTACAAATAGTTTATTTTTGTTTGCATCTTTTTAATTTGTTTCTTTTTCTAGTGTGTACGACTATTCAATATATTATTATGAAACAAATCTTAAATTACGGTAAATCTGAATAAATTTGGCCCAGTTCTGGGGGTTTTTGTATTTTTATGGTTCTCCATTGCATTTATGTGTTGTACTGTTCTATATAGAAATGAACTTAATTCTTATTAAATTTAATTAACATAAATAGATTTGTTGTTATAATTGATATATAAATATAGATAAAACAAATTGGGCAAAACTTTCAGCCAAATCGGGTAAGTTTGGCCCACGATTCAAATAACCACTTTGGCTACAATAAATTCAATGGTTTTGAGGTATTGGCAACATTCCTTTATACTTTCATAAATTTTTTAGATAAATGAGATGGGAAAAATACACAGCATTCAGTTTAGAGATTAGTAATTCAAATTGAAAATATGGCTGATGCAATTTATTTTAAGAAATGTTTTCATTTGTGTTTTATCATTCCAAGCTGATAAAGCTTACAAATTCAACAATAAAACAAATTATGTAGCAAATTAATTCATATTTTTACCACCATGTACCGCTAATCAATACATTTGCTTAATTAAAAAACATTCATAATATGGCATTAGTATTATCATATTATTCGAATAGTACTTTTTTCCATGTAGTGGGCCAATCTTAGACCGATGGCAAAACCTACCCAAATTGATGGTACTGAGAAACGAGGTTTTAGTTTATATTTTTTTTTGCACTGCTTTACGATATTTAACGCGTAAATTGTCTATATTCTGATGGTGAATAGTATAAAAAAAAGTGTGGTAATAAAAATAAAATGCACTAATGATACAAACTAACGATCACAAAGAAGAAGACAGTGAGATTTATAGTCTTCGATTGAAAGCCTTCGCTTCTCTACGACCAAGTGACACGCAAACCCTCCGAGAGCTTTTTCCAAATAAAGTAAACGATTGAGCTTTGATTATCCAAAAATAGACACTAACAATCATTATATACAATAGTCTATTCAAATTTAAATGAATTTTGATTCGATAAATATGCATCTAAATGTGAAAATATTTAAAGTCATAACGATTGAGAATGAAATAATAATGAAAAGCGTCACAGATAAAACAATTGAAAATTTATTTGAAAAAGTTGTATACAGATTTTCTATAAAAAAAGAACTAACGACTATGTGATTCGACTTTTAATGGGTAGAAACATGTGTTAAATTTATTGACAAAACATGCGATAGCAAGGTTATCAATTTTAATGTGATATCAATATAAACTTGTTGATATTAATGAATGCTGGTCTAAAAATGGAAAGTGTGCAAATGATAACGCACCGATGAATTTGAAATAAGCATTTTTGAAATATTATATTTCAAAAACTCTGTCGGCTATTTAATACGTTTTAAATAATAATGAAATATTTTAAAAATTCTATATTCAGGTAAATATTAAAATTTTATGAATATTAAGTGGAGTTTATTTTTGAAAAAAGATTTCAAAAAATATTAAATGACCACAAATGGTTTTGATTTTCGATGCATTGAAGTTTAATGAAGCATTTTAAAACGCCCGTTGAAAACGACAACGAGGTGTATTATTATTACTTTCCGGTTATTTATTTTTTAATGTACAATTTAAAATTGATATTAACTGGCGGTAAAATGAATACTTGGTTAATATGAAATATTTTGAGTTATTTTCTTATTAAATTAAATCGGATGTCCATATTGCTCTGTAATACACATTTGGTGAGACAATAATTTGTATAAAGACTAACCAGTATCTCATGACTACTAAGTCACAGCACAAATTTATTCCCAATTTTATCATTCAAATATTTTTTTAAAGAAAACTTTTGCCTATCAAAATTACCAATCCTACAGCCGAACGGTAAATGATCTCGATCATTCGTCCGGTTCATTGCGCTATCAATGATTCAATCCTCGAATGGAAACATTCATACAATGATTTTTAATCGATAATGGGTTGGTATTGAAAAGCAAAGTCATAGATAGTATATCTGTTATGGTTGCATTTCAATGATAGTTTACCTCTAACTACAAATTCTTTTCGTATCAATATTATTCTAGCATTAGTCAGAGAGAAGAGAAAGGTAACTGACAGTTTTGTATAACGATCTTCTACTGAAAAGTCTTTTTAAGAGCCCATATGCTCAATTGGAGCGGTCGTGGTTAGAAAAGAAAGATAACCTCTCCTGAAATACAAATACAAAACTTAAATTACAATTTTAAGCTCTCGTTTGTTAACATAATACATTCTGTTTAACCTTTTTAGCGCCAGGAAAATTTTACTAGGTGGACACTAAACTTGTTGGTCAGCTATTTTTGGAATAAATCAAATCGCTCAAAACTTTTTACCATTCTAAGGATTTTAGGGGGTAGAAATTATTAAAACTGCTTTATATTATGTAGTAACTGTACATATTACATAATATTATAATGTAATACATACCGCAAGTAACTACCAAAATCTATTTTTTCTGATTGTGTGTTGCTTCTTGACAACTGAAAATATCATTCGCTTTCAATAGGTGTATTATATTCGCTTTTATAAAAGGAATTCTCTTGTCAATTATTGGCTTTATAGTATAAAAAAGAGTCAACACTCTATTTCCCAGCGAGGCCTTGGCGAACAAAACCTTTCAGTGGCAGCCGAGGTGAGAATCTGACCAAACATTTTCCAGCGCGGTGAAAATTTCTTCACATTAACACTCAATACTATTATGACGTAGAGTGCAGTCTATACGACCAGGGAATCCTTTGTTAGTCGAAAACACGTCTGGCAGAGTGCGATGGTTCCGACACCCATTAGAAGGCCAATACCAAAGAAGTCATAACACTCCACTGCGGTTCTATTCGATGTGTGATTATAATTGACGGGATATTGTGAATTGTACGCCAAGTCCATTTAAAATAAATATGTACAAACTTTTACAATTTTTAAATTAAAAAAAAATCACATGAGATAAACTCAATGAGACGCTTTTACGCCAAGCGAGTTTAATTCGAGGAGAAAAAATACCACAAACACAAAAATACCAAGATTTATAATTTGAAAAAAAAATGATTTTAACCTTTTCGAGACATAAGCCCAAAAAGATCTAATCAAATAACATTTAAAATTAAACACATTTCTTTCTATAAATCGTTCCCTTACTTTACAAAGTTTCTAATTGACATTTTGGTCTAAAATGACCCTTTGATTGGAAAATTTTGTCTTAGCCACATTCTACCGAATACGTTGATTTCAAAGTCATATATTATTCAATGAGGGAGTTAGCAGTATTCAGAAGTTCAACCCAAACATTTTATTTCATAAATTTGTTTTATACGGTTCTATGAATCGATATAACTGCTTATTTCTGCTCACAGAAAAAACGTACACATCTCAGTTTTTTTGAAAAGGTTTTAACGTCATGTCAAACATTCTTCGCTTCATGGTTGGTGTGTGTTTTACCCTTTACTTCTATTGTTCTATCGATGTGGTCATTGACGAAAATTAGCTGAGTTCGTTCAAACATTCAAAATATATATATTATTAATCTGTTGTATTATAATATTATTGCTAGCTTAAATGGTTTAGCAAGTCATGATAATATATAATATTAATAAATATTTCAAAAATCAGAAAATTTTGTTTGATAAAATTTAAACAGCCAATAAAACCTTTTCAAATAAACTATTGTTGTCAGTTCTAACTAAGGCTTTAGATACTCATTATTTTCCAATATAAAGGCTTTAGTTAAAATTAATGATATAAAAAACGAGTAATATATATTCATATGTATAAAAATATATGCTAACTCACCAATTAAAAATACATTTTTTCCTACAAAATATGATCAGTCAAAACTTCAAAAGCTCGTATTTCAAAATATATTTAATTTCAATTAAAACATTTTAAAAGTAAGGTAACGAAATGCCAAATTTGTATTAAATGATGTGTCGAAAAAACTGCTAACCGGTCTACATTATTTTATAAAATTGTTGATACAGTAAAATCAGTTTTATTTTTATACAAAAGTAATAGTTATATTAACAAAAATATGTACTATTCACGCTATGTATTTTTAGTGGCAAAACCAGTGGGTGCATAAACCTGCAATGTTGAATGGTAAAAACCTTGAGAATAATGAACTTCTAATGACGATTTATTTTCATTGAATTTGCGGTTGTTAGAATAAAAATAAGGAATATTCTCCGTAAAAATGTAATAACAGGATAAAGTAACAAATTATAAGATTTTTTTAAATACGCAATTTGTGTTGTACTACTTTCTCATGTTTAGAATGATCAGGACCGGTTTCAAAATCGTGAGCATTATCAGAGCACAAAGCAAATTGTGTTTTATTTAAAAAATATAATGCCTTTGCACCAAAAATAGACATTTAACTCCTTCAGTGATATGCGATATCGGTATCGTATTTCAAAAATTGCTTGCAGCGCCGATTTTAATTGAAAAATACTATGAAAAACGTGTTTTTCTTTTTTTTTCCATGTCCGCTCCCAATGTGGAGCATATGGTCTCCTAATGGAGGTATCTTGACAGATTTTTTTTCTACGAGAACTGCTTGTCACTCAGTTGCTCAACCTCTCTTTTCTTTTTCGGAGAGAGTAGGGATAGAAGGATAGGGCTATGACAAGACTAGTGGTTAGCTGATCGCTCTCGTTACGCCCCGTGAGGATGGGATTGGTGGGAGGCAGGACTCAGACTACGAACAGAAATCCATAAATCCATTGAAAGACCAATCTATGAAAACCGTCCGCACCGGGAATTCAACCCGAGACATCCGTAACCGTAGCCAGCGACGAAACCAACTGCGCCACGGACACCGACAGTATTGAGGGTTTAAGAACTAAAATACATACGATGTTATGAACCTTTTAATTGTAGACTCTTTTATTTGATTTATGTATAATTTGTTTGCTAATCAGTATTTTCTTGTCTCAGTTCATGAACCATCAGTTTATATACCTTCATTTTTACACTCAATTTTATATGAATAAGCCTGTTATGTTTGTATTTTTATCAGTTGATAATGCTCGTGATGAGCGAAACCGGTCCTGATCATTATAAATATGTGGAAGTAGTACAAATGAATTGTGTTTTATTTTTTAAAATATAGTGTCTTTCCACCAAGAATTGACAGTTAACACCTTAAAAATGTCTTTTATACGTTTTGTAGTTGATATCTATTTCAGCATCACGATATCGTAAGAACAAGTAAAAAGTTAAAATGGCTAAAAATGATGAAGAAAAAAAAGATGCAAAAATTTGAAATCAATAGAATTTATTTTTATAAACATAATGTCTTTCTGCCAAGAACTGACAGTTAACAACTTAAAAGTCGAATCGATTTATATTGAAAAGAGTACAAAGTTTGTAATGAAATTTTTTGTTTTTTATTAAATAGTAAAATAATATCTTTCGTTTAAGTGGATTACACCCGCCTTCCTATGATACATTCCCGTTTCTTTATACTGATTTTTCCGTTCGGGGGGTTTTTTTAAGCAACGCTGTTTGTAAATAAGTGCGGCACAATATGGTTCTTTGTCATCTGGGATTGGCGTTTTGGCGGGAAAACCATTGAGACCGTATTGCCATTCAAAATAACCGAACGCAAAAGTAATAATGGCCGACTACTTTTCGAGATTTATTTATTCTCTTGTATTATTATTTCAGTGGCTTTGATGCCTTCTCGAAAGAAAAAGTAACAATCTTTTTTTTTGTTGTTGTCAAAAGCTAAGATTTCTACCCACAATATTTTTGATAGTTAAATAAGACTTTTATTGTAATACATTCGGAGAATTCAATTACTTATTGAGCACGAACCAGAGATGTTTTTTTATTATTATTAATTTAAATCTTGTTGTTTTCGTTTTTGTAATTAATATACTTTAAATCAAACTTTTAATGTACATAATACTTTAATTTGAATAAAATATTAAAGAAATACGATGAAATTATAATTAGAAACTGTTTTATTGTTGTTTGTTATGAAAACTGATTTTATAAATAACAATAATTTTATATCAAATTTGAATTATTGAGATTTTGTACACTTCCATGTATTTTGTCACTAACGACCCGGGTCTCGCCTTTCGGCATCTTCAGGCATTCGAGCGCACCAATGGACTCATGGACTCGAATTCGAGTTCATTCGTGCGCTCGAATGCCTGAAGATGCCGAAAGGCAAAACCCAGGTCGTTAGTGACAAAGTACATGGAAGTGTACAAAATCTGAATAATTCAAATTTGATATAGAAATTCCATCAAGCACCCTCAGTCGATGTCTTAAATTAAATAATTTAATATTTTTTTTAGATTCAAAATTTTCATATGACCTAATTTATTTGATTAGTTTTTTTGTTTTGTTAACACTGAATTATAGTTATAACACCTCTCTAGATTTATTTGAAGATATAAATATTTGATGAATGTATGCTTAGAATATGGTCACATTTTCTTTCACTTTTCAGGTGTTTACTGTCAATTCTTGGTAGAAAGGCATTATATTTTAAAAATAAAACACAATTTACTTTGTACTTCTTTATCAGCTAATAATGCTCGCGATCAGTGAAACCGGTCCTGATCATTCTAAACATGGGAAAGCAGTACAACACAAATTGCGTATTTAAAAAAAATAGTACATTATGTTACTTAATATTGTCATTACATTTGTACGGAGAATCTTGTTTATTTTTATACTAAAAACCCCACATTCAATGAAAATAAATTGTCATTAGATGTTCATTATTCTCAAGTTTTTACAATTTATGTCGTACTACTTCCACATGTTTATAATGATCACGAACGGTTTCACTCATCGAACACATCAGTTAATAATGCTCGTGATTAGTGAAACCGGTCCTGATATCCAAAGTAAACACTATTGCGTTAGTTTCTTTTTTATATTTTTTGCATTTTTCTACAAATCTGAACCGTAAGGTCTCGGATAACGAAGACACTTTGTAATATATAGTTAAAATGAATTAGCATTCGATTTAAAATCATTCGTCTTGTGGAACTTAATACTCAGCTATGATTTGACTTAATAAAATTACTTCCTAAATCACGATTTCCACCAAAGAATAAATAAGCAAAGTTGATAATCATTCATTGTATTAATTATGATGTATTTACTGTCATTGTAGTAGCATAAAAGAGAGAGATTTGTTCTGTACCTGATTTGATATGAATTATGATTTATTACTTAATCGTTTTCTTCCGAGCCGAGCTACTTTTGATATATTTGTTAAGCGTAAATGCTGTGAATTACTCATGAAAAAATTAAATGATCCTGTGAGATGTACTACAGAAGATAAGACGCCATTCTATTGAAATGATATTCATACACAAGCCGTCTTTGGTTTCACTTCAAAAAATTTAGTCAGAAGGAAAAGAAGCTTTATTATTTCCATAACAAATGAGCGTTTTTTTAAAGCTATCCCTGACTGTAGATAATCTCTCTTTTACTTAAATTTATTATTCATTTTGTTATAGCAGAGGATTTTTATTATGGATCTGCAGGAAAGATTAGATGAATACGCCTTGTTATCTTTTTATTAAATAAATGTAATTGTTTTATTTCGCTTACAATGTAATATGTCGTTTAAATTATAGTCAATTAACTCTGACTTCATCCTGCAAAGTTGCATCCACTTAGCATATTACGTAGACGTTTTCTTGTTCTTGGATGATACTCGTTCTCTATGTGAAACATAAAGCCACCACCGGAATATATGACCATTTGATAATCATTTTAAATCATACCAAGTTATAGTTGTATCTCAGGTCGTGAGAATAATCAAATAAGATTTTCCCAAAGTATCAAAAACAAGTAATTACAATATCTCTCCGTGGCCATTAAAATAATGACTGTTTTGTCCGATGTTTAAATGCAGAATTCCTCAAAACATCACACCTAATTTTAATATCGTCGTTGGATAAAACAAACCTCCAATGTGCCAATTTCTCGAAAATAGTTTTTTGACGTAAAAAAACCTCCTGTTTTTTCTGCATCTTTGACAAAAACTTTCATTGTGCTTGTCACTTTTTGTTTTAAAGTTAGTGTTTCCATATCATCGTATAATAAAAAGCGATTTTTTTTTATTTTACTTGTTTACTGCGTATATCTGTGCTATTCTTCATAGTAAATATCTCCAATGTGACAAAATTGTGCAGCACAAACCTTCGATGTGACAGTATAAACATGTTATTTCTATTATTGTAAAACTATTGAACATTATCGATCAGTTTAATAATTGAAATAGTTTAATAGTCCTTACTCCGATAAACTACTTAACCGTTTTTTTTAAATCATTCTACTGATTTTTTAAAATTGTTTTTTGTCTTTATCTCAAAACAGGATTTTTGCACATTAGACGTTTATTTTGTGCAACGACGATATAATAAAGTCAACAGTGATTGTTTTTTTAGTGACTCAAAGTGCATGAATCAAAGATTAAAAATCTTACGCTTAGTATAAAGTTAGTTTTTGTGATATATGACAGAAAGTATTAACACCAGTAGCTCGTTTAACCTGAACTTATAGTACTGAATTCGAGGTGGTTTTCATATCACCTTAATATTAGCACGTCTTGAAGAAATTTATGAAAAAAAAAATAGTAAAACAATTTGAGCTTTTCAGGAACTATCTGAATTATTTATAGAAGCATAAAGTAAAAAGCAAACTCAACACTAGGAAAATATTCCTTAATGGAATTACGAAACGAGAATTCTAGCTTTTTCGGAATGAAGAGTATCAACTTAGAATTCAAGGAATGACTTTCAAAAGTGTAATGAAAGCTTTAGCGTGAACTACATTGAAGTGGCGACATTATATTTAAAATTTTATGAATAATTTTGTGATGGCAGAATGTAAAGCGATAATATTTCAATGAAGTTTCTTAAAAAACTAATTTCTTCAAAGCTTTTTTTTGTATTTTTTGCGTCTAAATATACTGAATATTCTCATTCAAGCCAATCATTCTCTATAACAGTAAGTTTTTAACGAGGACTATTCCATCACCCCTTTGAATGAAGCTTTTCCTAAGAGAAATATTGTTTGTTAACCTGTTGCTGCTACTCCGGAATAGAATCAAAAAGTTTTAATAGGATTCAGATGGCTTTTAAAGGATACAAAAGTAGTTCAACTACCACATTATTAAACTAAACCGCTTACAGTAACAACGCAATTAACTGTTTAAAGGACTCTAAGTTTTTGAATGATTGTAAGCAAAGAGCTTAACATCATAGAAAGAAAAGTTGTGTCAATGCAAATTTACTACATTCAAGACATTTTCACAATATTGCAGCTTGGCATGGACGAGTGGTACGTAATTAAACGCTTTATGCTTCCGTTCTGCGATTGGAATATTTATTAATCATTTTCATTTTTATCATATCTTCCCGATACCTTTCTTGACAAACAGAATGACACTTATTGACTAACAAATAATATCAGTCTATTCTTTACAAACATATTTTTACCAATTCCGAATAAGATATTGTGTTATTTTATAACAACACGTCTTCGTAAAAAAAACTTGTTTTGAATCACTCCATTAAGGTAAGACTTCTAATTTGTTACTTCTATAATCACCTTTAGATGTTCCTGACCGAAAATCATTTCCAATTTACCGTGGGCTGTTTAGTGTCGAAATTAATAACATATTTAATATTTCACTAATTGTTATTAAAATATTTAAGTGATTTATAGCATTATTGTAAAATTGTCCATTTGCTTATTTTGTTAATACTACAATGTATTATACTTTTCTCACATAATTAATTTTTAATGTGGCTTAATTATTTATTTGTAAGAGATCCCTAACATTTTTATTGTAGATTATTGAATTTCGTTTACTTATTATTTGTTTGATTACCTGTAAATTCCTCTCATAGTTCTTGAATCAATTGTTCGATATACCTTGTAATTATTAACATTCATTTTTTTTTATAAATAGCCTTTTTATTATTTGAATTCTTTGATACGTTCACTAAAAGTCTGTTTTCTTTAGTAATTTCTAAAACTAAGAGGTTTAATGTCCAATGACATCCAGGCGTCTTGGAAAAGTGCCAAATTTATAATCTCCGTGATAATTAAAATTTGTTCTTCCGTGTACAAAATTAGCATTTAGTCATTTTTGGGAAAATAGTGTGAACAAAACATTCATGCCAAAAATTTATTTTATTATTGGCGATAAAAATAAATTTCTCACATTACGCGGCACCCACCCCCCATCCCTCCATCTACCGTCCTCTCCCAAAATACAATTATTATTACGACGTTTAAACGGTCGCTTGTGATAATCATAAGTTATTATTATTAAGTAGATACTGGCAAATAATGCTTTGTGCGTTGGAAAAGGGGGTTGCAGGTTGGATGGCGGGGGCTTATAGCGCCAAACAAGAAGTAGTGGATATTCCTTCAAAATACTGTGCGTTACTTAACGCTGCAAGGGTGGAGTGTAAATATTATTATTATGTCATATTTTTATTTACCTCGTTGTGACTATTCAAAATTTTGAGATTGAAATTAAATATATTTCGAATAACAATATAACTATAATCCTGACGATTGCGTGTTGCCAAAATAGTTATTAACATCTTATGTATTTTTTTTGAAACAAAAAATTTTTTTTAACGACAAAAATTTATCAATAGATGATATTTTATTGATTTAAATTTTTTTTTATCCAAATGCATGCATGTTACGATGTTTTTATACCTTTTTACCTTATCTTCCTACTTCATTCTTTTATCCTTGGGTTATCTGTAAATCTGTGACTTGCATTGTTATTTACAACGTACAATTAGCCTTATTTAAAAATCTACTGTTAACATACTCTATAAGAAGTCCACTGCAATAAAATCCAGATAAATAGTTTCATGTATAAAGTAATATTTCATGATGATAATAACAATATCGGCGTCCGTGGCGCAGTTAGTAGCGTCGTTGGCTACGGTTACGGATGTCTCGGTTTCAATTCCCGGTGCGGATGGTTTTCATAAATTGATCTTTCAATTGATTTATGAATTTCTGTTCAAAGTCTGAGTGCCTGTGATGATTAATAACTCCCTCTACTCATCCGATCCTCAATAACTACTAACTAGCTAACCAATAGTCATGTCCTAGCCCTATCCTTCTATCCCTACTCTCTTTGGAACAAGAGAGGTTGAGCAACTGAATAGCAAGCAGTTCTCATAGAAACATTCTGTTCAGTTAAGTACATTATGAGCCCATATGCTCTACGTTAAGCTCTAAAAAACAATATACATCTTAAAATAGTGTTTTACCCCCGTTTATTTAAAATTCCTAATTGGACCCAACAGCCAAACATTTTGTCCTGACTTGCGCTCGAGCAAATTTTCAATTGCTTCTGTAATTTATAATTTTAATTTATACTAACGCATTTGCGAGTATCTTTCTCTATGTTATGTTGATGAAACATGTAAATGGCTTAACACTTTGTATTTTTTCAAAAACTTAATGCAAATAATTTTGTATGTATTCTTGGGACAGATTTTGACTATATACACACACTTTTTTGTCAACGATACATTAGGTCCATAGATTGACATCAGAGCAACATGGCCCATTGTTCGACATCTTAATTTGCGTGTAGCAATCCACCCTGACGATGTAAAACTCGATTCCCTGAGAAGCGATTTCATATTAAGGTAATGCGAGAAACGTAGCGTAGAGCCAGCGGTGATTTGTCATTCCGAAAACCTCTACAGTTGACTTCATTCTGGTAGGTTCGGGAGAGAGTGGGTTTGGGAACGGTGTGTTCTTACTTCTTACTTCTTACCCGGCTTGTGCCATAACAATATTTGTCGGAAAAACAGGCGCCATTACTTTCAGCTGTGCCAAATTGTCTCGGCAATATACTGAACGGATGTGTGTGCATGTTAGTACATATTGGTCCCGCAAATCGGAAATGGCCGATATGAACATTTTACATCGACTGATCTGATTGATTTCAAATGATATATATTAAAATCGTTTTGGCTATTTCGTGTAATATGAAATTTTAAAACATCCAATGTGATAATTCTTTGATAATGGTATTTTGTATTTTCTGATTCTCTATATAAAAGTGAATATTTTGATTAAAACTAAAATATTCTGTAATGTGTACTACCAAATTTAAAATATTATAGAAAACATAAGCCTCTCATATAAGACTTAAAATAATAGGACTGTATTGCGACGAATGGTCAACACTCGGGCGCTCGTTCTATTCGGTCGCGGTGGCCACGGGTTCTAAGTCCCTAACAAATACATTCTAATATAAATTATTCAATCAATTGATAGATTTGAGTTCAAAGAAATGAATGTTTTTGATGTATATGTTCCCATTCCACCAATCCAATCCTTAAGATGTGTCATAGCGAGAACAATTAGCTGAATACTAATCATTCCTAGCCTCATCTCACAAGCGATAGATCTATTTTGATTTAGTATTTAGACATAAACAAAATACGTTTAAATGTCAAAAATAGTTGTAACAATGGCGTAAATTGGAATCAGCTTTCAACTATCTCTTGTTTAACTAAATACTTTCTAATATTTATCTTATTACAATGGGATCCTACTTATAAAACGCATTGTGTAATATTCGAGGTAATATGATTTATTTTTTATTATTTTCTTAGTGCAAGAAGTCATTTTGTTCATGTTGAACGAGTAGCACGAGGTATGTAAGTAGTGAACCAGTGTTTTACGCAGTATGGTGGGCCACTTTAAACGTATCGACGATCATTGACGAACAGGAATATAAAATGGAGGATATCTCTCACGCGGATTGCCCCCCAATATCCCATTTGGTAAGGATTTTTTATTATTTCTATTTACGTTTTACGATCGGTAACGTATAAACCATCCGATCATGTACTTTTTACTTTGCCTTTTTACATTTGGCTTTCATGATTTTTTCCCGTGCGTAAATTCTGGATAAAATATTGTTATATTGATCATACAATAATATTTTAAATCAAACATCGCCGTGTGTGAGTCCTTTTTTAAATAAACTTTGTATGCTACCATGCTAACATAATTTTGTAATGTTAACTCGATATCGGCTTTAAAAAGTAAACACGTAATTTTTAACAGTTTTTACGAATCTAAAATAAAACATAAAATTGTTTATGATAAAAGAAAATTAAAACATATTATTATCTAAGAGCAACATTAAAAAAAATTCCTGAATATAAGATAAATGGAGATCATTTTGAAAAACAGTTACAAGGAAATTGTGGCGTTATGTAAATATATTCCATACATTTTAAATCAACAAACAATTCAGTTTAAAAAGGTTGAGTATACGTACAGGAAATACGCCGTATTGAAGAAGTGTTAATTAACCAAGGATTGAATTAAAAACCGTTTATCAAAATACTAGCAAAAAAAAACATGACGTGAGGAAGCAAAATGATAAGGCAGTAACTTTCATTCAACTAGCACGTTTTTGTTTAACGATATTGAAGGTCTTAAGCAGATGGGAAACAAATTAATAGCCATGAAAGATTGCGTTTGGGACATTTCGTTAAAAATACCTACGATGGATTACATATCGCTAACGCTTATTGTCAGGAGCGTTTGAAAAGATATGTATATATTATAATACAATTCACAATATATAATAAAAGATGAAGCACATTCAAAGAAATCTTACACTCCCGTACCCTTAGAACTCCGTCAGGTGGATATAGATAAATATATATATAATTCCGTAATCATACCCGCTTCTAATTTGGAAATGACGGCCTCCTAATGATTTTATTCAAAAGAGCTTGTCCTGAACCTCTCCTTTTTGTAGAGGAATATTAATATAAGGTTAAGAGAGAACTAGTGGTTAGCTAAACCGTTTGTTTGCATGAATGTAAGATAATTCAGACGTCACAGACATTCGAATACGCATCCGTAAATAGTCTAAAAATCAATTTATAAAACTATCCGTAAACTATTCGAACCCGTGAGCACTGCAATTGGCTTCAACACCGATGACCACATGGATACACACAAGGCTAAATGCTTCCCATATAAATAAACGGAAATTCGATAAAAAATTTATAAAAACATTGAACATATCAAGCTTTAATATTCGTCACTTTTAAGCTGTTAACTGTCAATTCTTGGTGGAAAGACATTATATTTTTTTTGTACTACTTCCATATGATTACAATGATCAGGATTGTTTTTCTCATCACGAGGATTATAATTTGATAAAAATAAAATCATAACATGTATATTTATATGAAATTGAATCTTAACAAATACAAGGTATATAAAACAGTTGGTTCATGAACTTTGACAAGAATATACAGGTAATCAAACAAATTATATATACAGGAAATTAATTAGTCTAGGACCTCTTACAAATCAAAAATAAAGCTACATTAAACTACTGAACTTTTAACAGACACATATATTCGTTCTCTTCTTCTGTCTGCACATCGTTCGTATCAAGCTTATTGACCAAATGCTGAAAGATAACATTGGTATTTATAATGCAAGCTTCTATATATTCATTTGCAAGACAATTTAATTGCAGTGACTGATTCTGTGTCAGTAAGAAGTAAAATTAGTAACATTTTTCAGTCAGAGAACATTCTCAGATGAAAAAAACTATCATTCACAACCACATAAAAAATATTCACACCAAAATACAACAAAAATATCTTTTCATACATGGTTGATAAAAATTGTGTGTAAGTATTTTTTTGCCGATTCTACTGTAGCATAGTTTTATCTTTTAAGCCTCTTTTGTGGGTAAGCACTTGTGGAGGTCGTTTAATTTTCCCACAATGCGAGAAAAGTTTTTAGAGAATCGCTGTTTTATCAAGACGATAGTATATAAAGAAAAATGTTGCCAGCAGAATCGTTCACTGCATACAAACGAAGGATATCTATTGATCAGTGTTGCCAACAACGTAATTTATATTCCAATACAATCGACAACATACAAAAGTTATGAAGTTTAATATATTTATGTACACGATGGTTGAATAATAGTTTATATTGTGTAGTAGAATTCTCTTCTTCAAGCACGTTTTAGTGCATGACAACCATATCTTTAACGGTCGGCTTTGAACACTACTAATATTAATTTGAAATCTCCTATAGTTATGGTGTTTGTTCGTAACAAACTGTATAAAGTAAGACTAATTTAAAACATTGACGTAAGGTGTTTGATGGAATTTCAATATACGAAACACAAAATTTGAATGATTCAAATTTGAAAAGTAAGACGCTTAAAACCTTCATTAAATAAGCTTCTTCTTTCTTTCTGTCGCTAAAGCCAGAGGTGAATCTTTGCCACCTCAATTATTCTCCTCCAATCCAAGTCATGTCTTGTAACACACCCCCATCCAGTGAAGTAGCGATCTTTCAATGATCCGTCTTCCCTCAAAAGTTGAAAACGTGAGGCCTTCCATGCGTGATAGATATCCGGCCTATCGAAAAAGTTTTGATAAATCTGACAATATCTGGTTGTAGGATTTAACGCTTAAACACTTTGAACTAAGCGTCCAGGTCTCCAACAGAAAATTTTCTTATTAGAGCTTTATAGAGCCAAGCATTCGTGTTTTGTACTAGCTGGAAGATATGAGTTAAATTTATCGTATGTATTTGTTGTTTATGCAGTCTAATAAAATATCTATTACCGCTTGTAATAATTCTCCTTTACATTTCCTCACTTACACTATTCTGAAAATTGATTAGCGACCCAAGGTACACACAATTATGAAATATGAGGTTATCCATTTGTAATATCGGCTCTGTGACTGGAAAATGTTCAGTTTTTTTTTATATAGATTTTTAACCCAATGTCAATTATTACATGTTTCATGAAGACTTTTGTCTTCTTCTTCGACAGCATTACCTTTTGAAAGACTGATCAATGTCATGTATGTGCGCCAGAATCTGTTTTGACTTTTGCTATATCTTAACATACTGTAATTGACTAAAACAATTTAAATATTAAGAATTTTATAACTCTTTAATGAGAAATTTGGTATAATACACCGATTTGTGCATCATCCTCTTCATTGACGATCGCTTTTAAGGTGCTTACTGTCAATTCTTGGTGGAAAGGCATTATATAAAAAAAAAACAGATCTTTTTTACTACTTCAGTTGATAAAGCTTGTGATGAGCAAAACCGTTCCTGATCATTATAAACATGTGCAAGTAGTACCAAAAAATTTTGTTCAGTTTATATCTGTGTACGCTCAGTGTATATAAAAAGATTCCTTGAAATTAACATAAATGTAAAGAAAGAAACTAGAGTGTATATTTTTAACTAGTTCTATTAAATACGGCTCCTTGTTGAACCCAATGACATACTTAAGTGTATATTTCAACTAGGTTCATTTTATTCCATTTTTCTTAAATATATAAAAATGAGAACTGTTCATGCTTTCATGGTTTTTATCCATACAAAATAGTATTTAGTGAATTTTAAAAAATAAAACACAATTTATTTGTACTACTTCCACATATTTATAATGATAAGGACCGGTTTCGCTCATCACGAGCATTATCAACTGATCAAAATGCTCGTGATGAGCGAAACTGGTCCTGATCATTATAAATATGTGGAAGTAGTACAAATGAATTGTGTTTTATTTATTAAAATATAATGTCTTTCCACCAAGAATTGACAGTTAACACCTTAAAAGTGGTATTTAGTGAAGTTAGTGTCTCATGACTAATGCTTAAGATGATTCTAAACGTTTGATTACAACGCTTGACAGTAAAATATATATATGTATATACACGTTTTGTCTCGAAATTATATTTTTAGATGCACAGCTCGCAAGTTTATTCGACGATATAAGGTATGAATTATTTCTTATAATTTTAAATTATTATTATGACGTTGGCAATACTGATAGCAGTGGAGTCTAAAACGGTTTAACCCACACCATACGGCGCATACTGCCAGCCGCAATATAATTCCGTGTGGGCAAATGAAAGCCATAAACAAGCATTATATTCTCCGATCGTGTAAATGATGGTAAGTCTTTCTAGCTATTCTATCCGATATTGTTAGTATCGCTGTTAAATTACTTAAGCCCTTCACATTACAAAAGGATATTAACCACTTAACTAATGAATTTTTTCATCAAAGAAACTGTGCGTTTTTATCGTATGAGTAATTAACTTCATAATCGAAAAACCTAGTATTATTAACAAGATTTCTTTACTAATTAGTATTTTTTATGGAATGTGTCAAAGAATTAACAACGGTTAAAACCGTTCATTACAACAAGAGTAAACATCACTTTGAAGACACCTGTGTATAATGATCAGGACCGGTTTCGCTCATCACGAACCTGTTGATAATGCTTGTGACGAGCAAAACTGGTCCTGATCATTATAAATGTGTGGAAGTAGCACAAACAATTTATGTTTTATTTTTTAAAATAAAAATAAATATACGTGTCACTTAGAATAGTAATGGTGAAACTCAAGTTTTGAAGTTTTGAGAAAATCAAGGTTTTGTAAAATGTTCTTAGGATCAAATAACAACCATTAATAACTGTTTGTCAATCGACTGAAGAACTTAAAAGTTAGTGTGGCAGTGAAGTCTGTCCGGACACTTCACTAGTATTGTGATATTGCAGGTACTTTACTATTATTCCAAAAAATATAGTTAAATATGGGAATATAAAAACAAAAACCGTTTTGAAAGAAATTAGGAGTATATATATGGAAGTGCACCATTATTAAACTATTAGAATAACATCTTTTGAACGTGTTTGAGGTATAAACTCATTTTTCGTAATTTTGGAGTTACATCATAACTATTCTAAGTGACACAAGTGGTGAACCCTCTTGCGCCCTTTCATAAATCGAACTATGTATTTGTTTTCGAATAAATTTGAATTGCCTAAATACTAATCCTTTCTTATCCCCATCCTTTTATAATTTAAGACATCGACTGAGGGTGCTTGATGAAACTTCAATATCAAATTTGAGTTATTGAGATTTTGTACATTTCCATGTATTTTGTCATTAACGACCCGGGTTTCGCCTTTCGGTGTCTTCAGGCATTCGAGCGCACGAATAACTCAAACCCATCCTTTTATACTTACTCTCTCTAAAAAACTGAGACTGAGCGAATGAATATCGAGAAGTTATCGTAGAACAGTATCTGTTGATATTATCCAATAGGATCTCATATGCTCCACATTGGCACGATATATGGTAGAATTTTTTTAAATCATAAACCTTTGCAAATACTGAATCAATAGATAAATCGAGTAAATTAATACATATATGCATATAATATAAAAAAAGAGTCGACTCAATGCTGTTGAATTGGTAAAATTCATGTTTAAGCGACATATTTTTCATCAAATTTCATAACATTGCAAATCTTGTTTTAGCTCTCCTGAAAAGTACCAATTCTAGACATAACGCACTCTTCCTTTCGCACACAGATTTCTACCCAATAGTGTTATGTCTTGATTAACTAAATATGAACATTTCTATGGGAAAAAGCAGACGGTCTCCGTCTATTACGAAATCGACATTAGATATTATCGTGCTGTTAATATTTTTCTGCGAAATTTCTGTGTGTAGGTATAAGATTTTAAAATATTAAAATTATTATTATTCAGCTGGGAAAGCTGCTATCTAAAATGTACCGGTGGAATATTTCAATTAAGCGAGTCGATTCTATTGAATTGTACCAAGCATACGTTTTTAATAATCTTATAAGCTTTTTTCAAAACCTCCTACATTATTAAAACTGATTTACATTATTAAACACTTTTAAGATGTCAACTGTCGCTTATTGGTGGAAAGATATTACGTTTTTAAAATAAAACACGATTTGTTTTTGAGCTAATTCCACATTGTGAGCATACAATTTGTTGGTAGAGACTGGGACTTCCAGGACTACTCCTAAATTGTCAGTTTTCTTATAGCACTGCTTGTAGCTGCATGTTGCTTTGGCATGTACCACTAACGTATATAATAATAGGATTAAAATATTTTTTGGCGATAAAATAACTGTGCTCTATCAGCTAGAGAGCTTTTAACGTTAGTTATAAATTTTCACAAGTTGAGCGAAACCAGTCCAGTGTTTTTTTTATAAAAAATATGGAATGCGTACCTACGATAAATGCTTTTTATTCAATTTATCATATATTTATATGTCTAAAATATTTGAAAGCAGTTTTTTGTGCAGTTATATGTATCATAATACACTGTGTCAAGATAATACGCAAATCGAATACAATACATGTGGCACGCTAGATTTGAACTGTAAAACTGTACTCTTATTAGATGGACGGTTTGGTTTTTAGACAACAATATGGTGGCATAGATTGCGTGTTGCCAACGCTCAGGTTGTTTTGACCTCAAAATAAGTTTTATTTTGATTTATGGTGTATGACAGATTAATGTTAAAGAAACATAATTAATCAATGAAAATATTTACATAGTAAATGATTTAGTTGGTGTCACCTTTATCATAATATATTATTTAATACAACGTTACAGAGTGAAATTTATTTTGGATGTGTATGAATTTATTCCACCATTTTCAAACCTGTAGCCGAGTGATCAACGTTGTTTGGTTTTGTCTTAGTCGGATGCGAGGTCAAGAGATCTACACATTCAATTATTAATATTCAATTTTTAGTCGGCTTGTAATCCAGTAATTGTTTTTTTTTTTTTGATTCCTTACCGCTCACGCTATATTTAATGTTACAAATGGAAAAAATAAATCGACTAGCTAACAACTTTCCCTTTCCTAACCATAACTGTATATTATCATTAATCTAACTGAACCAGTTCTCGTAAAATGTATATTGAAATTGTCTAATAGGAACTCATATACTTTACATTGCGAGTGGAGATAACTATACAGTGCGTAATCATTTAAAAAACTAATTTACAACCTGATGGGTGGCAGGAAATTTAGGACATCAAAACATCCATGCCCTTAAACAGACATCCATAAATGGATTGAAAAATTAATTTATAAAACTTTCCATACTGATAATTGAACACGGACCCGATATCATAGTTATATTTACTTTTATTATTCTATATACCAAAGCTCAATGCTAACGAACAGTTCGGTGTGTCTTTTAATATTCAGTGCCGCAATATTAAATTAAGGGGAGGAGGGTGGGTATGCGAATCCGTACATACGGTGTTTTTAATTGACTATATTTTTCACATTAAATTTATTATCACGTTTTTTTAATCATGATAATTTTAACGATGGTGAAATTTAAAGAGAACTATCGATATTGAAATTTCTTTTTCTCCGCATTTTCTGTCTGCTTATAATATTTCACAGTTGAGAAATTTGTAATTTTTGTTTAAAGAAATTTATTGCCAATATCTAGTTTTACGTATTTATAAAGAAACTTCTCTTTTATTGTTAATGTTTTTTTTAAATTGCTATGATACAAAAATTAACGAATACACAATAGCACTCACTGACAACAAAGCACTTCTTTTCGTATACCCAATCGAATTACTAAATTGAGCAAAATTTAAAAATATGAAAACAAATAAGCGTGATGAAAATAATAGTAATTGCTTTGAATATTTTAAAGTTATACAACGCCTAAAAAACGTGCCATTGTGACAGTTCATTTTGATGTTGCAATGGAAAACTTTTAACCGCTACAGAACTGGTTTGTCGAAAAAAAGTATTTATTAATAACATTAATTTTCGAAATAAAGCTGTTATCATGATTGAAGACCTTGGATTAAAAGCAACAAATGTCACAAAACTCATTTTGTTCAGGAGAGGGTAAAAACATAATATCATGGTTGTAAAAGGCCTTTACAGTTTCCATACAAAATGACCTGGACTATTAATGTTTTTAGAAAAGCGTTATATTTTTGATTTGAAGGATTTCAGATTTTTTTTTTTAAATATATCTTTTTGCACAGCTGTATGTATTTAGTTTTAAACAGAAAACCGAAATTGTTGTTTTTAGTCCAAGGTTTTCGATTATAAAGTTACTTTGTTGGGTCTGCGATGCTGTGGTCAACGATCTCACGGCTTCCAATCCCAACACGGACAGTTATATAAACTAAATTATCAATCAATTTATGGATTTCTATTCGAAGACATGAATGTTTGTGCTGTGTAAAATTCCCTCCCACCCATCTAGTTTCAAGTCAGTTTGTATATAATTATGTTCTCTCCAAGCACGGATGTTTGTGATGCTTAAAATTCCTTCCCATCACCCATCCAATCCAAAAGAATGATTAGCAAATCACTAGTTCGGTCCTAGTCTTATCTTTCTACTATTACTCTCTTCAGCAGTTCTCTAAGAAAAACTTCTGTTAAGATAACTCTATTAGGAAGCCATATGCTCCGCATTCGGAGCGATGACTGTTAAAAAAGCATCGAAAAAACTGGTATAGCTATTTTAAGGTTTCTTTGTTTAGACACCATGAAGGAATTTAGTTGCAGACCATAAATTTTACAGCTTTCAATGGTGTACATTTAAAAATCGTTTTCCTTTTAGAAATTATGAATTACTTTTTGTAACGCTATTAAAGCATTGTAAATCATACGCTAAGTGAATTAATACTACCATAAACAAGTTGAATGTATGTATATTGAACAAACGCAATACAGAGCGTTCTTTTTCCGCTGCTGTTTGAAAAAATAAACCAAGGTAAATTGAGGCACTTTACAAAACATGCAGCGCGAAATGACTTTGTTTGCCGAACGGGATTTAAAATTACCCATGTTTGGGTTTTTAATTAGCTCTCCAAATCCACTTTGAATGAAAGTGGTTAATGGCAAACATTATCGGGGATTACTAGCATGCGCGGGAAAAAACCGCATCATTCTTTCAGGGAGAAAAAAGTATGCCAGAAAAATTGACCCCCTCATCAATAATGCTGCCCGAAATAACGGCAAGGTGTTAATTATTGGTATTTCTTGCCAGGCTTGGATTTTTTTGATTACTGAGTTGAGAGGTTGAAAAGAAAGGTCACAAGAGAGGCATTATTGTTAGAGAGAGATTTATACTGACAGTAATAAAAGATTGACGAAGGCAACGCTATTTGTTAATATACTAGAATGTCTTGAACTTTGTCATGTTTCATAATACTGCCATTTTGAATGATCGCGAAGAAAGGTTATAATTATTTTGAAATCAATGCTCTATATTTAGGTAATCGATATGAATACAGCGTGTTTGAACAAATTGATAGATTATAAATAAAAAAATCAATTTTTATATGCGTTATCACTACAACCGTTTACAAGTGCAAAGAAAAATGAGATTTTTCCGAACTTCTATTCAAATTAGATTTCTATAAACTTTTTAACAATAAATTTAAATGTTTAATCTTTTTATTTAGCTATCTTATACAGATGGTAAGTTACAACATATTTTTGGGTGTATTATCCACGTGCGGTCTATATCTTCATTATTTAGAAATGATGAAGCACCCGCGTAATCGATTGATAAGAAATAACAGTTATTTTAGGTTTTTTAAAAATGTGCCTAATTCTTAAAATCTAACTCACATAATTTTGAAAGCATGTTTGAGATTTTTTGACTTAGTGATTGTCCCACTCCGGTAAATATTTTCTGCATAGTGAAGATAAAGCTACAGTGATGGTTTTAAATCTTGATGTTTTATTATTTAAGTTCAATAAATTAGTTCTCTTAACCAAAACATATTTTATATGGGAAACTCATCATGATTTTTTCTTATTTGATAAAGAATAGAATGTCAAAAGAGCACCTGTTAAAATGAGAATAGTTCGAAAAAAGGGACGTTTATTTTAAGTATTTTTTGACATCAAGTCACTGAAAAAAAAAATATTTTTGATGTCGTCGAAAATATGATGTTATACCTAGTTAAGAAAAAAATGTTTTTTTGAACGAAAATAGTAAGAAAACTTTATAGGACGCCACTGGAATTACATATGAAAGCAGATGAATCGTATAATTAGTAAGAATCATTAAAATAAAACCACTTTTTATTAATAAAGGGTGTATTTTTAGATGTATAGAACTTTAAAATGAAATAAAACATTTAATAATCGTGGTTATGCTCATAATATTGAATTTATCGAAAAGTTTATTAAATGTCATTCACTTTTAAAAATGATTTCAGGCATGTTGGCGCCATGGCTGACTCGAAGAAAGTGCAATCTCAAAGTTCAATTTTCAAGAACTTTCTGAAGCAGCTGCGGTTGTATATCGACGATAACGCGGCGAATGTTGGCTTCAAGATCATTAAGAGTTGCTGATTTATCGACGTAGACTTGCAACTTCAGATACCCCCACAAAAAGAATTCCAAAGGTGTTAAATCACATGCTATCGGTGGCCAATTCACAGGTTCATACCGCGAAATTATGCGCTCATTGAAAGTTTACTTTAGAAAATTGATTGTGACGTGCTCTGTACGGAATGTCGCACCGTCTCGTTGAAACCGAAACTCGTTTACATTATGGCCATTCAATTTTGGAACGAAAAAATTAGCAAACATATTATATCTATAGCGCCCTCCATTGGCAGTAACGTTCTGACCGGCATCGTCTTTGAAAAAATATGGCCCAATGATTCCACCAGCCCATAAAGCACACCGCACTGTTAATTTTTGTGGATGTAACGGCGTTTCAAAAATGGCTTGTGGAAATACGGCGATTTTGTTTATTGTCGAAGCCATTCAGCCATAAATGAGCCTCATCGCTGAACAATTTTTTTCGGTAAAAGTCAGGATCAAATGCAATTTTTGTTTCGCCCCATTCGCCAAAGTTGCGACGCACACAATGTTCAAGCTGTCTGTTCATGGTGAAATAGCAAACAAAACTGAGCGTAAATCAGCTGTCAGCTGTCAAATTGCCGGCCACTGGAAAAAGTGCAGCCAGTTTAAAAAACATTCTTTATTTATGTCAATGTCACAGAAACTTACACTTATCGTTTCCCTGTAAAGTGTTTTTATTACTATGATTAAAGACTTAATTGTATTTACTATAGTGTAAAGAAAGAAAATCGGTATGAGCTATAAATAATGGAAAAAACTTCTACGAGTATAGATCCATTCGCTCCATAGGACTCCATATCTTTTTTGAATACCTTTTAGTTGTAATATTTCCAACAAGACCGACAAAATCTACTGATGGTGATATTTTAGTAGTAAATAGACAACATAAAACGAAAAAGTATCAATTGAAATTGAAAATGTAAGGTTAAATTTAATCTGAAAATGAAAATATATAAGATAAAATCTAAAACCATACGTTAAAAGCATCAATCATCTTCCGCTTACGAATTTCTAAATTTTGTTTTTATTTTAAAATCGCATCGTTGATATTTTGCCAACATCAAAATAATAAATACAACAAAAAATATCTAAGCCAAATTGTATTCGCCAAACTAGGTCATAAATTTGTATTAACGCTTTCAGGATTTGGGAAATTATTATTTTATTCCACGAAGGCAGTAAATAATACGCAATAAAAAATCGAATGATGTATGATGTAACTATTACAAATAACGAGAGTGTTTTCAGTATCCACGTAGGGTAAAGTATACTTATTTTAGCCAATTAAAAAATGTACCCTTTGGACGCACAAAAAATATCATCAATTTATAAATACTTTTATCTATATATATATTTTAAAATAAAACTGACGCCTGTATTTATTGGGTTAGTGATTAATCAAAATGGTCAGTAACTAATTCTATAAATGGTCAGTAATCACGTTGTCAGTTAATAAAATAAACGGTCAGTAATTTTTTTTTGGTCACTTAATTACTGACCAGAAAAATGAACATGTAAAATGGAATAGAACAACCTAACCTAGCCTAAAATATTTACTGACCGTATCTTTAATATTCACTTACCATTTTTATTTTTCTACTGACCGTTTTATGCATTTGTTTCTGACCGTTTATTTAATATTCACTGACACTTAATTGAACTAAAAACTTATCAAATAATTAGTTGCCAAAAACTGACATTGGAATTCAAAGCAAATAAAAAGTGGTATTTCATTAATTAAAACCTGTCCGACAACAACGATATACAATATTATATCACAGCAAATGAGTCGTATATATAATAATAAATGTGTAAGTATGTTAAAAAAACATTTATAATAATGATGTTAATCCAATGTGAGATTTTTAAGGTAGTGTATCTTTGGGGGTCGCTTATTATAAATTAAATAAATTTAGTTAAAAGCTCAAATGATGGTTATTTTGTTGTAATGATAATTGTTAAATATTATTACATATATAAATAAACTAAATCAAATATATATTTAACAAAATAACCATATTTGATTTAATATATATTTGATATAATTTTTTCATCAACACCTATTTATATAACACGTGTCTAGCGCAGCATACTATGGAAAAGGATTGGAAATTAAACCATTTGGTCCAGGCCATTTGTAAGACGTGATAAAGTTCACAAGATGCGTATATCTCAATATGCTGTACAGTAATGCAGTATCGGGTCCAGAATAGATTAATCAAGTATTTGGTATTTAACGACAACAGACAGGGTGCCCAATAAATATAGTGTGTCATAAAATTCAATACACTAACAGTAAGTATGTTTTCTTATTTCTTTTGAATTTGAAGATACTGTGGATTTTTTTATCTCTTCTTGTCATTGATAATAATTGATAACTTTCAAAAGAATATCAATTATATAACTATAGGATGCTGGCTTGACTTAGATAGACGCTAGAAAATCGCAGACTTTTCGGGAATATGTGGACAGTGCGTCTATATTATTTTATATCTAAGCGCCAGTTTGTTAGATAAAATAGTAATTTTTATGATTAATTATTAAAAAGTTTGTTTTTGCAAAAATATTTGATGACGAGTTCAACAAAAACTATTATTTTATAGTCGATTTTGAAATCAAAGAAAATTTTGTCGACTCTTGTTTCAGAGGTTTCTGTATAAGAACCGTATTTAAGAACAATAAAGAGTTAACTTCAATTAACAACTAAGCAGAAAATATAAAATTAATCTGGTTTGAAGTACAGATATTGTATTGGATGGCCAATATGTGTAATATTACTCTACATGTTAACTATCGTAAATTGTAAACGAATTTTTCGACAGTATTCACGTATTTAGATTATTTCTTTGAACATTCGAACCAACTTTCTCGATCGCTTTGCTTTTAAGCCAAAAATTCTCGTAATACAGATTTATTGCATCTAATGATGTCCGCAGGGATTGCCCTCTTTGCAGGCGAATTTTTCATACTCCAGAGATGGTTATAACTCCGCTAATTTATGTTTTATTGCCGCTTTCAAAACAGTCTCATATTTGTAGTATTTGACATTATTTATCAGTTATTTTTTATTCGAAGAAACAAAAATGTCTCACAATATTTTCATAAAACCGTTAATGAATTGCATTAAGTATTTCTGACATTCCTAAAGCAATCGAGACTAAGAGAGTGTGTATGTTAATATGTATAAAACAAAGAAATCGATTTATACGCAAGCGATAGGTTGTTAAACCAACCAATACACTGTTATACCCATTAGAATGTTTTTGACATTATTTAATAAATTGTGTGAAGTTTGGGGTGATTAATGATGTACAAGCTAACGTACCTAATGAATTCCTACATCACTATTTAGCTAACCAATATGTTGATGATTTTAACTACCCCACACACATTTAATATTCTAAACTACCCTAGCTACTTGTTTCAATGAAAACGTAAAATTGTATGCTTTCGGTGGAATTTTACGAAAATAAATTAATAGAAACCAGTGAAATAACAAATTTTTATTTTATATTATCAAGTACTAGGCATGCGTTGCAATGCCACTCAAAGAAGTGTCTGTGTTTTAATTTTGTTTATTGAAGTGCTTCTGGATACACTGTATTTTTCGTTTTTTTCCATCTGGTGCGTACACGAATAAATCAGAAAGTTTTCTGACGGGTGAGCAGGCCACATACAGGTGTCCATGTGAGAAGCATGGACTTTCCAAATAGAGTCCACACACTGGTGCTTTGTTGATGGTCATTGCAAATGCCAGTCTCACCGGAAACTGCAGACGTATCTATGTCATTTTCTCTTTTCAATTTACCAGCAATTAACACCACTTATTATGCCCCACACGAACTGAAATGTCGCTGTTTGTAAATATTTAATTTTTTAAGATTGTAGATTTGTTTTTCAGAAACCTTTGCGGTTGTGCGCACAACAACTCGCCAAATTTTCATCGCAATTAGATAAATAGTATAGGAACACATACGGGACAAACAAACATTCATTTTTATATATTTACTTATATAGATTAAAAATGTATAATTTCGATTTATTTGGCGGTCGCTTTATGATAATTCATGTAAAATACCTGCAACATTAAAATGTTTCCATTTTAGTGAATATATTGGTATAAGTGATATAATAAATTTATACGGTGAGTCGATATCCCTAGATGGGTATTATAATAGTTTCGTGGAATTGACTTATTCTGAAAATAGGGTATAGAAGTCGCATGAGAGAATTTCATTATTTCTGTTGACTACGAATTCTTCAAAAACATAAATTGTCATCAATATCTGCTTTCAATAATGGGGTCCATGGTATTTGTATAATATATAGTTATGAAATAATTTTTGAAGGTATGCTGATGGCTCAATGTATTTTTAAGCCTATCATGTAGAATGGGTTTAGCTGGTGGAAGAAGTAAAGGATTTTTTGTATAATGAACGAACGTAGAACGCGATTCAAAACGCAGAATGACGGAATGACATAATGACGTATACGTTATCCGTTGAATTTTTGTATTCTGTAATTTTTTTGCTGTTAGTGTAATCCCTAAATTACGCGTGTCAAATGCATATTGGAGCCAGTTGAAATGCCGTACATTGCTCTTTCCCTTTTCAGTAAATAAATTTCTGAATAAAAATTACAAATTTTCAATTTTTTCGACGTAGGTATATCGCGGAAAAATTCAAACGTAAAAACTAACAAACATACATAACGGATACTTGAATTCGGGGATTTTATGTCTAGCTTTAGTTCAGGTTAAAAAAATAACATTGTTGCCAGGAGAAAATATTTTTTCGGGAATTTCGTCTTTGGGAGTATCGATTGGGGTCTTGTTTCAAAGTTACTTGTCTAGCAATATTAATTGCATCTTTCTCTCTGCAAAATGTATCATGATAAAACTGTACCATATTTTCGTAGTTCTGCGTAAAGAACTATTAGATGGCGATAATATAATTGATGTTTATAAAACGAAGCCTCATTTTCCATTTATCACAGAGATATTTTTAATAGGCAACTAATTATTTTATCATTAAGTAATTCCATAAATGGTCAAATAATAATTATGTTTGGTCAGTGAATAATTGCTAAATAAATGAAGATTAGATTAGGTTTAATAAAAAAACTGATCTTTTTATATGATTATATGACCGTTTAATTTAATAACTGACCATTTTATTTAAAAAAAATTATACCATGTCCACTTCCAGTGTAGAGTATATAGCCTTCTAATGGAGGTATCTCAAAAGAAGTTTTCTACGAGAACTGCTTGTAACTCAGTTGCTCAAACTCTCTTTTTCGAAGAGAGTAGGGATAGAAGAATAGGGTTAGAACAGGGTTAGCTTATCACTCTCGTTTTGCCCCGTTTTTAGGATTGGATGGATAAGTGGGAATTTAAATCATCACAAACATCCATGCCTAGGAACAGATATCAGTAAACCGATTGAAAAGTCAATTTATGAAACTGTTCGCATCGGTACTTGAGCCCGAGACTAGCCAACGACGTAAACCACTGCACCACGGAGTCGACTCAAATTATTTAAATTACTGACAGTTTATTTTATTTACTGACCATTTATCGAATTAGCTCCTGACCGTTTTGATTAATTACCGGCTATTTATTCGTTATTACCGACCAACAATTTAAATAGTTGCTGAATCATCATTTTAATTTTATACAAAATAATTATTCTTTGAGCAAAAATTAATTAATAAACTTTTAGTTTTGTAACAGAGTGGTAAACGCTTTTGGACAGTTGTTCCATCCGGTTAAGCATTCCAGAGTCCGAAAGGACTGAATGAAAACTTTCAAACATTGATGCTTCAATTGATCTAAGGATATGTACTCATAGACATGGATAACTGAATTGATTCAATCTTTGACATCCTCACGATCTGATCATGGGAACGGGGAGTAAATTGATTTTTAGCCCTAGCCAACTGATAACGCTATAGACCGTCTAAAACTTCTATCCAACATTTTTTCAGTATAGGGGTTAGGGCTTGAATTCTTAGATAAACACTTTCAAATATTGATTGTTTAATCAATTAACTTAGCATGTATTTCTATTAGACATAAACCTTGAATAATGATCAATTTAACCACATATTAACACATTTATTATATACGTATCGACTGTGGAAAGGCAAAAAGACATAACTAACAAAAAAAAAATGTGTATATCCCACACAAAACGTGTTTTGAATTGTATACATTCTGATTATAGAAAAAAAATATTTTGAAAAGACGGAGAGATACGTCTTTTTGCCTTTCTACGGTTTATATATTATACATATATATGTTTATATATAATATAATGTATTAACACGTTTTGTGTAAGTTATACACAATATTTTATGGTGTGAGTTACGTCCTTTTGTCTTTTCACAGTCGATATGTGAATACAATTTAGGTCAAAAAAATATATAGACGAAATACAATTCTTTTATAGAGAACTAACGAATACTTGGCATGCGTTGCAATGTGACTCAAAGAAAGAAAGTGTTTGTGTTTAGTTCTGTTTATTGAAGTGGTTTTAAAGATACCATATTTTTTGTCATCTGATGCGTACACGAACAAATCAGAAGTTTTTCTGGCGCTTGAGCAGGTCACATACAGCGGTCCATGCTGAAGCATGGATTTTCCATATTTACTCCACAAACCTGTCATTGTAAATAAGAGTCGTATCGAAAACTGCAGATGTTTGAATTCAATTGGCATATCTGTCGAAATCATTGTGATGCGTGGCAACAGTACGACTTCTTCTTTAAACATTACATTTAAGACCGGCAGTTGGAATTTAACAATTAACACCCCTTGTTATTGTCAAACACGAATTGGAATGTCGCTGTTTGTACCTATTTGATTCTTTTTTTATTTTGTTTTTTTTAGATTATTTTCCAGAAACCTTTGAAGGTGTCCGCACAACAACTCGCCAAAGTTTCATCGTAATTGGATGAACGGTATAGGAACGCATACGGGACAAACAAACAAACATTCATTTTTATATACATATAGATACGACCTACTGTAAGTTAATTGTACCATGTCTATAACCTTTGCGCAAGTGCAAGCAATAACTTGACAAAGTGTTATTGGAATCGGATAAACGGTATGTAGTGCATAAGTTACGAACAAACACACATTGATTTTTATATACAAGATAATAAACAAATTGAAATTTATTGAAATTAGCCACTTCTTTATTAGTGCCACAATGATTAAATTTTATTTTCTGAAGACTCTTTCAACATCAACACTATTTAATGGACACTGAATTGATTTGATAGCAGCACACGCAAACTCTTCATAGGTAATTTTGGTGATCATTAGCGTGAATAGTAAGTTGTATGGTAGTAAAGGGGGCCACCGCTTTAATGATATTAAAAAACAATGATTTAGTCTAGAATTTTATATATTTATTAAAAAATTCGTTACAATGGCAAAAATTGCAACATAAAATATGTTGTTTAGATTTGTAATGCTATTAGTGATGTTAATAAAATATTACAGAGCGAGCGAAGCTTACTTTCAAATGAATATTTTAATCACTCGTCTGGTTTTGAAACATCCCGACTCTATTTTAAGAGGATTATAAGCTACTGGAATACTCTTCCTAGTTAAACAGTATACAACGAGTGATGAATTTATAAGTGGAGATTTAGCTTAAGATTGCATCCACAACAACAACTTCCCTCAATATGCGCGGCATCCATTTTGTGTGACTTTACTTTTACGTGACCAAGAGAAAAACATTTTTAAGCTACGTAGGTATATGATATTAAAAACGCAGCAGTCATTGGCTTATTTTAACTTTTTGTACTTGATTTAAATTTCTCTCACAAGTGTGTTCTGAGTTGCGGAACGAAGTGTCTGCGTGCTGTCGCAGATTTTGCAATTTTATTGTATAAATTCAAGAGTGCATTTGGATTCAAATACAAAAAATAAAACTTTTATAATTTAAGACATCGACTGAGGGTGCTTGATGGAATTTCAATATCAAATTTTGATTATTGAGATTTTGTACACTTCCATGTATTTTGTCACTAACGACCCGGGTTTCGCCTTTCGGCATCTTCAGGCATTCGACCACACGGATGGACTCGAACTGACAGACAGTAAACAGTGTCTAACGTTTATATAGAAGATACAAATACGACAAATATTATTTACGAGATAAAACTGAGTTCGAGTCCATCCGTGTGCTCGAATGCCTGAAGATGCCGAAAGGCGAAACCCGGGTCGTTAGTGACAAAATACATGGAAGTGTACAAAATCTCAATAATCCAAATTTGATAAAACTTTTAGTTAAAATTTAATTTAATGTTATAGCCACAAAATATCTTTGCAAATTTTTAAGAAGCTGAAACACAGAAAAATAATTTTGTTTCGCCTTCAAAAAGCAATTTCCTCTCATCGAGCTTAAGTCTTGATCTAGTAGAATATTTTTTTTTCTGGAACCTTTCTGTTATTTTCGTATGGCAAAAGTTTCGATGATTTAATTTAATAAATATTGACGTAATAAAAAACATTATTTGAAATTAAAAAGCAAATCATCTTGATTCAAAGTTATGGCCTATAAAAATAATGACTGAACGAGTCCTAAGCCTGCAAGATTTCATCATATGCCCTCGTGATTTTTGTTAATGCTAATGGCCCGCGTGATGTTTTGGAACTTTTAAAGATAGTAGATAAGTGATATCATATTGTAAAAAAGTGTCTTCAACACACCTAACGATATCATTTTATTTTTTATTTCCTTTCTTTCCTCTTTTATAATATTTTTTCTACATGTAGCGTATAAAGCTACCCTGTGATACTTGGTGAACGTCCTGCCACCGGTTTATCATTTTGCTTCCTCTCACGTCATGTCGATATCCTTTAATTCACCGAATACATCTTTAGGAACCTAAGAATAATACTCGACGTTCTTTAAGGACGCCATTATCTTAACAAACAGTATGAAAAGTTAGCCAGGTTAGCACTTTTCGAAGGGTTCCGCAGCTGCTCGTGTCATGATTATCTAACAAAAAATTTAAATTAAACTATTTTTAAAAACGTCCAAGGCAAAAATTATACTATAATCGTCTTGTTTGAAACACCCTTTTAACCATTAGCATTTCTACAATAACCAAACAGAATATCTAGTAGACATGGTTGATAAATAAAATATTTTCGATACAGTGGTTACTTTGTGTAAATGCATTCGGAATTTGTGATTACACTTGTGTAAATTGTGTAAAATCTTACGATACATTTAGCCCAAAAGTGTTTCTATCGGTAGTAAAAAAAAAGCGTTCTAACAAAGCCATCAGTGTCTATTTATTACCTAATGATATTCAAAAGTTTCTAGAAAAGATGCTTATTGTAATCTCGTTGTTGTAATCAATGTCCATCATTTGGCAAAATGATGTGTTAAGTACGCAAAAATACACCCCATAATCGAATCGAACCCTTGTTACGTTTACGTTATAAAAATATTGCCATAACTCATTTCTGTCGGCGAGAGAAGAATTCTTTTCTTGCTTTATTTATTTTTTATTTGAGAAAATAACCGAATATATAGAGCGCTTATTTTTTTAGTCGAGTGTTTTTTTCGTCGATAGGCTGCTCCTTGAGAAACGCGAGATCGGTTTACTCTCTGCAGAGACTTATTGTTGTAAACAGCTGACAGCCAAAATGCCTTGGATTCGTAAAATCATCAAATTGTAAAATGATTTTTCAGTAGATATTTATAATACTAAGAAGCTAAACAAAACATTTTTTTATTAAAACATTGCAACATTGAATATTTCGAGTAGTGTAAAAAGTGTCAATAAGAAAAAGACGTGAAGATGATACGCAAAAGAATTTGGATTATTGAGATTTTGTTTAACATGGAAGTGTACAAAATCTCAATAATCCAAATTTGATATTGAAATTCCATCAAGCACCCTCAGTCGATGTCTTAAATTATACGCAAAAGAATTTAAATTTATATAGAAAAAATGTGATCATATTCAACGATAAACAATTTCAAATTTGAATTGTTGAAATTTTGTACATTTCGATGTGTTTCGTCACTAACGTTCATTAAGTTCGAGTTCATTCGTGTGATCGAATGTCTGAAGATTCCGAAAAGCGAAACCCGGGTTGTTGGTGACGAAATACATGGAAATGAACAAAATTTTGTCAATTAAAATTTGATATTGAAATTCCATTAAGCACCCTTCAGTCGAAGTCTTAAATTAGGTAAACAATTTGTACAATAGTTTTTTTTGTAAATAAATAAATTGATATCCTGAATTCAACGCTTTGAATGTTTACCCTATTCAGTTGAAGTGTTAACGATATTTAATCCCAATTTGCATACTTTCATTAATAATTAATCTTTCAATCGATTGACCGATTCGTCTGAAAAGACATGAATTTTTTTATTGTTTACATTCCTTGCTACTCATCCGATCCTAAAAATAAATCATGAGTTCTTTCCTAGCCGCTTATATACTTACACTCTCCGAAAAAGAGTGATTGGTCAACTGATTGACAACCGGATATGTTTAATTAAGAATCCATATGATTCATGTAAAAAGCGTAGGTATATGCTTAAAAATACACCTAATAAATGCAAAAAATATATCTATTGAAATGCGAATACGTAAAAAACATAATCGTTGTTTTTTTCTATAAATATAATATATCTCAATGATGTTAACAATACTGGTTGTAATATTTCTTTTCTAAAACTTTGTAAAGTGACTTTCTCCAAGAATTTATAAAGGTATAATTTAATTGACTAAATGATGAATATTTCCTACACTATATCTTTTTTGTATTAATAAAATCACTACTTTTTCAGTACTCGTTCAATATATCGTCGTTGCAAAAATAAACTTACAATATGCAAAAATCATGTTTTGAGATAACGACAAAAAACAGTTTTAAAAAATAAGGAGAATGATTTTTAATAAAATAGTAATACAGTTTATCGGAGTAATATTAATTACACTATGTCAGTTATTAAAATGATCAATAATTTTTAACAGTTTTACAGTAAAAGAAATAACATATTTACTCTGTCACACCGGAGGTTTGTGCTGCACAGTTTTGGCACATAGGAGATATTTACTATGAAATAATTAAATTGTAATATTTTTTTTATTTTACTTGTTTACTGTTTCCTGCAAAAATATGTGCTACTATCTATTTATATAAAAATGAATGTCTGTTTGTTGGTTTGTTGGTTTGTCCGGATCTTATAGGCTCCTAAGCTACTCAAGCGATCGCGACGAAACTTTCAGGAAGGACTTATTATGATCATGCCGGGAAATATTATATAAAATAAATGTTTGTTTGTCCTTTACGCGTTCCTTTACCATTGATACGATTTCGATGAAACTTCGGTGAGTTGTTGTGTACACACCCGTGAAGGATTCTGAAGAAAAAAAATTGAAAATCTAAAATTGAAAAAAGAATCAAATACGTACATACAACGACATCTAGGAAAAACCTTCTGATTTATTCGTGTACGCACCAGACGAAAAACAAAAATATTGTGTTATAACAAGTGTGATATTGAAACTCGGGTTCGGGTCGGGCCAACCCTGAAGATGATGGGCTCAAACCGGGTAAGTCTATGAAATTTCGGCTTGTGCAGACCTCTAATCCAAAAGCAGTTCAATAAACAGAATTAAAACACAAATCCTTTCTTTTTTTGAGTGGCATTGCAACGCATGTTGGGTACTCACTAGTTACTTATAATTACTGTTTGTCTCTGTCAATAAATATTTTTGTTCCAATAAAAACAATATGGCTTTTTTTCAGTTTTTTCATTACAGTTATAGTATAAAAGTGTTGACAAGACTAAAATTAGTTTAGTTATAAGTAATAATACCACAGATATATCCAAAAAACAGTTAGCAAGTAAAATAAAAATATATTTGGAAAGGTTTTAACTTTAAAACAAAAGTGATAGCACAATGGATTATTGGCACATTGGAGGCTTATTTTGTGAAACGACGATATTCTGTTAAAATTCTCCATTAGGAATCCATGTCCTTCTTTATATTAGAAATGGAGAAAGTGCAAAAAATATTAATTTATATTAATAATGCTACGTCACAGTTATTCGTCTTTTTTTAAATTTCATTGTCATGTCACCACACTTTGTAACGATATCACGTTGAAACAGTAGAGCGTGTCAAATTAATATGTGTTTAAAATAAACAACGCTTCTTCAAAAGGCATTTTATATCCCAGTGTCAAACGTTGTCAACGATATAATTATTTTGCAGCTTTTTAGTAATACGATACCCATGCAACAAGTAGTTTGATGATTTTTTTGTTGTATTTTAATAAATAGGTTGATAATATAATAAACGACACACTTTTATAAGTACCTTTTATAGCCATTCGTTGTAGGCGTTAATCCGGATTGGTTAGGGTTTCCATGGATGATGAAAAATTAAATAAATTGATTTTGCAAACGATTTATGAATTTGTGTTTAAAAATACCATGATGTCTGGGAAATTTAGATTCGCTTACCACCCTTCCGGTTCTAAAAACAGAGTATAATAAGAGAGGTTAACTATGTACCTGTTCTCTCCTTGCTCCATCATTTTATCTTTTCCCTCTCAGAAAAAGAGAGATTTAAAAACTGAATAACAGCTACTGTTGGTCAAAATTTTTGCTTTGAGATGTTTCATTTAGAGTCTTTATGCTATATACAATATAAGTTGTGGGAATAGTTGAAAATTTAAATAAATATATAGAGTTTTTAATAAAGCAATCAAGCTGTAGATATTAAACTAGAGTTGACAGTAGAGGTTGCGCCTTAGTCTGTAGATGCTTCGCAAAGAAGCGAAACGAATAAGTAATTTTAGTTATCAATTTTAATTTTATATTTAAAATGAATTTTAACAAAGTTACCGCCAAATCCATACAAAATATTAATAATAGGTTGGGCCACTTTGTCGCAGCATCTGTTTCTCACTATGTTAATAATAAAACATGTATTAGAGTTCCCCATTTCTTCAAAAATTGATTATTACAAATGCAAATCTATATATATATAAACACGACGATTTGTTTGTTTGTTGGACCGATTTCAATCAAACTTTGGTAAGTTATTGTGCAGACATCCATGAAGGTTTAAAAAAATTTAAATCTAAAATCTAAAAAAATCCTAAAAAAAAGAATCAATACGCACAACTAGCAACATATCTGAACCACACGGAAAAACAAAAAATATTGTATATCCAAAATAGAAGTCTGCATAGGCCTGGGCTGGGCCTTCGGACCTTCACCCAGTTCAGATTCGGGTTCGGGTCGGGCCCGGGTAAGGAATCCAAATTTACGAAAAATATTTCGTACTATGTTCGGGTCATGAGTCAGCCATCAGGCAATAGTTTTCATAACTTAAATATTTTATTTCGCATGTGCGATGGATATCGTTAGAAATATGGAAACAATAACATATATTGTTTGAAAACTATAAATGAATTAGTATATTAAAAAAATGGGCTTTTTTCAGGCTGAGAATAATAAATCTGGGCTTCGGGTCGGGTTCGGGTAACCAGTGTGATATAGAGACTAGGGCTCTGGCAGGGTCAGGTCTAAAGATGACAGACTCAGACCGGGTAATTTAATGAAATTTCAGCCCATGCAGACCTCTAATCCAAAAGCACTCCAATAAACGGAATTAAAACACAAACCCTTTCTTTCTTTTAGTGGCATTGCAAACGCATGCCGGATACTGACGAGTTATTCATAAAAAATGTGTAAATTTATTATGACACTAGGACGATCCCTTAGTCAAGATATGTTAAGTTAACATGGTACATATTTGTGATAACGAGCTGGTAATTAAACTGACCTCCTAGCTGCTTTCAAGGGGGAATGTCAAGATACTGCATTAGACCTGGTATGTGCACGTACTGCGGTTGTGTCTGGATGGTTAGACACTGGTGTGTCTCTTCTTCAAACCAACAGAATTCTGCAGTCCCGCAAGGTCGCTTAGAATTTGGAGGAGCTTAGAGATGGTGGCTTTACCTTACAGTCTAGGTTGAAGTTCCACTACTGAATATACTGCAAAACATATTGTAGAATATTGTTTATAAGACAATTTACATAAACCTAACTCATATTTTACAAACTTAGTCTAAGTAATAAATATTTATTTTAGTAATACAACAAAATCTCTAAAAACAGATGAGCGAACATTTAGGCTGAATTCGCATTTTAAATTTCATTGTTTTCAATTGCTTCCTAAAAAAAGTTTATTCATTTTTACTTATATCTGATTTTCATTAATTCAGTCTTATTATATGAAACATACATGATTTTGACCATCTGATATTAAAAGGTTTCTCACCCATACCTCAATATAAATATGGACATGAATAAGAATAAGAATCAAAAGTATAGAATATATTTGAATTTTTTGTTTCTCGATAAAAATATGTAATTCAGTGCAATATATGTGTAGCCTTTAATTTTTATGTTAAAAGACAGATTGATTATAAAATACTTTTTAGTAATCATTTAACTTTTTTAGCATCTACTTACTGTACAAAAATAATGTAACAATATATTATGTATTCTAATGTGTTTACTATCTCCATAAAACGATTTTTTTCTTTGCCATTTGTTGAAAATCATCCTCACCGAAAAGTTTCCGCGAATAAGCAGAAAGCATTTGAAACTGAAAAGTGTAAATCGAGGGAGATGTGTATTTTAATTGGAAAACTTTTCGTTTGAGATATTAAAAGAAAACTGTAGGCCAAATGTATAAACACATAAAAAATTAGGTATCTCTTTGGATAAAAAACGAGCATTTCGAAAAATATCAATAACTGTACTTAGTTAAAAAATACAGTTTTGAAAATAAAAATATTTATTTAATTCTTGAATAAGCGGCAATTTAAATTTGTATCGAGATATGAATTAAAACAAGTTTTCGTTTATTTAGTGTACCTATTTATTTCGACTTTTATTTTGACAAGCTTTCTGATGGTTTGTATATAATGCGCATACAAACGTCATGAAAGAGAAAGTAACCAAGTTTGTTCAAATATGTTTAAGAAGTAATTTTATATTAAGCTGACCGTACCGTGATATCAAAGCGAGACATCCGTAACCGAAGCCAACGACGCCGACCACTGTACCACCGACCCAATTTATGGATTTATGTTCGTAGGCATGTATATTTGTAATGTATAGAATAACTTCCTATCCATCGATACGGGGCGTAGCAAGAGTGATTAGCTAACCAGTAATCCTGTAATAGCCATATTATTCCGTATCAGTCAAACCACCGTACCCCTAGTATTCGCTGCATGCATCTGTTTTCGAAGCACAGTATACGGTTACCATGCGCTTTAGTCAGGTAACATGACTCATGACTGTAAAGCAGCACCGTCAGAATGCTTGAGTTGAATAGGTGGCGTTTGGTTCTGACTGAGTAAAACCACGAGTCCCAGACTTTACGCATTGAGTTGAAGGTTGCTCCAGCTATCCCTAATCGGATCGTGGGGCCTCCTTTTTACTTCCAAAAAAAAAAAGCGACGATAGATGTAGCTTGGATATGTGCAGTGGATGGCCCAGGGTAGCTTGAATCCTGCCTGTCTCTTCTACCAACCGGATGGATTCCGTCGCCCTTCAAGGTCGATAATGACCATCCATCGGATGTACTCGGCTGAGCTACGAGACGGTGGAATAACTTGGGAGGAAGCAAGAAGACTAACGTAGGACAGAAAATCTTGGATGAATAGTATGATAGCCATAAAACACCAGAAAAATTGAAAGTTATGATCTGATAGCTCTTTATAGAACAGCGGGAGGTTTTTGTATATTTTATAATATACCCTAGATGCAACTAAGTTGCTATGTTTAATGATTCCGAAAAGCTACAGAAACGCTATCTTCACAGGAAACTCGATTTACAGCTCTTACTTGGCGTTTATCCTTGCGGGAGTGTATAAGAATAAGTTACCCAAGACTAAGCTGGTACGCTCTTAAGTGTTACCAGGAAAAACAATTTTTAGGATAATGTGTCTATTTCGGCGGCGCGCCACAATTTCTTGGCCACGCTGCTCACCATTAAGGCTTAGCAAGAAAATACATTTGTGTTTTGAAATGGTTCCGTTTCAATTAAAGTCTTTTATAGATTAAGCAAGATCGTTTCAATTGAGTTATATAATTAAAATAAATTTGCAACGGATTATCGCTTTCGCAGCTAAAAGCGTGTAATTAATTTCAGTTCGTTTCATCGCTAAGATGATACCACTTCATCGGCTCAACCAGACGTGCTCAAATTGTGGGAAACTCACACAAAAGCCAAATACGTATTGGATAAAATAATCATTCTCAATATTAAATAATTCTTCCATATCAGAAACAAGTTTTTGATTTACATGGCGCAGATCTACTTTACGATGACTTATTTTCCAAATAAGATAATAGCCAAACTTCATGGTAGGGCCTACAATGTCATTCCGCGATCATGGGCCTTAAATCTCCAATTTGACATTTGCATATTTTTTCTTTAATACATTTATGAATTAATATCCCTCGAAAGCAAGAAACCAATTACTCTTTCTTAGACGGAAAAAAATGTTGTATATATATAAATTAGGAAACTAATTATTTGGTCAGTAACAAATTCCATAAATAGTAAATAACTAATTCGATAAATGGTCAGTTAAAATAATTTCTGGTCAGTAAATTGCCAAATAAATAAAGTTTACATCTTATTAAATAACTGACCGTTTTATGTAAATTACTGACTACGTAATATCCTGAAGATTTATCGAATTAATTACTGATAAATATTGAAATAGTTGCTGATTTAATAAATGCAGGCCTATAAATTGTTTATAAAAATCTGTGTTTAATTACTTTTTCGTATCGTCGTTTCGTTTTTTATCTCTTAGTATAACAATTTTGACCATTCATAATTTTAAAACTCGATCCTATTTTGGTAAGAAAAATTCCTTTACATAAATTTTTAAATCCAGATTTTTTAAAAACATTTTAAAATACTTAAATGCACGGCTTAAAAAACAAAAATATTTGAACTGAAGAAAAGCAATGAACTTCTGAATACTTCTGTAAATAAAAATTCAATCAATAAAACAGTAGTAAGTTTTGAGTCCATACTTATTTATCGAATTAATTACACAATTTCATATGTTTTTATGTAGGCTTTGTGATTAGTGATGAATAGGTGAATTTTTTGTCAATAATCCTTGATACTGTCTCTATCGGTTAAAGTAAAATAATCTTATAACGAAAAAACCTTGTTTGATGAAACAAAAAGATTGAAACACAATCTAAGTCGTGATCTTCATAATTTATTTGATTGCTTATTTAGTTTTCGGGGTTCATAAACATGCATTTAACAATTTCTAATATAATTGTTATAATTTTTTTTTTTTAATAAAACACAATTCGTTTGTACTACTTCCACATGTTTATGATGATCATATTTTTAAAAATATAATGCCTTTCCACCAAGAATTGACAGTTAACACCTTAAATTAAAAGTCTTAAATCTTTTTTGTTGTTAAAAAAATTATACAACATATCATCGGCATAGTGGCAGAAGGCAACATGTTAGCTATTTTGAGTTATGAATGCAGCAAGATAGATTTCAGGATGCTCTATCTTCTGAAAAAAAAACTCAGCCATATTTCATGTATTTTTTACGTAATTTGAAGAAATCAATATGTATTAAGTTGATTTATTTTACAGTTATAAGGGGCAAAATACTATAATTGACATCATTTTAAAAGATAATTATTAATAGTTACATCGCATTCATGAATGATTAACGAATCTTATAAAGTTTTTAATTTAATAAATAATTGTTAAGGTATGTAAATGGAAAGGTTTAAATTTCATGATTTTTTGGCTTAACGCTTTCTGCCACTATATAGACGATATTGTTATGTCTGCATTGTTTTCTATACAATAAAATATATTTATATTTTCGAGTTTATAAACAATGATGGATTTATATTATACTGTGAATAATAAAAAATTATTTGCAATGTAACTGTCAAATCAGAGTATTAAAATTTTAATTAAAACTAAGTTGGCATAGCTTTACTTAAAAATTTGATTCGTGTGAAAATTAATTACTAGATATCAACATTTCATTTGAATAATCATAACGAATACAAGTTTAAGTCGAGCATTGCAACTATTTCCAACACCTGTCTAATTCACAACTCAAATCAAGGGATGTAAGCGACTGTCTAAAAGTCCAACTTCGCTTGCAACGCTTCAACGTAAATTTTGTAAAAATCAATACAAGCTTCATAAATAAAAACTGAACTGTAAAAAACATGGTTAGTATAATGCTGACGAAAAAAAAAATTGATAAAAAATATACCGAAATCTTGGGTGACATAGATTTTTACTTATCTAACATAAAAGCCGCATTCGGGATTAGGAATGCGTGAGTGGCTTAAAATAGAATTTGTAACACCACTGATTAAGCCGTTTAAGGATTAGACTATTCGAAAGCTTAATCGGTCTTCATTGAGAAGCGGAAGTGCTTGAAAAGTTTTTGAAATGCCCCGAAATGACTGCAGACTCAGTGAAAGATCTCGAACAATTATCGTCACTTGTTATTATTACTGTGTTACTTGAAACTTTGCTAATAATCTTAACAGATTAAATTATATAAAAATATTTTTTTATTTAAAATCAAGACAAGTTTTCATAATTATTATTTTTAATATTTTTAAATAATTATTATTCTCAAAGAAAAAGTCAATCATGAGTTTTATCTTAAATATGTTTAAGTCCAACGATTCAAAATTAGTTACAATTAATATTTTTTATTTTAAAAAGGATTTGTTTTGTACTACTGAAACATTTTAAAAAAATGACCAGGACTGGATTCGCTCATCGCAAGAATTAATAATTTATAATCATAATTGTGTTTTTTTTTTAAAATACAATGCCTTTCCACCAAAAAAGTGATAAGAAAATGTGACCACATTGTAAGCATACATTCATCAAATTTACAATAATACTGCAAATCATATCTACAGATGCGTTATAAATATATTTAATTGTTAACAAAGAAGTAAATAAAATAAATAAGGTCACACGAAAAAAGAAAAAACAAAATTTAGGTTAATTTAGATTTCAAAAGCAATATTTTATAATTGCGACTACGAGGAAATTTTTAATAGAAGTCCACCAGTACATTAACTTTAAATGTATAGTCGACGATAAGTAATAAAAAAAGATATTTTTTTCAAAAATTAAAAATTAAATCAGAGTATACTTTATTCCCTGTCTGTCACAGTTTATGAGTGGGCCTTGAAATACTATATGAAATCTTCCTATTTTTAAGGTTTTTAACTAACATCTTCTCAGAAGATTCAAATTAGTAGTACCATATAATAATATTGTGTTTACGTGCGTGTTCATTAAAATAATATATTTGGTTGCATGCATCATGCATGAGAAATCGTGTCTAGGCCATCCAATCCAGGACAATTTTTATGATCCCGGGATTTCAGGATCCAAAATTTTTCAATTCTGGAATCCCGAAATTGGTCAATAAGTGTAATTTCATGCTTTAAATTGTGAATTTATAATTAAGCTTGTGTCCATTGTTTCTTCAATTGAAATGAATACTTGATTTCATATTTTTTTTGATCTTGGGAATGGTTTATTTTTTGAATTTATATAAAACTAGTGAGTACCCGGCATGCGTTGCAATGCCACTCAAAGAAAGAAAGGGTTTGTGTTTTAATTCTGTTTATTGAACTGCTTTTGGATTAGAGGTCTGCACAGGCCGAAATTTCATAGACTTACGCGGTTCAAGCCCATCATCATCACACTTGTTATAACACAATATTTTTGTTTTTCGTCTGGTGCGTACACGAATAAATCAGAAGGTTTTTCCTAGATGTCACTGTATGTACGTATTTGATTCATTTTTTCAATTTTAGATTTTCAATTTTTTTTCTACAGAACCCTTCACGGGTGTGTGCACAACAACTCACCGAAGTTTCATCGAAATCGTATGAATGGTAAAGGAACGCGTAAAGGATAAACAAACATTTATTTTATATAATATTTCCCGGCATGATCACAATAAGTCCTTCCTGAAAGTTTCGTCGTGATCGGTTGAGTAGTTTAGGAGCCTATAAGATCCGGACAAACCAACAAACAGACATTCATTTTTATATATATAGATAATGCAAAAAACGTAAGATATGTCGATGTTAAAATTATCTGTTTCAGAGGAGACCCCAATACATTATATATGAACTAATTATGTAGGTATTATATAAAAGTAAGTACATAAACAAACCGTACGCTTTATAGTTAATCAGGAAATATTAAATTTTAAATATGAACTCCCAAGTTGAAGTCCCAAAATCCCGAAATTGATATATATACAATCCCGGGATTAACGAATTGACTGAGATCCAAGGATTAAAAGCCCTAGTGTTGACTGGTCAAAAATTTAAGTCTATCATATTTGAATAAGAGTTAATAATGACAATTTGACCTCTTAATAAATCATAACTATTAAGAGTCCAACTGTTTTCTAAACGTATTAAGATTCATCAGATTAAAAACTCAAACAGAAGAAATGCTATATAAGATTAATGATTTTTGTTTTTTCACAACTCTCTCAGACAATTAACACAAAATCAAAATCTAAAATTTACCAGATCTTCCCATACGTGACATAATGAGAATTAAATACAAGTATGGAGAATGGTATAAATAAAATTAATACATACTTTCAACAACACAACTACATGACATTTATCATTTGTATTCCCTCCATTGTTTTAAGTGACAATTGAACAACCCAAGGAAGCGGAGATACCAACTTATATTCAACAAAAATTAATACCCACTGAAACTACCAAGAGTTAGTGGAGAGAGAGGGCGTAGTGGAATGTTTCTTAACACCTTGGATTCAGATAATTCTTATGCGATGAAATTATTTAAATAAAGTATAATTTTGATTAGCATTGAAAAATGAATCAATGTATTTCATATTTATTGTAGCCTGTATGACGCCTGAAAATAAAAGTAATTCCTCAATAATTCGTCTTTTGATGGAACCACGCCTGCACTTCGCTTTACTCACTACACAAAATAAAAGTTGTGGAGTCGGAGTTGTGATGTTTTTGGGAGATTAAGAGTCGTAAATAAATGAGTCACTCCAATTTTTTTTTAAGAATAACTTTCAATTTATGAGAATATAATGTATGTTTAAATTCAATTAATAATAAATATTGAATGTTTACAATGTTTACAAATTTATTCCCCTCAATTTTTTTCTCGTGTTTTGATGAAAGTCTAACTTCTAACTCTCTGTCAAAACATTCATCAATATAACGACGGTGTTTTGACCAATTGATGTAACTCTGAAAATTGAAATTATCAAGGAAAGAGTAAAAACATTTTTTATCGAAATCATTATATGGTGAGAAAGATCAATTTATGAAAACCGTCCACACCTGGAATTGAACCCTAGACATCTTTAACCGTAGCCAACGGCGTTACCAACTACGCCACGGACTTAATGACAAGATCAACATTGCTAAGCCAAAATCAGTTTTTTTATTTATCTTCCCGTGATATTGTAGTATCATGGGAACATTTTTATGTAATGAGCGCAAGCAAACATATTCGCAAGCGCACTTGGGAACCTCTGACCTAAAGAAGTTAAGATATCACACACACCTGTGCCCTTGATATTGAATCTGCCAGTATAAAAATGAATCATAAGATTATGTATAATATATGACTAAAAGAATTATTAAATAATATGTTTTGAATTTATTTTTTACGTTACTGTTTGCTGTGAACTGATTTATAGCCATTACAATATAATATATTATCGATTAATCGGTCTGTCTATCTATCTATAGCGCACAGCACAGCACTGCGCTGTGTATGTGTAAGTGTAGGGGCGTGAGTGTTGAGCGAATTTGAAAGGTGGCACTACCACGTTATTTATCACTGATAATATTTATTACTAGTTTTACTATACCCATGCAAATTTAAATTATTGATCGTTGTCATTAATAGATGTCCTTTAGTAAACAAGCTGCATCGCTAGCCTCTTCTCGGAAATATTTTTACCTAAAACCAGTAACACCCTTTAAGTTAACATTATTGGAAATCCCGCTGATCCCGGTTTTGTTTGGGTTAGAGATAGACATGGCATACCTCAAGATCCTACCTATGGCGTCTATTTGCGAAGGCAGCTCTTGCTTTCAAGGTGGGTGTCAACAAACTTTTCATTATCAATAATATTTAATATATAAATAAGTTACTAATGTAATGTTTACAATACAATCTTACCAAGAAAAATAACTTTATTTTGATGAAATTGATAGGTTAGTTATTTCACTGGTTGTGCTGCTAATAAGTGAGAAACGTATGTTGCTTCTTTGAAAATCATCTTCATTGTAAATATATTGAAAGGTTTATAATTATAAGACAGACATCGAATCTTATTCAGTACTTATTTTAAGAAAGAGATTTTCTCTTCTTCTGTTCGTGTAGAGTATAGGCTCTCAACCTTATTTCGCCCACTGTGGAGTTTGTTAATATCAGGCTCGATTTTACTTAAAAACAAGTCGCCACGCTCAGTGTCGATTTCTCTTTTTAGTCACCAACGTTGCTACAGCAATAAACTCACGTTCAGCTAAATAGGACGATGGGAATGCTATCAGAAATCGTTAAACAATCGACAATAATCCTGGGTACGGTTGCGAAATCAGGTTCTGCAGCCGAAATTCTTGGTAGCTATTCTTAAATTTAATTTTTAAAATTTCTCATTTGTCGTCAGTTCTATTAGTTATCGGATGATCCTTCTGTGTTGACATTTGAAAAAGGATCCAAAACCCAGTCTAGTATGTTCATGTTTAAAATATCCCGTAATCGTTCCTTGAAATCACTGTGGAGGTTTTCCAAGTGTTGACAGTAAACAAGCAAGTCGTCGTTCTTGAATGATACTAGTGATAAATTTAGGTAGTTATTGAATTCCCGTCTGCCGATATTTCTTTTGTATAATAACAGTTTGGATACAAAAGCAGCAGCGCTATTTTTTGTCTTAATCAAGTTTAAGTCGTCGCCTTGAAGTTGGAGATTGACATCATTAAGCAATTTATACAGGTCTGTCAAGTACCCAATCCTATGTCTTTGTTTCCCAGAAACTCTATTACAGACTCAAACAGATTGTAAAATCGAGCCAAATTGAGTAAAATCAAGTGTCTTTTGACAGCCAGCGCACCTCTATGTGAAGCAACAATCGGTTGTAATCTTCATCATTGGTAATGCAAAGCTGACTAAATAATTTGTCATTCAACGAGTTATTTCTGACTGTGTAGAGGAAGAATGCATAAAAAATAATGATACTAATTACAGTTTTGTTTGATTGAAATAATTTTTTTTGACAATACACAAAAAATTTGTGATCTCCATTTGTTATGTAGTCAATTAAAACAAAAAAATGATCAATAAATCTCACATATCTTTCTCAAAAAGTAACGTCTTAGTTTGCTAAACAATATAATTTTAAGTAGCAGTATAAATATTCATAAAAGAGATCTTAATGAAACTGCTACAACAAAAACCATGGACCATTACAATATTGATCCTCATGGGCGAGTCACATAAGCTGACGGTATGACAGATTTAATTTATGTAACAAAATAATGACGATTACAATAAATATTTAATGGAACTTATTTCGTATATTGGTGGTGTAACCGAGTTAAGATTCTTTGGTGCGAGGTCACGAGTTTGAATCCAGGATTTATTACCAAAGGAATAAATTGATTTCACCTAAACTTTCTATTCGATTCTGATTACGTGGCGCACTCAAATCGATAAAGTAACCACTAGACTTTTCAAAAAAAGCTTTCGTTATATAACTTCTGCTCCACATTGGCAACGGGCATGTTTGAGAATGAATTGTTTAATTTGTTTTTTGTTCTGTAGCTCGTGATGCAACTGTTTGCCATTCCCAATTGTAGGGAAAGGAAACCACTGGCAATACAGACAGTTTGGATCACATTCCGCTCTTTAATTTGATACCATCTACCGCGATACTTATGTTTCGTACAATCTACTTGTTGACAGAAAGCTTCCCTACCTCTACCTATGAAACATATTATTGTTATCATGCTTTATGTACAGTGAGCGTTAAGTTTTTTTTTTATTTATATAATAATAGTATTTTTTACCCAGCTTCGCCCAAAATAGAGGACACTTATATTGGGTTACTTAAATGTCGGCTTTGCTTTCAAATAACCTTTAGTATGGTCGATTGATTATCAATACCCACGTCATCAGATTTCATTATATTCATTGACACGCAACTTTTTTTAATAAATAATAATTGCTCCGTCTCAATTTTATCATACATGTCAATCAAATATGAATGAATAAGTTGCCTATAAGCAGTTGATATTAATTGCATATCCATTATCGTCATGTGGAAACATGAATGTATAATATGTATAAAACGACATACGAAATTTGAGTCTCGTAAATCTGCGCATTATCAAGACAGTATCACGAATCTTAATTTCATTTGCAGTAAAGATGATGGCAACTTCATTTATCTTCGGTGCGTTAAAGACACGAAATAATGAGGATGTCACTGTTTTAAGTTTTATAATTTGAAATGATGGATAAGTTTCCGCATCTTCTGACTTTATAGAAATTTTACGATTCAAGCATGAAAAATAATGATTTGTGACGTTTATGCTATTACTTATAGTTACTAAGCAACATGACGCTATGTCGATGACAATCACGGAATATTTGTGGTATTGAGCGGTCGTTAGGCGACCTTCCTCGGCTTTTGTTGATTTTATTATTCCACATTGTAAACGTCAAAAATATTGCGTTTTCGGTTTTAGGTTTAAAGTTGAATGTCGAAAGTCGAAAGTTGCACAGTTTTACTAACAGTTGCCGCCAGAATGACGTGTGAAAATGTCACGTCGCTACTGTACGCTGTTTGGGAGGAGTTGTTGTGACCGACAGACATACAAACATACAGATTTCTACATGTATTTTGTGCTATATAGTAAAGATAATGTAGAATTCAGAGCTTTAGTATTGACAATGCGTAATTGACTCGATTGAAATATTCTGTATTAGTTTTATTCTTCAAAACATCTTCGAATTAAATGCGCCATAAAATTACCATAATAATAAACTAACGTATTTTTTTTAATAACACGTCGCTGTTCAGATGCAACATCGAATCTGTTTTTAGAGAATAATTATAGTAAATTAAACCATTTAAATAGCTCTTGAGATTTGTACATAAATGCCATCAACAATAATCCCAATAAAATCACAAAAAATATGAAATTACAATTGATATAAATGTGATAGTACTACCTGTCAACACACTCGCTCAAACTCAAGACAAATATTTATTGTAATTAAATTAACAACAAAAATAATGTTCAGAAAAAATGTAATCCCTCTAGGTTTATAAACCATTTCTTACACCCGTAAGACTTTCAATAACGACGGCCATGATTAGTAAAACATAGTAGCGAGTTTCAATGATAAAAAGTATATTTTCAATTGCAGCAAATTGACTTTGCTAATGCAGTAGAATTTTTTAGCAATTAAGTCGGTCAAAATAACACACGTCCATACCATTCATATATATCACATATCGTCGTTATTCTGGAAGAAAACACTAACTGAAAAATACAAATATTGAATAATTGGACTTTGAAGTTTGTCAAGTATTTGAAATGCCATACCTTTTTCATATTCTTTGTTTGTACAAAATCGTTTTTAAGTAGAAGTGTAATTTATAAAAGTAAGTTTGTTCTTTCATACGATAGAGTTTAAAATGAGAAACATTTTAGTATATCTAACTCAATTTGTCATTTTTTCAATATAATGTTTTATTCCAGAATAACGACGATATATTATTATGGTATTTAGATTTTTAGTTTTTATTTAAATATTAACTAACAAGTAAGAATGATCATCGCTAAAGATTATTTTGCATGTCTTTTAATGAAAATATTATAATATAAGTATTTAATATTTAACATTTAAAGTGCAAAAAGTCGAAAATTTTAAATTGCACGACGTCAACTCAACGAGAAAAGACACCACGCAGAAAACCCGTGCCAAACATTTTAAGTAATATATTGAAGAAAATTATATTGGTCACAGCTCAATATAAACGGAGTACAGTAGACGAGAGTACAGTACTAGGAACACCTATCCGGCCCACCTTCCTCCCATCCGTCAGCAAATAAAACCTTTATCTGGGTGATTCAGTGGAACACATAATTCACAGGGTCGAAACAAACCTTGGAGCTGTTGTAACAACTAAAACGACAAATTACGCCATTTACCAGCTGACTGTGTTCCGAGGAATTCACGATTTTATTACCGTCGCGATGATTTGCGCAGGGATGTTAACTGCACAATTGCAACCTCAATTCCAAGTAATACTATACAATTTCATAAAACTGCTTTAACTATTCAGACTGGTATTTATTTCAACCAGTGTCCACTCTTAATGTTAAGCATATGAACTCTTGGCGGAGAATTTGAATATAAGTTTTTGTAACGAGGACGTCAGTCGTTCAACCTATCCTTTTCAGAGATGTTATGGATGTACAGATGAGCTTAGGAAAGGACCGTATTAGTTAATTGATTACTCTCGCTACGACCCGTACGATGGAATAGGTTGCAAGGAATGTTAATATTACATGAATATGGTTGAACAACCAATTTATTATTTTTTCCGTATTTTTCCTGCGAACATGTGGACATTGCAACAGGGTTGTACGAAAGCGTGTTGCTCTCGGTTCGGAACCACCATTTTCAAAACACTGAAAATGATAATATCGTCATTGCAATGGAAGAAGACCAATAACTGAAAGAACAGTTTTGCGTAATTTTACTTTTGAAGTCTAAATATAATGTATATATTTTCAAATGTTTGAAATGTTTTACCTTTTCCATTTAGTTTGTTTGTACAAAACTGTTTTTAAGAAAAAGTATAATTTATAAAAAAAGTGTATTCTTCAATACGGTAGAGTTCGAAATAAGGAACATTTTGAGATAACTAACTCAATATGTAATTTTTGTATCTTATCTTTTTTCTCTTCTAAAAGTGACACCCTTGTCTAAGACTAAAACCTTATTAAAACCATGTGTATGCTGTGTATTTTTTTTTAATATTGATATAAGCTACGTCTTTATATTGCATTCGCTAATATGTTCTAATATGTTCAGAAGGACGCGAACACCTCTCCTTACTGATGGCCTTCAAAGCAGCGGTGTGCAGGAGTGAGTCGCGAAGAAACGTCAAAGGAAATGGAGCTGCTGCGCTAGGTGGTGGTCATGACGCTCAATAGTGAGGAATACGACTAAGAAGACATGAAATTTGTTCTAGCTCATTACTGTTTTCGTAAGATTTTATTAGTTGAAAGCCTTGAATGGGTAATATCAATTTGTAAATTACATATTTAAGTTTGAGAAAAATGGTACTTGAAATAATATCTTTTGTAATTGACAATACTTCATTTATTGTATTGTTTTTCAGTGTGCACTGTTCTCGAAGAGTCGACGCATTCATTTAATCGGTCGCGAGGGCAGGTTTGTCACTGGTACGAATATCGAAATGCGTGAAAAGTTAAAATAGTGAGTGATATATCTATAAAATACAATGCTACGAATTATTATGAATGATTGTGTGCTGTTCTTACGTCCATAACATGAACCACAAATTAAGTAACACATATATTAAAAAAATAAATCTTATAATGGAGATAGGATATTGTGATTTGTTTTGTTGATATTTTTTAAATTATATTATTAATCAAACAAAAATACTGTAGTGAAATAATAACTCAAAAAAACAAACTATATTACCTCTTAATTACATCTTTAATTTAGACTACAATAGTAGGGAAGTGATCCAAACAACGGAATCGACGTTTTCTGTATATCTTTAAAAATAGACCACTCAGGTAGGCAATTATAATAGGATAAAAATAAACACTCTAATTGATGAAAATTGAATTGTTGTATCAAAAGAATAAATATAAAGCACAAAGTGCTTAAAATTAAAAAAAAAAACAACAACAAACCGCTTTGTTGGAAAAATTCCATGTTTGTTATAAGTGAAAACTGTTTTTATGAAAGTGAATATAATCTAAACAAAAGTGCATTTAATTGTAAGCATTTATTAAATACTTTCAGCATCACTCATAGCTACGCTTAAGCGTCGGCTCATTTTTATACCAAATGAGAAGATAATATAAAAAATACAAAATGCTTGACTCTAACATATTCAGTTAACGGTCATAAATATTTGCCTATTCATACAAATAAATAATTTGATCGCAAAATCAATGTATGCTATCTATTGGAGGATTTGGAGAGCGTTTTCGAGTGGCAGGGCTTAAAATGGAAAATTTCATGAGCCGGTAAGCTCAGTTGTTAAAATAAAATTAACATGTTTTTTCATCAAAATTGCCTTTATTTTATTCGCCTAGAATTACACAAAAAAATATTGTTCTTAATAATTTACGAACTGTAACTTTAAATTTGTTATTTTTTCCGAGACGTGTATGAAAAAATGGCACGGCTCTTATTTATGCAACTATTCAATTTGAGCACTGCCGTGTGCTGAGATTAGTCCATAAAAGATTAAATTAGCGTGATTTAATTTTAATACATATTATGCTAAGTAAATGATTTAAATCATTTATGTTTGAAAATAGATGCAATATATTATATTTGAAACAATGGACGCTAATTTGTGTGCTGCCAACATTTTATTGCTGAATCGGTAAATCCTTTTGTATTTCGTTGCCATATAAATTTCCACACATTGCGATATATGCTATTTGCTAAATTGAACAAATAATATCAATTGTAATTGATGGGTAGTGACATATCTCGTAGAAATCAATGAAAATAATTCAGCGCCCGCCATGACAGGCAAATTTGTACAGTCGCGGTGCCAGAAACTAATGACCTTATTGCAAATGCTTCCGTTTGACCTTTTCTAAACCATAATGGCAATGTTCACCGCTTATTTGACTTTCAAAACAAACTAACATTCGCCGAAAACGGAAATGGCAGTGCGCCGGACTGATCCAATCGTAATCTCCTGACGCCCGAATTACCGGCAAATCTAAGCATCGAAATAATATTACGAAATACGTCTGACGTAAATATGAAAACACCCATAACATTTTTCGAACTGAAATGGCATACCCAAATAACCTTCAATAGCTGAGTGGTAGACAGATATTGCTAATAATATCAATAGTTATTTTACATCCTGATTTATGGACCAGCCAATTCATAACTGACCATAGTCACTCTGTTGATAAGAAGATAGATAAGAAGATGTGATATAATTCATTGAAAATATTCAGTCACGTTTACTTGATCGCATCTAGTGCAATAAAAAACATTGAAATCCTTGTCCTCAATCCTTGAAAGTTCTTACATATTCTATTTCATTTCCTGTACGCTTTAGTGTGTGCATTCAAGTCTTAAGAAATTTATTATAAACAAAAAATATATATGAATAAATTCGTGACGGGTGATGGTGGAAAAAGAACTGTAAGTATATGTACATTATCCTAAATATTCTGATCACATTTACTCAAACAAAACCATACCCAAATTGTTCTTGCAGTAATATTACTCTAGATTCGAAACATATTATTTAGGAGTGCCGAATTATATCTGTACTGAAAGAAATAACTTTTTCTATTGTTTCAAAAATAATCACAATGATCCTTTCGGGTATCCAGATTTAATTTTATCGGTTAAAATCTTCCAACATATTAAATATTAAATGATTTACAGCCTTTTTGTGAGAACTATTTTCCCCTCATGTCCTTCACCATTCAGTGGGTGATTAAATTATTGTTACACTTTAAATTTTTTCTTTTAACTATATCTTATATGTTTAAGAAAATTCAAAGATGTGATATAAAGAAGTATTTAGAATAAAAAAGATATTATGACGATATGCCGACAACACCAGGCTCGAATCAGATAAACAAGCAGCAAAAACATGTAGAGTTAAGTGCTTTTCTCAGCAATGCAAACTTCGAATGTGATTCAGTCTCAAGCGTGTTTTTGTTCTAATAGAACAGCTGCTAAATGAGGTAAAGCTGTTCTTCAGATTGCACACAGCCGTCTATAAAAAAGGACAACAATCATTTTATAAAATATGTTATATCAGTGATCGTGAAATAGCATGAAGATATAATAAGTATGCTTAAATCCTTGTTGCTTAATTGACAATACTAGTTATAGTAAGAAGTCTGTAATCTTTTTGGAAAACCATTTATGTATCAATTGAAAAAACGGTTTTTATAAACAATCGTTACCTTACTTTGAATAGGTTCTAATTGCACTTGACCATGTATTTTTAATTAATGAGTTAGCATATATTTATAGATATAAATATTTTACTTGTTTTTTAAATAATTTATTTTAACTAAAGCCTTTATATTAGAAAATAATGAGTATCTAAAGCTTTAATTAAAACTGACAACAATAGTTTGTTTGAAAAGGTTTTATCGGATATTTCAATTTTATCGAACAAAATGTTTTGATTTTTGAAATATTTATAAATATTATATATTATCATGACTTGCTGAACCATTTAAGGTATCAATAATATTATAATACAACAGAATAATAATATATATATTTTGAATATTTGAACGAACTCAGCTAATTTTCGTCAATGACCACATCGATAGAACAATAGAAGTAAAGGGTAAAACACACAGCAACTATGAAGCGAAGAATGTTTGACATGACGTTAAAACCTTTTCAAAAAAACTGTGATGTGTACGTTTTTTCTGTGAGCAGAAATAAGCAGTTATATCGATTCATAGAACCGTATAAAACAAATTTATGAAAAACAATGTGTCGATAGAACTCCTGAATACTGCTAACTCCCTCATTGAATAATATATGACTCAGAAAATAACGTATATGGTAGAATGTGGCTAATACAACATTTTCCAATAAAAATCGTTGGACATAATTATTAATTTTTTTTCCATTTTACCTTATGACTATGTAGCCGACGGCATTTATAACTGCTAGATTTTAATACTTAATAAAACAGTACTTTTATTGTATATCATTTTGAATACTAAATTTAAAAAATATGGAAATAAGATACAGTATTTTATATTCACTAATTAATACTTTTATTGTACCAACAACTTCAATTTTCAATGGCATTTGCCTAACTGAAATTCAAGCGTAGTCGCACTAGCATATTTATATAAAATCAGAAAGTTGAAAATATTATATTCAATGTGTTTACATCCTTTATTCATGTAGTATGGTATTTCAAAAAATAAATATATTTGTAATATGTTTATGGTTGAATTGGGATTTGAAGCCCAGTACGCTACCTTCAGCGGCCGGTAAAACTAGCCCAAAGTAATATAATTAGTCTAAAGTGTCAATTATTTCGCCCCAAAATAATTATTTCAATGCTAGCGCCGAGCTAGTTTGTTGCACGCTGCAAACTGCGAGATGAATGGTTTGAATATTTAATTTTTATTCGTGACGCACCACGCCGCCCGTGTAAATAATCCAATTTATTTCCAGTGTTGACGTAAATCCCCCGATACAGCCCTGACAGTGTATCGCGTTTCCGTCGCACGGCGCTTCCCATATGAAGGGATTAACTCGGGAATTGCCACGGAACCGTTCGGCGCCGGTACACAATTATTGTCACACCGTAAGTACAAATAAAAAGTAATTGCGATTGACCACATCCGGATCCTTACATGCAGCATCTTAAGGGAATTTTCCTTTTTATCTTTGAATGGCTTACGACTACCAGACGTATTTCAAATTAAACGATTAGTTTTAACTGTTGATTATGTCCGGCAAAACTGACCGCATATTTACCACGAGAATGTCCTACCACCACATTTTCCATATCGAAAACAAAATAAAAAGAATCATTTTGTTGACCTTTTAATGATCTTGTAATATAAACAACAGTACCGATTTATCTCCCACGGCAAACCAATTTTTCTCCAGATTTTCGCGACACACCACAAGTAAAATGGTCCGTAGTGTTTTGATAAATATAACGTAGGAAACAATTGTATGTGTGGGCAGGTATTGTATATAAGAGACAAAATATTTTATCTGCGGCCCGGCAGTGTTAGGAAAATCCTAAAACTGCTTTAAAAAATGAAGAAGACAACATAAAATAAGTTTGTAGGTTTCGCGATACTACCATATATTTAATATAATAATTATTTTTGAATAATATACTGTCTTGTTTTATCAAACGCAGCATACACACACACACACACTCTCTCTCTGCCTGAGAACGAGCAGAGAAATGATGTGTGTGTGTGCTTTTGAACCTTGATTGGTTTGTTCGACTGCCACCTGGTTTAGAAATAGTTGATTCCTGTCTTTCTGTCTGTCTGTAACATAGCATACATATTGACACGTTAGTATTTATGCTTTGTGTCTTTATATGTTGACACACCCTACAATTTCAGAATATACCCGCAACTCTCAATTAATCTGTTTGTAAATGAAGTCCCTTTATAAGTTGACCCATCTTGTATGGACTTTCACTTTAACTAGGCGGTGTTCCAAAAAGGTTTGGGAAACCATGGATTTAATTTATAAATAATGCTCTGGCTTATAAAATCAGTGTGGGAGTGTTGGGCATTTTTTCCTTGCTTTAGTTGACAAACATGCAACGAAATTTTAGACTTGCACTGATAATAATTATGATGGATGGCTGCTAAATTATTTCATCAATCACTGACAGTATAAAAAATATTAAAACTTTACCTCGCCCTTTTGTATACACTATAATAATAAAAATATTCGAAACAGTCAATATTCCTAGAATCCATGTCAGTTACTCTAATACAGTGCTTCTTAACGGGGACGCATGAATATTTTTAGCGTTTGGAGGCACCGCATATTTTATCTGTTTGACGTTTTGAGACGGACGCATTTATTTCTTTGCGTTCATTTATTCGAGTTATTCTGCATTATAACCGTTTAAAAAACAAAAAATGCCCATATTCCTAGACTGTAGAAAAACAAAAAACGTGTCGACAATTTTTTTTGAATATGCAGCACATTTATTTCTTTACGCTAATGTATTTCAGTTATTCTTCATTAAAACCAATTCGAACAAAAACACTCTTGCTCCAAGATGCCAGAAAAACAGAAGAAGTATCGAGAAAAAATTATTGAATACACGGCACATTCATGTCTTTGTGTTATTGTATCCGAATTATTCTGCATTTTTTTTATTGAATACACTCAAACAAAAACACAAAATCGGACTATTACTTGACTGAATTCTAAATCAAAAGAGTTGGTGGATTTTTATAGACAATGCAATTAATGAAACTAAATTTTATTCAAATGTGAAAACTAGAAGCCAACAATTTCATTGTATATAAACCTACATTTTTTTTATCCATTTAGTGTCACACCGATTTTTGTTGTGTTGCCTCAGCAGTTATATTGTAAATGTAATGTGAATATCTTAAAATTTAAAAGAAGACCGTGGTAAAAAATATTTCTACTGAAATTTTGTAAAGTATGTTTAAGTTTTGAGTATTTTTTTGTGCCAATCAAGCTACTGGAGAATTTTTAGGGTCAGTTCATCTGGTTTATTACAGAATCCGCTTAAAATGAGCGAAACACTTCCATGAAAATAACGGCGTGTTGTACAAAGAAAAATAAGCATTTTAATATTTTTGTTTTTACCGTAGTTAATTATGAGGTTAACGCTAGGAAATTTAATTAAAAAGGTTTAATACTAAGGATGATACACATTCAGAATCTTAATTTTAAAATTAATACGCATAAAAAATTTAAGCTAGCATTAATAAGGCAAGAAATTTATCAACAAAAAGAAAGAACTTTCTGAAACTGGGCTTCTTTCGAAATTAAAAATGAACGCAACGAAAACAGGCAAAATTTTCCTTATTAACTGGGCACTGCTCCAACACACAATGAATATTTTCGCGATTTTTCAAATTAATATTTTGAGTTATTATTGACCGATATCCAGTATTAAACCCTTTTCTAAAATAACGAGTCATTCATGATTCGCTTATGTATTGTTGTTGAAGACATCTCCTAGTACACTTAATTAACCTAGTAACTGATTTTTTTAGAAATTTCGTTTCTTTGCAATTCTTTTGTTAATAAGTCATATACATGCACTTCTGTTCAAATTGTTTATTGTCAAATTTGTGTTGGTGGAATATAGGAGATGCGTTAATATATTTTTAACCATCTTGAAGATTTTGTTAAAAACCTTAACTAGGTTTTAAAATTGGACAGCCGATCTGACATCCACGTAAGTCAAATGCTTTTTTTCTCTTGTATCTATAAATAAATCATTAACAAACTTATTAGTATTGTTCTAGTGTTGATAACATAAATAATGACGAAAAAGTTTTCAGAAAAAAGTATGAAAACACGAATGAAAAAATCCAATTCAAAATTTTATTGTTAATTTTATAGTACTAAAAGAAGAAGTAGATTTTTGGTAGTTTTTGTTGTGAAAAGCGGCAGTGTGTTTGCAAGGCTTAGGTAAAGAAAAAAAACAAAGAAGTGCGATGGTAGGTAGGTAATTAATCCCATGATTAAATTAGGAAGGGCATTTCGACCGTCGAGTCAAAAACGGCGTCGTCACAAAAACGTTCCAGCTAAATTTCGGATTAAATGTTTAAAAAGAAGTTTGGGTTTGAGACTCGGGAAGGAAGGAAGTAAAGTATGTACGCTCCAAGGGTGGTATTCTCGAAACTTTGATACAAAGAAACTGTTGATAATAATTATTATGTAAAGTAACAATTTTTAAATAAAATATTTATTTTATCAAAAAATGAACGTTAATATTGATAGGTGTTGTAATTAACTCTCTTTCTTCAGCTATGTAAAATAATACCGTCAAAGCTATCTGTGTTTCACAAATAAAATCCTGGTTTCCCGTAGGTCAGAGAAGGAATAAATTCAGTTGATGGATTAGAGCACGATTAAGGCTTTGAATGAAAATCCACAGCAACATATTCAAGCCCAGTCAATCACTGATTTTAGATTATTTCCATGAGTTATAAGGGACAGCATTATTCATTATTTTGTCTCAGGGTAATCCTAGTTACTCCAATAATCTTATTTTGATGCATATACTATTATTTTAAATGTGTTTTTGCTTGAAAGTTATTGCTACTCAAAAAACCGTTCCCATGACAAAGCAGAAAATGATATAATAGAAAAGTGACAAAACAGTCAATACAGAATAGGAGAAAAATAAAACGTATTTTTGTCTTATCGATTTATGAATTAAATAAACTAAGACCTTCTTAATGCGTTTCATTTACGGACTATATTTAATAATTAAATTTACTATCTATAGGTTATTGCTGTTGTTATATAAAATAAAAAAAATTATTTCTTTTAAATTAAGTTGTATGACATGAATATGATGTATTTAATTCGTAAATAAATACAACAAAAATACGATGTCTTTTATTTGTTACCTGTTTTACTTTCTCACTGCACCGTTTTTTCGTGTTATGTTTTGAATCCTATTTATGTAAATATTCAATGCAGTCGAAATAATACCAAGAATTGTTATTATGTAGTTTAATAAAATTGTAAGTTATTTCTTAATGTCTAAGCATACTCAAATATATTATAACAGATTAAATTAGTAAAAAAAATGATTCGACATTTTCTGGTAATTTTCACGTATAAAATAACATTTATAAAATTATCTACAATCAATAAATATACATTGCTAGTGGTAACGAGTTGTGAAAACGTGCGACCAGGCCAAAGGTGGAGAGTGGGCGGACTTAGCGCTAAAGGCATCGTTTAAAAACAATACATCACTCCGCGTACGGAAGGAGGTTTGGGGGTAGGGCGGGAGGTAAAGTGGACGTGGAGAGAGAGGAACACGGGTTAAACAGATAACACCTAGTCGAGCTTGCCGCCGTGCACTGACTCTCTCACTTTTACAATGTAAATGTATCTAGAGTATCTAGACCCGACTTCAGTGGCTCACAAATGGATTTGCTTTGCGGTATAATTATACCAGTGACATATTTTTTACATTCATAATTTTTTTGAAACATTTGATATCAGTATTACGTGAGAATACATACATAGTTTCTTTCACAGAGTAATAAAGAAGATAGTTAAATTAATAAAAATTAAATTTAAAAGTTTATTTTATTTGTTAACTGTCAACTTTAGGTCGAAAAACGTTATTTTTAGGAAACAAAATTGAAGAGTGGATTCCAAAAACAACATAATTATACCATAACTGAATATTTTAACACGGAAAAAAACGTCCTAGAATTTCCTCCTGTGAATTATATTTTTTATGTGATACTATGCAATGTAAACTTATTTTTTAATGAGGAATAATAATCATTTGAACATTTGAAGTAACGACATATTTTTAACCAAAATTATATTTCGTGAAATATGAAATAAAGTGACATACATTGTTTTTATAATTCAACATTCTATTTAAATTTTAAATCATAATATTTAATTACTAATGAAAACATCATCGAATACCATTGTCATCCATGCAATTGAATACATTTGAACCCTTTACCTCGTTACAAAGTACGATGAAGAAGGGGCGTAGAGCAAACAATTAACTTACTTGTCGGTGATAGACTTACAACCGGCATCTTTTAACCGTATGGTTGTCAAATCCGATATATTGGCTTTTGCTACTCTACCGAGAATTGCCGAATCAGTCGGGTCTGACGTAATCATTGAAAAACTGTTTGACACATTTTCAACAGCTTTTGGAATATTATTTCAGAAGTATTTGTAGTAGGCATAAAATAAACAATACAACAGACCCAGCAACAAAGAGATTAAGCACCTTCTGGTGCAACGGTCCATCAAAATAATTTTATTGGTTTCGGCAGTAACTTTATGGATAATAATTTTTAATATAATATTTTAACTGCCAACTTTGTTTTTCCGTTGGTTGTGTTACTACATAGTGTTTGACACGTGTTATGTCGTGACACCAAAAAGCGAAACACGTGTCACAACTAGTAACTGAACCAGTATAATAACAAAGTTATCAATTTAAATTTAAGATCTATCGGAAGATTATACGCTCGATATTCAGAATGGAAATGGTGAAAAAAGATCATACAAGAAACAAATCTTTTGTATACATGAGAATATACATAAGAATGTAAAAATATAATCTTAAGTTGTGTTGTGTCATTACATTTCATTTCAATTAATTTATATCCCAGTGTTTCCCACGAGAACGTGGATAACCTTTTGTGAGCATTTGTAATCTGGAGGGCGTTTCTAACATTTGTAAAGGCGCTGTTGAAATCTGAGTGGCCGAGAGTGCATCATTAAATACTGCGATGTTGACATTAGTCATCTTTCTCAATCCTTTTGAGAAGAACGGTGCGTTCATTTTTGTACGTTAGTGTATCCGAATGATTCTGCACTTAAATCGGTTATATTAAATATTGATTGGCCATTTTTTGAAGAGATGTAAATAAACAAAATTTACATTTTGAAATTTTGTATTTACATTGCGATGACGGGTAATTAAATAATTTTAGAGTGGTAAAAGACGCGATGGTTTTAATAAAGTTAAGAAACACTGTTCTACATGGACATGGAAGTTGAGGAATGAAGCGGGCTATGATAATAGTTAACTAATATGTTTTATTACATGCGATGATATCTTTATTTTTATACAACCACTAAGAATGCAATCAGGAATATGTTGATATTTTTTTTAAATTTTCTACGTCACTGGATTTTATTCACATTTACCTGAACGAATTGTTCGCGAGCTACACATTTGCAAAGGAACATTCTTATAAAACAAACGAGTTTAAGATATCAAATGTTTTGGTTCGTTTTTCTTCTAAGGATAATTTATTTATTTTTCAACTTTATAATTTATCGCTTTCAGTCTAAATCAATTTTCGTGGCGCCAAAAAACTCCAGACTACAGCGACACGTTTAAATGACGGCTTTTTCATCATCTAGTTTGACTTTTATTTCAACCGAGGGTGAACCCCCTAAAGTTTTAACATGAGAAAAATAAAAAAAATAAGCCACCGCTGCTACCAATGTGGAATAAATATACAACGCTTAACAGATTTTCAAAAAAAATGTATAAATACTGGATATGGTTGAACTTACTGTACTGGAAATTAAAGTGAAATTAAAATAGGTATATTTAATTTATACTGTGATTGAAAAAATAATGTTAAATTGTTAGAAGGGCAAAACGAACTTAAAAGTAAAAAAAAGGCATTTATTTGCTTCATACGAAAACTTAATTTAGTATAATAAATAATTTAATGTCAGGCGAAAATTTTTTTTTGGTTTGTTCAGGATGTAGCTATTGTATTTTAAAGTTTTAACTTAAGTTTAAGTTTTAAATTCTAAGACTTCTGAGAGAAGCCAGCTTAAGGAATATTTAAAGGAATTTCAATCTAGACGATTTTTATAGAAATTGTAAAACTGCTTCTTGAGGGTAGTTTATCAACATGCAATATCGTCGTTGTTCTGGAAGAACACACTAACTGATAAATACTAGTTTCGAGTAATTGGACTTTGAAGTTATTTAAATGTTTGAAATGTCATACCTTTTTCATTTTGTTTGTTTGTACAAAACTGTTTTTAAGTAACAGGATAATTTATAAAAAAAGTTTGTTAAAAAAGTTGAACAAAATAAACATTTTGGTATAAATAAATCAATATGTCATTTTTTCGATTTAGTGTTTTCTTCCAGAATAGCGACGATATGCACCAGTGCAGTATCTCGCTAATTTTATTGCCTCAACCGAAGCTACATTTTGTCGCAGATTCAGCCTAAAAAATTCGGTCAGTTAAAATTTTTTTGATGTACCATCTATAATCATTTTGCTGTTGATATTAATTTGTATACGTGAGTACTCAAAATGAGAAGCCCTCGTAATAGATTATGACATCCTCACTTGACAATCGCTTACGCAATGTATTTTAATTGTTTTGAAGTAATTTATAATTTTATAAATTAATGTTGTTTATTTTTGGCTAGGTTTTAGTTAATCATTGTTGGTTATTAACGATTTGGGTTTGTGGCATACACAGTTGCACTGTCAAAGGCTTGAATTCAGGAGTGCAAAGATTAAAACGTTGATTTTATAAAGCTTTCATTCCTTTCAACCGACTATATATCCAGTCTTGACAACGGGTAGTAGAAAAGGCTATAAGGAACCTTATCGTCTTTATCCCTTCCTTACCGTCTACAAAGAAAGATTTTTATTGACTGACATATAACTAGTTGTCTTCAAAATGCTAAAATGCTTAACATAGGTAGCGGATATGATTAAAACCCGGTACCCGAGTCATTATTTTTTTTGTTCTAGTTTTCGTTCAGGTTCGGTAAAAAAAGTTATTCTGGAAGAAGACACTATCTGAAAAATACTAATTTCGAGTACTTGGATTTTGAAGTTTGTCAAATGTTTGAAATGCCATACCTTTTTCATTTTCTTTGTTTGTACAAAATCGTTTTTAAGTAAAAGTATAATTTATAAAAGTAAGTTTGTTCTTTCATACGATAGAGCTTAAAATGAGAAACATTTTAGTATATCTAACTCAATGTGTCATTTTTTCGATTAAGTGTTTTTTTCGAGAACAACGAAAATATGCACTTCTAATGGAGGTATCTTGACATAAGTTTTCTACAAGAACTGCTTGTTATTCAGTTGCTCCAACTCTTCTTTTCGAAGACAGTAGGGATAGAAGGATATTGCTAGGACAGAACTAGTGGTTTGCTAATCGTTCTCGCTACGCCCCGTTTTTATTATTGGATAGGTGGGAGGTAATTTTAGACATCACAAACATCCATGCCTACGAACTGAAATTCATAAATTGATTGAAACATTAATTTACAAAATTGTCAGTACCGGGACTTGAACTTGAGATATCCGTAACCGTAGCCAACGTCTTTGACCACTGCACCACGGACCCAACATATAATGAGTATAATTTAAGACATCGACTGAGGGTGCTTGATGGAATTTCAATATCAAATTTGGATTATTGAGATTTTGTACACTAAAATACACACATAGAAAATACACGTAAAATACATGGAAGTGTACAAAATCTCAATAATCCAAATTTGATATAATGAGTAAATGGTTATTTATAACGAATTTAATATGCTGTGCGTTTGATCTGCCTTATGCATGGGTATAAAGAGTCCATAATAAGAATGAATTCAATTTTAAGATTTATATAAAAAAACCGAGATACAATTTGAGAAGAAATAAAGATACCAAAAAGTTCTTTGGGGTAGAAATAAAGAAAACTGTAGCAGAGAGTAATGGCGCAGGTTTTCGGGTCTCACATAAAATAAAAATTAAACAAAAATCCCTTTCATATAAGAGGGCTCCTTCGTAATGCAGAAGGATAAAGAAGTTATGTACGGTCAAATAATATCAAAGCTGAGGATGAATAAATACATAACGTATGAACGTAATTATACTATCCACAAAGCAAAACTGGATTTGTAGGAAAACTTATGACGGACATTTTGCTTTTCTGTCGACGCAGATCAAATTGATAAAATATGTTTATGCGAGCTGTAGTGTAATAATATAATACTCTTAGGAAGCCAACATGGCCGGAATAACGTATTTTATTATTACTCGTGTGATTAGTTTGTTTAACAATAAAAGTTTTTTTTTATTAATTCCACAATTTTATCAAGTGGAGCGTTTCGAATTGTTGTTACTTAATAAAATTGTGGAAATAGTACGAGTGATTATGTTTTTTTTATTTATGTAATATATTTGTTCAAAAAATTGACAACTAGGATCATTCAAGTGAATATATTTATTCAATCGAAATGATAAAAACTGACCTTTAGTAAAAACCATCTTTCTCACTACCAGCTTGGAGCATACCTACTGTCTAATGATGTAGTACTATTAGGTTGTAGATAATAGCAGAATTAAAATACTAAAGAGCCATACGTGGAAACTGAAATAATAAACTATATTTGAACTAAGCATTTGTTAAATATTGCATTTTCAACAATGAACACACAATTTTCGACTGCTGTTAAAAACATTTAAATATAATATTTTACACGCATAAAATGATCATTTCAATAATTACGTTTTTAAATGAGATGATGTAAGTCAGTGTTTCGCAACTGGTGTGCCGCGACGCAATGCGTCAAAAATGAGAAGAAAACGAATATTAGAAGTTAGAAGTATTCTGAAAGACATATTTCACTTTTCTGACTTTTAATGAAATAATTATATTAGTGTTTGTATGGATGTAACAACGTCATTGATGGGAAATAAAAAGGGGATTGTTTCGTGTGTAAAGCAAAAAAAAAATCCCTACAGTATAAATTAAAAATTGCTGTACACAAAACATTGATGGTTACAAATTTGATAAAAACTCTTAATTATCAATATACTTGACCATTATGTTAATGCAGTGATGCGTAAAATTTCCCCAATTACCCAATTACTTCTGATATTTGACGATTGATGGATTGGAAAGCTACAATTTACTCGCATTTTAATCCTGATCCTGAATTACGATGTTTAAAGTACGGAATATTTAAAAAAAAAGCACACACAGAGAGAATTTAATTCGCAAAAAAACATAAAAAAACTCAATCACTCGATTTCGCGTTACATGCCGGATAAATAAACAGAAAACCGTATTAAATGGGTGAATAATATATTTTCCGTATCTTCGAAGTTATGTTTTGGATAGATTCAGTGCTGTAGACGCAAATATTACAGACGGTGTAAGGTTTAAATATCTTATTCGCCATAACATAACCCTACATCAGAAAATATTTAAAGAATTTTACAGAATTAATAAAAAGACACATTTTTATTTCTGATGGTAGAATATTATGATGTACTATTAAGACATTCTATTTTATATCATACAACCTCAACTTCATCACTGGATAGAATCCAAGCGAAAAGCATCAAAAATCCAAGAGGTATCGGCGTTTCAGTTGTTTAATTTTTTTCATATCCCGTTACAAAGTGAATACTTTAAAATCATACTTTTATTTCTGCCATCTGTGAGAGGACGTTGAATGACAAGGCTTACAAGCAACTTTCGTCAAATACCTTGTGTTAAAATACTACTTATGAGTTCAAATCGACACTCCCTACATATAATCACGTAAGACATATAATCACAAAATATGTAAATATATTTATTTTTCATTTTCGTTGTTTACGCACTCAGTTCTATGGGTAGGCATCAAACAACAGAGAAAATTAGATTTAAAATAGCAGCACTGTCCCAATTTTGAAGAAGATACATGAAGTCGTTATTTTGCAATTGCGTTATGAATCTTTGAAATGCTCTCCTGTAAAATATTATGTTTGCAGATACGGAATTATACTTAGGGAATGTCAAAATACCTCAAATTAGAAGTAAAATAATAATTATAAAAATAAAAATCATCTAAAAATGCCAAAATATCGACTGTGTTTTGGCCAATTGATGTAACCCTCAAAAACCCTCAAATTTGAAATTATTCAGGATACATTAAGAGCTGTTTTTATCGAAAACATTATACAGTGTGTTGCGTTATGAATCTTTGAAATGCACTCCTGTAAATTCTCATGTTTTCAGATACGAAATTATACGTAGGGATTGTCGATATAACAGTGGCTTACGTCAAGTGGCTGGGCCAGAATTTTTAAACCTAAAACTAATGTAAAATGATGCTTCCCTTCCAAAAAGTGGTCAATTTATTTTTCTAATTTACATCATTTGGCCAAGACCTGCTCTGTTGTCTTTGAAATGAGATCCAATCATTAACTCATTTTTGTATTTTTTGAGGCTTACGTCAATTAGCCAATATCGATATATAACATATTTTCTATATGTGAAATCATTTCCACCTCCAATATAGAAGTTGGGTATCCATATAGAGCATTTCAACACATGAACATGATGTAAGATTGAAAATTACTTGCTTTAACTATCCTTTCAGATAGACTAAGGATAGAAAAATTAAATAAAGAAGGGATAAGAAAATTCAATCAGTTTCTAGGGTAAGCTAGTGTGATTCGGAAAAAATAAAAAACATAACAAGTATATGACAAAACATAAACAAAACATAAAACTTTTTAAAAAGCATTTACTGGTAGTAAAAATTATTTTATTAACATGAAATTGAATTTTATTAACGCCAAATCATGTTAGAGAAATCGATAGATATGTTTTTTTTAGTGAAAGTTAACATCTACATGCATATTCAATCTCAATTAAATGTTTAGATATGTCGAATTACCACTCGTTACTTCTTTTTTATTTAGAAGCCGGGTAATTATTGAAAGAAGTCATCGTAATAATTATTCTTTTTTCGTCTACAGTACATTATTTATGTGATTATTTAATTAAACTTTTAACTATCGGTAGATGTATGTATGGCGGTAGCTTGGACCCCGAGAATTTTATTGCAAAAATGAAGCCTTCTAAATATATCGTTTTTGAAAATGTACGAAAGTTTATTTATAAAATCTTACTAAATAAATGAAGACTGCACCGATTTTACCGCCATTTATTCATAATAAGAAAATTGAAATGCTTATAACATATCAGGGTTGTCACAAAATTTGTCAATAAATAAATTAAATTAAAAAAAACGCGAAAATATACCGATAAAATACGAAATAATTATATTAAACTAATTCAATAATAGTTAGAAAAAATCTCAATATTCTACAGCAAAATAGGTATACAAAAATTAATCCGAACTGCTAAACATGGAACGCAAATTAAAGCTGGAGAAGAAAAATTATACACGCCAAACATAAATAGAAATTAAGAATTTATTGGGAATTCGGGAAAGGCACTAGTACAACTTCTGAAAATGTATAGGTGGCACAGACCCGTTAGCGCCGCTTTTTTTTATTCCGGTGACAGAGCTCTTTTCAATTTACGTTTCAAGTAATAAAAACGAATTATGTTTCAATTCTGAGTATGTGACAATAATTCCAATAGATGTCGTAGTGTGTTCAACATATTTTTATGTTTTAAATAATTGATTTACGTTAGTAAAATCCCCTTTAAAGTGGAACGTCTAAAGACGTCATTTTTGTATGAGCGGCGGCCGTTCACGGAAAGTTTCGCGTCTTAAGACGCTATTGGCAGCCATCCTGTTAAGAAACACTATTAATATTTAAAAAAAAAAACTGTACGGTATGCAGATCTACGCGGCTTATAAAATATTATTGATTTAAAATTTATAATAACTTAGAGCCTACTCTTTACAAAAATAGTGTTGTTAGCTAAAATATTACTTGTTGATTTAAAGCTCCATATTTTTTTATAAATGGCTTTTACAAAATTATTTTAACTTACGGAAATTCTCATTTGTATACAGATTGGATTTTGATCTTTAGTTTTTTCGTTATAGTGCCATCGTCAACCTTGTTGTAGTAGAGTTTTACCAAATAAATGTATTTATTATAATTTATATTTTTTAATGAAGAAAAAAGCATTTAAAAAAATGTCTGCCATCATAGCTGACGGGGGATGCGCGAAATCTTTTGATAAATGGGAAATCCTACTAGGTAAACTGGATGAGAATTTTTACAAGTCACTCATGTCCAAGATCACAAATTAAATTTTTGTTTTTGTCTTGCTGGGACTTGAACCAGGATCCACCTAATTGCTCGGGAAAAACTCTTACCACCAGACCACAGAGGCCGACAATATCAATTTAATCAATACATTAATAGGTTTGATTCGTTTTATTTCACATTAAAAATGAATTTCCACTTAGTACATGCCTTATCGACGGAAAATATAATTAATTCTTTTTGAAAATATTCCTGTCACCTTAGAAAATATACTATTTGCTCTAAAAATATTTTTCATGCTTTGTCATTTTCTCTGTTTATTCTGCTGACACATACAAATATACTATTCCACGCCCAAATACTAAAACGTGAGAAATATTTATTTTCTAAATCCTACAAAATATTTCATATTATAGTTTTATTTCCAAATTCACAGATAAAAATATTGTATTTGAATTGGCGATATAGTGAGAAGATTTTTTTATCGCCGATTATTTCTGTGTTTGCTTTTGGCGACACATTTAGCTTATGGTTAATTTTTGGCGCGACTTTAAAATTTGGCGCGACTTTAACTCGACGCGACGTGCCATGAAATTATTGTTACGCTCGGTGACACACAATATTATTTTTTAACGAAAACTTTTATATGAGACTCGCTTGCTTTGTGTAAAAAAAAACATTAACTTACATGTACGCAGTGGCGGACTGGCTCTAATAATATTGGTAGCCAGGAGTCAGTGGGGGCCTATCTAAAAAATTAATGGGGCCCTTACCCTATATACTAATAACAAAATACCAAGAAATGCCTATTTTGACATGAGATTTACTTATACGAAAAGTGTCACAATCTCAAATGGGAAGCTCTAGCTCAAACAATCATCACTGTATTTAGCTACAGTAGCGAGAATATAATGATACATATTGTTATTGAGAAAAAGAAAATCGCCTGTACTGAACAATTTATAAATATGACATAGACTTTTGTGGCATTAATCGACAGATATGAACCCCTAATGGAGCATCCATTTGAAGCTTGGGCAAAATTTTTGGCTGAAGGACCACAGTCGAAGGGCTCAAGGAATTCAAAGTGAGTAAAATAGTATTTTTGGATATTTAATACATTATTTATCACAAGCTCGTTTTCCGTTACGTCAGTTGATATATATGCAGCCGCTGTTTCACATAACGACTTCCATAACGCAATAACGATCAAAAAAATAAGCGAATACACTCATAAGGTTTTTAGCACTATGCAAAACTGCATGAGACTGATCTTTTAACCATACGATGTTGTGTTATTTTTATTATTACTATGACCGCACTCAATGTGTAGCATATGGACTCATAATGAAAGTATTTCAACAGAAGTTTTTACTAGGAAAACTACTTGTTACTCAGTTGCTCTACCTCTCTTTTTCGAAGAGAGTAGAGATAGAAGGATAAGACTAGAGCAGGAATAGTGGTTAGCTAATCGCTCTCGCTATGCCTCATTTTTAGAATCTAGACATCGTAAACATTCATGTATACCAACAGAAATTCATAAAAATAATTATCAGTTAGCACATTAAAAGTGATTAAGAAAGTATCCATTCTGAAAGTCGGCTGGTAAGATTGCAACTGAATAAAATAACCTAAGAGCATTGACCACTTGCTGACCTATGATAAAATAATAAATAATAGCACTTTAATATTTCACATACTAAGGAGATGGCCAAAGAACAAGTTTTACTGAACTTCAAATTTAAAGAACTCTCAAATAGTGAAAAAATATACTTTCTTTATACCTTCTTTTGGCACGCTACTGCATTTACGCATTTTATAATATATATATGTTCTGCTGCGTATTCGTATATATTTGTATATTATATTTAACATGCTACATCACAAAAGAGGGTGACATTTTAGAATCAGTACCTCTGAGGCAGCTTTTTGTTTAATCTGTGATGAAATGTTTAATACCCTGTTTTTTTAACATTACTTAAAAAATACAAAGAAAAGATTTTTTTATTAATACATTTTAAATTGATATGTATCGATAACGATTCATTTGAATTAACTAAACATATTATGTTTTCCCAAAATATTGACCGGTAACGCAAAAATTATACATTGTATTAAACCTTTTCAAATGTAAATAAATGATTATCGTTCAGCCCCAAAAGTGTATTATCAATTCGGCTGAATTAAATTAATAAAAGTTTTTACCACTCTGTTTATAATCCGTTATGTGTCAATTTAAATATTAATACATATTTCCGGTCCAATATTCCAGATATTCAATCCAATTAAAAGATTATTTCTCAATATTTTATATAAAGTATGTACACTAAAAATATACATATTTTCCTTTTTTATTCTATAGACGTTTCGAAAAGTGTAATAACAGAATTATTAATCATTTAAATATAATGAATTGAACGATACCATGAAGAATATTTGGCCTTATTGTTAATTAATTGCACTAAAAATTTTACCATGTCCGTTCCCAATATGGAGAATATGGCCTCCTGATTGAGGTATTTTTTCCAGAAGTTTAGTTCCCCAGTTATAGACACCACAAACATCAATGCCTACGAACAGAAATCAATGAATCGATTGAAAAATTAATTAAAAAAAATTGTTCGTACCGGGATTTGAAACTGGGACATCCGTAACCGTAGTCAACGACGTTGACCATGGCGCCACGGAGCCGACAAAATTACTTTACGTTATTTGAGATAAACTCAAAGAGAATTTTCAGGTGACTAAATGACACCGCAATCAAATTTTTAAAATACTATTTCAATTTTTTAAATTTAAAATCAATATTTGTTACTTACCTACTACGGCTTAAACTGAAACTATATGATTGTTTAGTGAAGATTTTAAAGACGACGAGTTTGATTTTTGAGATGCAGAAAAACATTATTTCATAATTTTTGTTTACGCTAAAAAAATATTATATCTTCTTCAGTTGCAGATATAACGTTCCCAGACTACTTTGCCAGGGTTTAGTTTATAGAGACAATCAACAAAACAATTCTGTGTGCGAAAGTAAAACAGAGTTAAGTCGAGTTAATTGAAAAACGATTTAAATATTATAAAATAACTACAGTACATACATGCGCATAACATAAAAAGAAAGAGTTGAATCAACGGTACTGAATTGGTAAAATTCATGTTTCAACATCACATTTTTTATTAAATTTAATACAAATGTAAATCTTGTTTTGGCTCACCTGAAAAATACCAATTTTAGACTTAACTCCTTTTTCTTTTGGTAAACAGAATTATTTTGTAGAAAGATGACAAGAGCTCGGTATTGTGTTATTGGAAAATATGTCAATAACAAGAAACGTTTACAATTTAAATTATTTTTATCAATTTTTCTTTACGTTTGACTACTGAATCTCTGTAAGACGAAGGTAAGCGTTTATAGCCGAATGGAGCTTAAGTTTCAAAGCATGTCTCAGGAGCAAAAACCACATCCAACACCGTAGTTACTATTCACACCACTCCGTTAGTACAGTAACGGTATAATGTAACATGTGAAATTTTAATAACGCTAAAGATTTCTTAAAAGCAACGTTTATTACAAAGTTTAACGATCGCGTTTTATAACAGAATGATTTTTTCAATAAAGCAATGTAAAAATAACCAATTGTAAACGTAAAAAGGTTTTGAAAATGCATGGATTTGAATTTTTGGAAATAAAATTTTTAACGAGATAAAATAATAAATTAACCTTTTCTCCGTGAAATACAACTCTATATATATTTTTTTATTTTTCAAATATGGATGATAATATTTAAATAAGTATGTATGTAATATACATATATATATATTGTATACTATACATTATAAGATATAAAAAAAACAAATTTTCCATTCTATTAGTGAGTATTTGAAATTGAAAAATAATAATTATTGGTATTTATTAAATACTAGTGAGTACCCGGCATGCGTTGCAATGCCACTCAAAGAAAGAAAAGGTTTGTGTTTTAAGTCTGTTTATTGAAGTACTTTTGGATAAGAGGTCTGCACGGGCCGAAATTTCATAAAATAACCTGGTCTGAGCCCGTCACCTTTAGGCTCGGCCCGGCCAAAATCCGAGTCTCAATATCTCACAATATCACCCGAACCCGACCCAAGGCCCAGATTTATTTTCTCAGCCGAAAAAGAGTCCAATTTTTTAAATATAGTAATTCATCTATATTTTTCAAACAATATGTATTATTGTTTCCATATTTTCAACGATATACATAGCACATGTGAAATAAATTATTTAAGTTACGAATAAATTAGATGTTTTTTCAGAGATGTCACTGTTCGTATATATTTGATTTTTTTCAGAAACCTTCACGGGTGTGCGAGCAACAATTCACATACGTTTCATAGAAATCAGATGAATGGAAAAGTAACGCATAGAAGACAAACAAATAAACATTCATATTTATATGCATAGATTATAAAAAAATGTAGTAGTGTATACCAATAAACACGCTGTAGGAAACATAAATTAGAGAAAGTAATATGAATATAATGATCATTGTAAAAAAATAAAAGAGAAATTATAAATCAAATTAAATGTTTGCGATAAATAAATAAATGAAATAACAATCATATCGTTATACAGTATACATGTGTTTTGTTTTCTGAAGATGCTTTAAAAAAAAGGGGAACACGTGTCATGAATAGTAACACAAAAGTTCAATTATGAAGTTTATTCCAGGAAAACAGAAAAGTCAGCTGATAATAAAATATAATCACAAAGTAATCCTTTGAAGTAACTTTAGTGTAACGGGCATAGCAAACAGACCCGTTCTGCGGGTTGAAGCTAGGGATAGCAAAACCGTTACAACCGGAACTGGGATACTGATATTCATACCGATTACCGGTATTAAAGTATTATAATGTCTTAAGGTACGATTATTTAACAACTTTTCGTCCAAGAAGCTTTGAATCTGAAAGTGATTTAACTCGAGCAGAACTTATTTGAACAACGATCCGATCAAGATGAAATAATGTAAGCATTGATCTGCTCTGCTAGCTCTGGGGTGACAAACCTGCGGTCTTAAGGCCACATGCAGCCTATTAGGGTGTCAAGTGCGGTATTTTGACTGAATCCACATTTTCCATATTTGAAAATTTTGTAAATAATTTTCATTGTTTTCCTTAACTTAGAAAATAACTTACGTACATTTTTAAGAATTTTTCTTAAATGCGGCCTTATTTGACTTAACATAAGTGAATGAGGCCCACGATCAGGAAAAGTTTTGCTACCCCCGAGCTAGCTGATAATGTCATATTTTAATTCAAAGAAACAATAAACTTATTTAATTCATAAAATCAGTCTTTTATGTTTTTTTTAATACCGGTATTTAACATGAAATATTGATTTATTTGTCCAATATTGCGATTGCATATTGTCTTATATTTATATCTGCGAAAACCGGTATTGACGCATTCTTCCAATACTGCTATCCTTAGTTGAAGCCATCTTTAGTCAGCTACTTAAAATCTACTTGATGTATTTCTAAACAATGATGGATTAAATCTGAACAGTAGAATGAAAACTTACCTGTCTGTTTGATTGATCCACAGTATACACAACAGTGCTTTTAACGCAATAAAATTGAGAATGTTTGTTTTATTATAAAAATTGAGAATGTTTGTTTTGTTATAAAAATACAAGCAATTATTTCATAAATAAAATATTGCCGATTGAAGCAAATGAATTACATAATATATTGCTATTAAAAGTATGACATTTTAGATAACAAATTATATTAGCATTTAACAATAAAGATGTTATCCATACAACACTTTTTTCTAATCACGTAAGAGTAATGCAATTAAATCACCTGTAAATGCTCGTCTTAAGTATAACTGGTACTGATCATTACACAAAATTGTGGAGTGATAATAAAAAAAATGTATTCTATTTTTATAAATATCAAGCCTCATTTAGGAAAGATAGTTCACACTAAGGGACAAAATTTTCGAATCGATAATGAACGAAACGAAACGAAACGAGTATATGGAATATACAATTTCACGATTTGGTGTAACATATATAACATTCATTTATAATAATCCATCTTTTATCTAACATATATTCTCAGCAAAGTGTTATCAGTTAGCGGTTAGCGTCAGATTTTTGGCACTTTTTGCATTCTTTTTCTTCTTCGCTCAATCATCAATATATTTATAAAATTTACCAATTTTTTATTTCTATCATGACAAATAATGTATAGTATTACCAACAATACTTTGTCGCCGCCGAATTTGGAACTAGAATTGTCAGTCTAAAATAAATTTCCCCAATTGCCATTAAACATCTTCCGAAAATCCATGTTTACTTTTAATAACCGTCACTAAAATATCAGTTTTGAAATTTCAGTTCTAGTTGAGTATGGAAACATTCCTAACGCAACGGTGGCGCCCTCACTAGCGGCCAAACTAAATTGGTACATCTATAGTAAATATCACTAGAAACATTTGTTGATATTGGCCAATTTTGCAAATGATGCGATATTTATTTATTGACGAACGATAATTATCGTTTGTTATCGATTACCATCGTAGGAGATAGATAATCGAAAATTCATTATCAATTATCGTTAGTTAACGAAAATTTATCGTTATCGTTCATTATCGATCATTATCGTTTCTCAATCGATAAAAGAAGTAATCTTCGACCCTTAGTTCATACAATAAAAAAAATAGCTGCCATTTTTGGTGAAAAAAAATGATTGATTTTTTTAAAATCATATTACATTTCGAGCAAAGATTGTTGTGATTTTTTTTCTAATCGAGCTGATCTCAGATTAATTTAAATGCTTGCTTCCACTCGTAATGCATCATTACAAAATAAACAGTTTAACACAAACTGGTTGTCTCAAAACTCATTTGCTAAAGTCAGGATATGAAGAAAATGATAGTGTTAGGATATTACAAATAGTAAACTTATCGTTCTCTCTCTGTGTCGTTTTGGGGACCAGATGGTAAGTGTACTGGTAAGAATTAATTGACGCAACACAACCATCCATGCCTTTGAACTCAAATCAATTGAACAAAGTATCCGTACGAGGATTCGAGTTGTTGACCGAGCAACGTAAAGTAAAAACGTTTACAACTGGAATACAAAAATGTTAATAAGCGATTAAAATAATGATGTAGTTTGTTAATCATATTCGCTTTGAGGTGTAATCTGTCAATTCTTAGTGAAAAGCCGTTATATTTTTAAAATAAAACACAATTTATTTTGTACTACTTCCAAATTTTTGTAATTTAGTACACTTACCGCTAGAATTACCCACTTATCAGTGACAAAACAAATTGCGTTTTATTTTTAAAATAAAATTATAATCGTTTAACGTTTCATTAGATCGTTAATGTTTGTCGACTCCGTGATACTGTGGTCAATGTCGTTAGCTACGGTAACAGATGTCTCGTGTTCAAGTCTCGGTACGGACATAAATTAATTTTTCAATCGATTTATGGATTTCTGTTCGTAGTCATGAATGTTTGTGATCTCTCAAACTCCTTTCCACTACTCATCCGATACTAAAAAAACGTCGCGTAGAGAGAGTGATTAGCTAACCACTAGCCATGTCCTAGTCCTATCCTTCTATCACTATTCTCTTAAAAAAAAGAGAGGTTGAGCAACTGAGTAACAAGCAGTTCTCGTTGTTGAGATACCTCCTTTAGGAGGCCATATACTCCACGTTGAGAGCAGACATCGTACAAATTTTCGTCACTTTCTCATTGCTCTGTTAAAGGCATGCAGTTTTAGTCCTACGAAATGAATGTTTTACAAAAAAATGATTGAAAAGATAGTTTACTATTGGAAAGTTTTCAAACTAAAATTTTTTTTTGTGATAAATAAGGATTTAAATAATGCTTTGTGGCATTATGTAAAAATTTATTGAAAAAACAGCCCCATCAAAAAATCACTTCCGTCGAAACGTATATTCGGGAAACCAATCGAAGAGTAACGGTGTGATAATTTGTTGAAGTCGCAAAATAAAAATTGTGATGAAGACTGAGCGTAGCTGTGTTCTGATGAAGACCCAAGCGTGGGCAAAGACAGCTGGCCTGAGAGAAATCAATTTCGTGGTTACACAGGCACATAAAACATACCAGTCGTTAAAACGTCAAGATCGCTTTTTTACGATCACAATACTTTCCGTAGACATTGTTGAAGCGGGAAAGTAAAACTACAGCAGTGGTGGGCCGCGGTGTGTCGGTGATCCAGCGTGTCGCACCACCTGCATTGCAGCACCGGCGAAACAGTGACGTGGGGATGTAATATTCTACTATCAAAGGATTCTGCCTTCTGTTCAGCAATTCGGAACACATATCACAATTATTTATCATATTTTGTTCGACTAAGCAAACTAAAATCTTCCATTATATACCTGCTTAATATGCATCGATTGAAGTATTGATCGTTTGAAATGTAGACGGTAATTTTCATTTTGTCTTCTCTGACGCTCAAGTCTACGGTGAACCTTGGCAGCCTCAATCAATCTCCACCACTATATTCAGTCGTCCGCTTCTCTTTACCAATCGCTGATACCACTGTCGTAGGTTTTGTCATACCCCATCCGTATAAAAAATCATTTCCGACACCTGTTTCCTGACCCCTGGGTTCGAGTTTAAATTTCGTGACGTCACTGCTGAAACCTCTTACATTTTCATCATTTCTCCATCAGCTGAGCGAGAATTTACAACCGACGTGCCGTTTCATTTGAAAAAAGCATCCATCTGTCACCCGCACACTCACACGCTCACAAACAAACATCTACAGACACGTGTATTCTTACGTCGGGATTGCATCGTAACACACACTTGCACACCGATAACCCTACATTGCGATCAAAAGCATTTGGTTCGTGTTTCAAGACATTCAGCTTGTCTATAAAGACATGATAACCTACCGTAAGAGGTTTTACAAGCATTTCAAATACTACTCGCTATTATTAAGTGGCTTAACTTAAGTTTTTTTCGAAGGGAGTAAAAATAGAAGTATAGAGCTAGGACAGGTCAAGTGGTTAGACAATCGATCTCATTTAGGATCGGATGGGTGGGAAGGAATTTTAGACATCCATGGTCTAGAACGATAGTCCATAAATATATTGAATAATCAATTTGTGAAACTTTTTGTATTTGGATAAGAGACCGTGAGCACCGCAACCTAAGCCAACGTCGTTTACCACTATACCAAAGAAAGACACGGCGAATATTTGCATGATGCTGTTAAAATTAATTTGGATCATTTTCGAACCATTTTCAGAATGATTGAATTTTATTGACCGTTTTTCATCCATGTCTGGTCCCAATGTGCAGCATTTTTACTTGATTTGTGCTAAAAGATTATACGTTATTTCGTTGCTTAAGACCTCTTTTTGAGTAGAAGAAAGTAACGACAGAAAAGCTTGGACTGGACTAGCAGTTAGCTGATCCCTCCCGCTTCTCCGCGTTTTCGGATTGGATGGGTGGAAAGTTATTTTAGACAACGCCCATGTATTTGGATTCCATAGATAGATTGAAACATCAGTTTATGAAATGACAACGAACACTAAATCACAGGTGCTAGGTCATAAAGTAAAAACGTTATAGTAAATTTCGGACAAGTGTAAAAAATCCTTCTTAGTATGTTGAGATGCATCCAGCTTAAGCTGATATGCTTTATGGTATATACATTTTTGAAATAAACAAACGTTACTTCTCCAAAAAGGTTGCGCGTTAGTTTTAATCATTTGAAAAAATATGATTTTATATATTGTAATATTTTTCATTTTATATATAATAGCCCAGAGAACTCTGTAGATGCTTTAGGGCTGTTAGGGCCAGAGTCAACGCGCGACGGCGGAGAGCGTGCGGCGTTTGACAAGACGCACGAACGTCCAGTATTTGCACATTAACTACGAACATTGCAAAAGCATGCTATGTATTTCAGTTTTAAGCGCCGCACCCACCCCGCCGTCGTGCATTGACTCTGGTCAAACACCTTTTATTACCACATATCACATGTAGGTATAAAATTTTCTCATTACCTGAGCGTCGCTGCAAACAGTGTATAATATAAAATAAAATGTTATGCAATGGACACACAGTTCCATTTAGTTCCATTCAGTATTTTATCTTTAATACCATCATCTATGACGGATACGGTTATACTAGTTAATATTACATCAGCGAAGCGATTCAATTTTATGTACGAATGTTGATTGACATCGTTGGCTGAAGAGTCCATCTCACAGGTGATAATTCACATAATCGTCGGTGGAAGTCGAATGGGACAAATACAAGGTGTGTTTGTCCAATGGACAGGGGTTGATGGCATTCTGCGGCGCACTGTTGCGAATGTTTGATACAATATTAGCTTGATACATTTCATCGCATCGCATTGCGTCGATTCTAGTTCATGTTGCAGCGTGTAAATGTTGATTTATGTATACCTCCCCTGGAAATTAATGGTCCCGCCCTACAAACAGTTTTAAAAGCGACCATTTGTGATGCACAATACGATCAAAATAACAGAAAATGTAGTTCGATTATATCATGAATAATTAAGCGTATACAAAATGTCAGTTTTCACTTTAACGGTGTTAACTGTCAATTCTCGGTGGAAAGACACAACATTTATAAAAATAAAACTGAATTTAAAGCGCACATTACTGTTTTTAATAAATAATCAGGTCTTTCGTTCAGCATATGAATATTTTCAGAAAGTTGTCTAAAACAATTCGTTTGTGATATACAGTAGACCCCCCGATAACACAATTTCCGACAACTTAATTTTCATTAAAATTTGCGACTGCTTCTTGATTACACACTAAAATACTCATGCACGGCATGCGTATCTTCTGATGAGTATGGTAGCTGAGCAGATAGCTTGCCTTTTATCTACCGTGTTATCGGGGAGTCTACTGTATGATTGGCGGTAATCAATCGACGTTTCAAAAGCATTTTAAAGTTTCATATTGATTTTTGATAAACACAATCTTTTAGAATGAAACCTACAATAGTTTGAAAACCTAGCTTGCTATTACCAATCATAACAAGGTTTGACTAACTAAAATAAATACCTGTTTAAGATACAAGTCATGATAGTCAACGCATTAATTTATATAACACTTTATTTTTAGCGGGAATGTCAGCTGTTCAATTTCAAAATCTAGTAAATGTTTTTACAAAAATCTACAGGATGATTAAAAAGCATGTTCTTCGTAGTAAAATATATTGTTGTTAGAAATATTCTAACCTCAGAAAAAATATTACTTAACCAAATGACCAATAATATTTCGAATGTTACTATTTTATATCGTTGAATTTAATAACAATAATATCTTCAGTTGTTTTTTTTTTAATTTTATTAGAGCCACAACCACAAAATTAACTGTTTCTTGTTCTGTTATCAGCTGTAAATATTTTTTCAAAATAAAAGGAACGTTAAATTTTGTAATATAAAGAAAATCTAAATAACGAAATATTCACTTAGTTAAATGGCTTGTTTTGAAAATAGACACCGAGCGTAAAGTGATGTAACCATCCCTGGTACATTACGAAATACATTAGCACGTTCCATTATTATTGCACCACCTGTACCAAAAGTGGTTATTCTTTGTTTTATTTTAATGAAATAAAACATTACTTTATATAGCAAAAAAGTCTTTCTAACGTGATGGATCCAGTTTTATGCAAAAATGAAAGAAATACAAATACAATTAAAAGTGTTTTTGAGATCGTTGTCCTACATAGGTACCCTGTTTCACAACACAACTAGGAATTGTTAATATTGATTTATACATGAATTAATTGCTTTTTTTTTATTGAAGAGTACCAAATTATTAATTTTTCTTACGGTTTTATTCATAATAATAAGATTATCTAAATAATGCTAATTTGACGATTGTACTTGAATTTAAATTCAAAATCATTTTTTTTTTGAGTTGAAAGTTGGAAGTAAACATAATTGTAGTATATATTATAATAAATTCGACCCCCACTTGAATGATTTGAGAGAGTAGGGAAACGAACAACACGAAACGTCTGTCTCGCCGCTCGAGGGAGGAAGGTGTAGGAGCGGGGAGAAGCGGGGTGCGGGGCTTCAACACACTTCAAGGCCCGCGTCCTGGGACAAGGACAAACAAAGGACAAAACAACGGCTCCTTCGTCTTCCATTAAAACCCGGTCGTTATCCGTATACTCTTTCTCGTACACCCGTTTATTTGCAATTAGTTTCAGTTAGTTAAGACAGTTACACAACAGATTTACACACTTTTAATTTAAAATCTGTAAGTGGCTTTACTAGTAAGCGGTGGACTAAATCGCCGCTTCGTCGGCCGACGACTCTCCTCGGGAAAGGTCGAGACCCGACTGAGGCTGGCAGGATCGCAGGCCCTTCGCCCACTTCAAACTGTAAACCAACAACAGCAACCAAACAAATATGACACTACTCTTAAACGCCTCAGGAGGGGTATTACATTTTAAAATTTTCATTAATAGAAAGAGTCTACAGATTGGTTTTGAAGACCCTGTCCGCCCCATAAGTACGGGGCGGTGTCAGATTATAAAATTTCATGGTGATATTAAGTTCTTTTTTTTTTTAATAGTACGTAATATATCGTTCAATTAATTATTTTATCATTTTTTTTAAATATTCGGTATTTTCCAATCGTGATAAGATAGTTGCAACCGTAACATTTATAAATGTGTTTGTTTGTTCCATTCAGTCTTCAGAATCCTCAAGAAAAGTATTTATTTATTCACAAATGTTTGAACAAACCAAAGCTACTTGATGAGGTTTTGGTGGTTATATGTATTATGAAGAAGCATCCTGTATTAATTACAGCAGCAGTGAAAATTCATCGTTATATCCAAAATTATCTATTTATTATGTAGAATGACGGTAGATTAGAGCTATTTATCTTAGAATGAGTAGAATAACTAGAGGGAATGAATGCTTTACGTTTGAAGTTCGACTGAAAACTAATAAAAATGGTGAAAAAGTAATGATCTTATTCAACGGTCAGAAGGGTAAATTTCGTGTACTGGCTTATGGTACTCCGATCGGAATACTGTTAGAAGATTCGCGGTAATATAATAACGAAGGGACAAACACCATGCTTAAAGAAAATCAACGAAATGCATACCGTGGAACTTTATATCCTTTATATACACTGCAGATTATCGAGAATATTCAGTGACTTGTCAATAGGAACATTAAAGAGTTCAGATAACAAACAGGTTAGGTGCCTTTGGAAATACAACAGAGTAACTAAGAGGTGAAAACGTAATAGCAATAATAAATAATTTATTAGAGAAACTGAAAGAATGGAAGATTTTCAGATGCGGCTGTTTCAGTGTATTATAACGATTTCTTTTGCTGGCAGACTTCTGTATTACCACAAGTTAAGAACCATTAAGAAAAGATAAATCGCAAACTTCCGTCTCGTGTCCCGCTATAAAAAATACTAAATTATAATAAAGGTAAACAAATAATCCAAAGAAGACGAAGGTGAGTAATATAATATAATAATACATGTAATCTAATGATGATGATTACTTTTCTCTTGCCTTTCGATGATGGCCGCTCAGCATATCAGTGGGTAAGCGCCGAGGCCGAATCTCCTACATTGTTGTCTGCGCTACTTATATGAAGTCACGGCCGAGTCGAGGACGATAAGAAAAAATTTCAATATCAAAGCTCCGTCCAATACATGCGGTGAAAGAAAATGTAATAGAAAGTTATGCGTGTATTTTATATCACGGTGTGCAAAAAAAAAAACAGGGAAAACAACGTCTTTGTGTGTCGGATACTCTTTGAACAAATTTGATTATGTAGATAACTTTACAAAGAAAACACTAGTGGCAGATTGACAGCTAAGCGGCTGATTATAGTGATGCATTCATCAAAATTCTGCAATTTTTAGTTATCCATTAACGTTCTGAAACTTTTAAAAATATGTTTTATATAACATTATTGCTTAGGAAAGATGCAAGAGAATATGATTATTTTTTTCCTTGTGTGAATTTGTATGTTTATAATATTTCGTCGTTATTCTGGAAGAAGACTTTAACTGAAAAATACTTTGAGTAATTGGACTTTGAAGTTTTTTCAAATATTTGAAATGATATAACCTTTTCATTTTGTTTGTTTGTACAAAACTGTTTTTAAGTAAAAGTGTAATTTATAAAAATAAGTTTGTTCTTTCTAACTAACTCAATATGTCATTTTTTCAATTTGGTGTTTTCTTCCAGTAAACCGACGCTTTCTTGTTGTCTTTTCTATTTTCTGAATTTTTAAAAATGTTTATATTGTTAAAATTATTTTTGTTATAATGTTTTGTATAAATACATGGCGAATCAGCGTCAGCTATAATGCATGTATTGTTATTTTTAATTTGATAATAAATGAATGATTAATTTTGTAATTGTTTCACTACAACCATTGCGAGTGAAACGTTTTTTTTTCATCAATATTAGAAGCGAAAACCTTAAAGCCCTGTTTTATTATTTATTTTTAACGTACTATTGAATAATAATACCAAGCCAATACCACCATTAAAATGCTATTATTATATTAATAATCGCTTCAACATTGTTACTTTCAAAAAAATACGTTTCTATTTTAATGTATTGTTTCATTTATAATTTTTCCATTATATTGCACTTGTACTGGAAAAGATTTTAAGATTGACTGAAACATTTTTTTATTGCTCTTGGCTTTTGCTGTTATTGTTATTAATGAAGAAAATAAACACACGTTGTTAATTATTATAAAGGATTCAAATTATTGTTATGAATTAAGTTGACATATAAAAACAACATCAAAATGACCACGCCGAATAAAATGTCGTATATTCAGAGCTGATTTCACAAGAAAAATTTTCCGTTAGCACTAGTGATATGTGTTTACTTTACGTTGAAAAAAAATTAGCACGTGGGATTATTGTTAGCCAACTGTGTTATAATTAATTTTCATATTGTAAATGTTTCAGATTAATAGTATCTAAGAAGCCACCTGATGAATAATTTGATTAAATGAAATAATTCTTATTAAATTTACGTGGTAAATAAAAAAAATGCTGATTAAAGTAGTAATTAAAAAACAACACTTTCAATTTTCTGTCTGAGATTCATTATTGTTTAAAGAAAGTACGGATAGAAGGATGGTATTAGGGTGAGACTAGTGGCTAGGTAATCACCACTTCTTTTGCCACGTAAAAATTGTGGTTTATAAACTGGTTATATATTTTATACATTTTCAACCTTGCCTATCCATTTATTAAAGTTGGATTAAAGGCAGCATAAATCCTTCAATGTTTTTCTGCTTAAATATTTTTACATTGGATGGTCAAGAGTTGGTTATGAAGAAACATAACTAGAGTGGACTGCAGGCATCAATTGTTTTATGCAGACGTACCGTTTTCGTAATATACAAAATTTACCCGGCTTCGCCCGGGATAAATTCAAACTCCTCCTTTATTCATTACGAGTACATACCACGCTAACTTTCTACAAAATCACAAAAATATAACAGTTTACTGGAATACGACAGCTTATATACCACGCTTCTGTTAATATAAAGTATGTGTTATATACATTAAAAGAGTAGCTGTACTACCCGAATTTGCCCTGGTTGCATTGAACTTACAATCGCAGTAACAAAAAAAAATATTTGCGTCTACATTATTGGGGATTTATTTCGGCGTTCACGTAAGGTCATTTAGACGATGGCGTTATTTTGGTGAAAGGTAATGTAAAAAGTTAAAAGTATCACCGTGAAAATATAGTCAATATATAAACAGTAATGCTTAAAGTTGAAGATACCTAGAAACGGAAGTCAGAATGATATGTGCAAATTTTACTAAGCTAATTTTCATCGTTTGGAAAGTTCTTGTGGAAGACAGATAGACACATGTATTTTCTGTTTTATAGTACAATATTACTGAAGCTTTTCAAAGACATTGGTACACAATGGAATGACTTATTATTTATAAAATATTCAATTTACTTTTTTGAAAACTTAACACCAGCCAATTATAATTTATGTATTTTTTTTTCAAAATTTAAGTGATCTACTTTTACTCATTGTAAGTAAAAATAATTTGTTGTCCTTTTGATGCCCTTAATTTTGAATATCTTACAAATATTTTGAATAGAAAAGCAGTACACCTTACTAAAACATAAATAACAATTAATTTTACTAAAATATTAACGAAAATTCCTTTTATCTAAAAAATAATTGAACTACAAGAATGACTTCTCAATAGAGATTATTAATTTATTATTTTGTAATAATCAAAGGTGTATTGGCACAAAGAAGGCCTTTTCTATTGGCTTAAATGTCAATTAAGGGGGCCAGAGCGCGCTAAAGAAAATTAACGACAGTGTTTTTGCCATTTTACATAAAATATAATAATTAGAAAATATAAATTAAATCTCACAAAACAAAATGAACGACATCCTGCCAATATATTAAATACTTGCCTCGTCTGACGAAATTCATTTGGGAGTATTTTAAAGCAAAATTTGGAGGAACAATTAAATTTTGTGTATAGAAGTAACACAGAGCTGCAACAAAATAAGCGATAAAATACAATTTTAAATGATTTACATATTTGAAAGAACAAGCCAATCTGTTATAGTGGCTTATTTAATATGTTTTACTAATAGCTACATTACATGTACTATATAATATAAGCATACTAAATTTTAAGTGTATTGTAAATATTTAAAATAATAATATTACATATTTATAGGTAATTACAAATTTGTTTATATTAATTAAAACCAGAGTTTTTGTCGTTCATCGAACTAAACATTCAATTATATTAAATGAATGGAAGCCACACACATTTTAAAATAAACAGTATAACAATAATATAAACAAAAAAACAAATGAGCAAGTAGTACACTGCCCTAAGAAAAAAAGGCATTTTACCGATATTTTCTAGTGGCGCGGCGCCGGTGTCGTTGTGTGCACGTGTAGCCTATAAGCTGTGGTAGTTGGTTACTTAAAATTACTTACTCGATCATACAATACAAAGTACAGAGCCTCAACTTCAAAATATATATTTCTACTACCTTGCCCTCCTCACCCCCCCCTGTTTTCCAACCGTTAATTTTATAGGGCAGTATCTAGTGGCGTAACAAACGTTAAGTGTATTACAGTTTTTTTCCCTAATTGGAAGTGTCTTTGGAGGAATTCTCCTTGGAGGCGTGCACTTTTTTGCAGAATATATACTTCTACTACCTATAAGCTACACATATATACTCATAAATGTAACGTATCCACCTAACATGCATGCATATCAAGGTCACCGGCGCCGTGCCGCTAGCGAATGCCGGTACAATACAGCTTTATATTTGTGGGAACACAACGGGTCTCATCAGCCCGATATACACCGAGTTGTCATTCGTCTAGACGTATCGTTTCACACGATGGAAGAGGAACAAATGCCAATGCGATGTGCGTGGGAGTCACCACAGACCATATATGGACAACGAAAGCCAACGAATAAAAGATCGAGAAGGGGATCGTCAGTCTGAAGTCAACTTTTGATCGGGACGGACCAATTCCTCGGACGTCATTCATCATTAGTCGTTCGTTCTAATCACGTCAATCTAAATACAAACCAGGAAGCGACCATATTCCTTAATATTTCTGAGGACTTTTACTGTGTTCCAATAATTAATTAACTATTTTTATAAATCTAGATGAAAGATGATAGAAATAAAAAACTCTCCTCTTACACCAACGATGGATATCCATCATAGTTATAGTTAACTTTACAGAATAAAACTTTTGTTCAGTTTTAAAAAAAAAAATTAACTACGGAACAAAAACGTATACTTTAAAAACACTCCATTAAGTGGCGCACTCAGGTGGTCAATGACTACTGTGGCTGGCCATGCGGCAGTCGCTAGCAGGAGTTTGTGAAAAAGCTCGGCACTTCTTTCACATTTTTGGCTACTCGTTTACTATGTTTCATCTAAAACCTCCAATAGGTAACTGCGTGGGACTCTTTTAAAGCTTTGTCACCAACTTACCTAAAATATATCACAAAAATACCTCCCTTTACCCCACCGGCATAATCCAAGCCCTTTGCAATAACGGTATTTACATAATTTTACTTAGTTCCCTCACGAAAAAATTATGTTTTTTTCTGTCTGCGATTAGGTACACAACCCCTTCCACCGAATGCCAATTTAATATGTAGCCCGGGAACATTTATTTGGTTCATTTTGTGCTGGATATAAAATATCGAGTTGCTCATTATTAAAGCCATAAATCATTTGGCTCCCAGAACACCTTGGTCTCTTTCACCGCTAACTATACGAATAACAGATGTTCGCTTTAAATGCCTATATTATAGCATCCATTACAGTAAATAAGAGGCGTCCGTGGGGTGGGTGTGGGGGAGACCTGCCGAATATTTCAAGGAAACGTGTTAAAAGGCTATGCGAAGAAATTTCTTATCTGCATCCCGAACGCACTTCGGTATATTTAAATATATTTTGTAGTCACTGCGAAAAAACTGCCAATTGATCGTTGACGAAGATGGTATTTATTTTTAAATTTCCGCAAGCCAGTTTGACATCCAATATTTGATTGTATTTATTATATTCTCAACAATCTAAAATTGATTAAGTAAGGACAACTTTGTCATTGTAAATTTGAATTATCTCTAGATAGAAGAAGCGGAACACGTGTAAAATCCAGTTAATCAATCAGTCGAATATTAAAGTGATGAATTATTTTATTATGATTTTGAAAGTGATCTTCCACAAATTAAGCGCCGAACCTAACGAAATCCAAGGTTAGGTTAAGGTTTAGTCAAGGTAAGGTTTTGTCGGAGTTTGTTCAAATCCAACCTACTAAAGTGTCCATCATCGCTGCTGTAGTATTGTTTTCTATAATATGAGCATCGAAGAAAATTACTTTAATTTGCATACATTACCGAGATGGCGACTACATTCTCAATAATTTTCTGGGGTATAAGAATTTTGAAAATAGTTTTATTTATTATTGCTTTTGAACCTAGAATTATAATAAGACTAAATTTTATGTGCGATACCAATAATTTATTTCATGAAAAAAACACCAACTTTAAATTGTCACTTTAAGCTTGGGTTACACGTAATAAATAGTGCGTTAAACAAGTCTTGGGATAAAACAGCGCATTTATCTGGCACACGCACGGCAAAGTGCGCGGATACGGCTCGACGGGTTTTCTCGACAATCGATCACCGCTCTAGGATTCCGCTTACCCGGCCTGCCTACCCCTGCTGGTAATTTAAATAATTCAGCTCTGACATATTATCTCTCGCTTTTATTTGCTCTCACGCTATATTTATTTTCCGAGAACTAGAGATAGTTCTATTAGACTCAACGTGGTATTGACATTTACAGTTTTATGTTCAAGAAGTAGTACGCTACTATCACTATTACTGTATATGGGTTAAGCTTCTTGTTATCTAGCACGAGTTGAAGTTATCAAGTGAACAACTGTATTTTTCACAAACATTACAGGAAAAAATATCCAATATAATATACGTACCCAAAAATTTCATACAATTAAATTAAAATAGTGAATGCAAAATGAGGAGTTTTAAGATTGATTGCTAATGTGCAAACGGTTTTATTGAGTATTTTACCATTTTACACTTAGTAATTTTCTCCTGTAAGCTTCAAATATATTATAACATTAAAATAGTAATAAGTATATTGTGTAATATTTATATATTTGTTACAATTTGTTACAATGGTATCTATTTGAGATTATGACCATTTTTTGGACTTCTTTTTAGTAGAGGAACACATTCATTTTATGGAAAAATGTTGGCAAAATTTACAATTATTGTATCATATATATGACATTAATATTATACAGTTTGCGTTGTTCTGCCAATGACCAACAACAATGCGACTTCAACATAATTTTCGTTTTTTTGATGACATCATAGATCTTAAATTATTAGGACATTGAGAATTTTGCACTGGAATACGGTTAGAGTTAATACAAATGATACCTCTTGCGGTTCACTTCATTTTAATCGAACTCCATTCATATAAAAGTGATATACACGTGCAGTTATAAAAGCAACAGTTTCACTGTGATTAGCAAACATTTGAACAGCTGTTCGAGGTGATGAGCCGTGATTCCGTACCAGATAGCTAGTATTGTGATTATTTTAGTAGAATTAGTTCTATGTTTCATACAGTTTTAAATAAATTAATCCCAATTATCTGTATTGGTGAGACTTAAGTTTATTTATATATTATTTTTTGTGTTACGTACTTTTTAACTTCAACACAACTTTACTAATTTTTTTTTTTTGATTATTGAGATTTTGTACACTTCCATGTATTTTGTCACTAATGACCCGGGTTTCGCCTTTCGGCATCTTCAGGCATTCGAGCACACGAATGGACTCGAACGGACAGACGATTTAATCCAAATTTGATATTGAAATTCCATCAAGCACCCTCAGTCGATGTCTTAAATTACAACTTTACTAATTTCACATTTTTTATAACGATCACGAGTATTATCAACTGATGCTCGCGATGATTGATACCGGTTGTACATATTAAATTGTGTTTTATTTTTATAAATACATGGAAATGTTTTTGTTTAAATATTGCCCATTATTTTTTCAGAAAAAAATATTGAATAACTACATCAAATTTTTTGGTAATTTTCGAATGGGCGCTATTATCTGCGCCGATGTGTTCCGGTCAAATTTGAGCCTAGATATGAAAAGAAATGACAGTGAAAATCATGCATATTAATAACGATCCCTGTACAAGAAAAAACAGGTAAATAAAAGCAATTAATAATAAAATTAAAATTGCAGCCACTTGGAAAAACAAGCTCAGTAATAACCGAACACCAAAACGACTAGTTATGATAAAAGTTCAAATAAAGCTACAATTTTTTAATATAGAATTATCACAGAAAATTTATTAAATGACATAAAAATAGTAGACATAAAATGGTAGCAATTACTCATTAATCGTGATGCAAGATTATATCTCATTGACTGACTGTATGTACGAAGTATAGTAAACTCCCCGATAACATGGTTGCCAATAACTCGTAATTCTGCTTCTTAATTACACGTTAAAATACTGTTTCGCCTCATGCGTATCTTCTGATTTTGTATGAGTGTGGTAGCTTCGATAGCCAGCTTCCAGGTAGTTCGCCTTTTATCTAGCGTGTTATCGGAAAGTCTACTGTACTTGACCTAAAAATAAAGAAAAAATAATCGAACTAATGTGAATACGACAAGAAAACATTATCTAAAGAGAATTAAAAAGTTTAACAGAATTGTTATTTTTCAAATAAAAGAAGCGAATGATAAAACAGTTAGTTTTGTTTTGTTTAGTATAATCATGAGTTTGAGAAACAATTGATATTCTACATCTGGTAAAAACAAAATCGATACGCTACGTTATCGCTATATATACACTTAAGAGGTCTGCATGGGACAAAATATTATAAAATTACCCGGTCCGAGGCCAACATCTTCAAGCCCGAGTTCACATTTCTATGATATAGATATCACATTTGTTACCCGACCCGAAGCCGAGATTAGTTTTTCTCAGCCAGAAAAAAGCCTGTTTATTTTTACAATATTGAATTTAATTTATTAACGATATTAACAACATATGTGAAGTAAATTATTTATGTTATGAATAGTATTTGCCCTATAGCTGACTCATGACCCGAACATAGTTCGAAATATTTTTCTGAAATTAAATTCTTTACCCGGGCCCAGCCCGAGCCCGAATCTGCATTAGGGCCGGCCCGGGTAAAGGCTCGTAGAGAATTTTGTTATTGAAACAGGTTAATAATAAAGCTGGAAGAGACCGGCCTCGATACTCCCATGCTAACACTATTAAACTCCTTCTTAACAGATAGACATTTCCGCGTTAAATTCAACGGAATAAAATCATCGATCCGCACCCCTACGGCCGGCGTACCACAGGGATCAGCTTTGTCACCGCTGTTGTACAATTTGTATACGCACGATATCCCGCTACCGGAAAGCGGCGCGCACACAATCGTCGCGCAATACGCAGATGATACAGCAATTCTAGCTAGATCCGCTAATAGAAACAGAGCCTCGGCACTCGTACAAGGTATGAGTAACAAAATCTCTCTTTGGTGTGATAACTGGAGGATTAAACTCCACCCAGAGAAAAGTGCAACGATTACTTTCAGCCGCAGAAATAATCGCCACATTCGTAATCTCAAACAGATCCGCATTCACGACACGGAAGTCCCGTGGACCAAAACGGTTAAATACCTAGGTATCACGATGGACACTCGGCTAATCTTCCACAAGCATATAGCTGCTAAGCGGAAGCAAGCCGCGCAAGTCACGGGCAGACTATACTCGATGATAGGCAGAAAGAGTAAACATGCCATCCCAAGCAAATTGCTCTTATACACCGCGATCACTAGGCCGATCATGACGTATGCGGCCCCCATATGGGGCCACGCAACCCCCAGTCAGATTAAAAGCTAGCAAGTTATCCAAAATAAAACGTTGCGCATAATCGCAGACGCGCCGTGGTTTGTGCGCAACACGACTTTACATCGCGATTTAAAAATAGAACCCCTCGTGAACCATATAGTGAAGCTGTCGGAGAAATTCTACAGCGACATGAAAGGCCACCATAACCCGACCATCAAATCTCTTTTAGATTATGATGTCAATACAGCGATCTATTTTGTTAGGCCACGAAGGGTCCTGTTACTCAAACCTCCCTGAGTCCTCTCTTCCCTCCCTACAGCTCATCTGACTGAAGTGCGGCATGGACCGGAACCAGCAGAAGAAAGAAGAAGACGACCTCACGACTCCAAAGAAAAGACTTCCAAACCATCTGGGACATTGATATGACATAACACGATAAACACCACTTTTTCCATCAGATGAAAGGAGAAATAGGGCTTAGCCCGGATATACCACTTTATGGTGTATACACTAATAAAAATAGATTGAAACAGATATTTTGAGAATCTAAGTTAAAATTTTATTACTCATTGACATAAAAATATTGTATAATTTTATGTATATGGATAAATTAACTATGCATACATACGAATTAACTATGCAGTTAACTAGGAGGTATTTAATTTGAAATATGAATTATTATTGATATGACAATTCCGGGATTACGAAATTGACTAATTGACCGGGATCCCGGGGTTACGGGATTGGAAACCCTAGTGTGTAGTAAGCACCGAAATGATGTGAAACTGAAAAAACAAACCACTGCGAATGTTTTTGTGTAAGCACTGTTTTCATCATGGCTATTTAATATTTTTTTAATAAATGTATGCGGAGTTTATTGTACGTGCTTATCTGACGAAACCGAATCGTAATTAAATCACCAAAAACAGCGCGAGATTGTTTCACTCGATTAAAACTAAAATAAAATGAATTTCACCGTGGGCCCAGAGTGTATTAAAAATAAATTTCGAACGAAATTTTACGTTTTGAATGCATAATCAAAAAGGCGCGTTCGTCGAGAAATGTGTAATCGCCTGAATAATTTTATTTATCAAATTGAATTTATGGGAACCGACTGATGACCAGTGGTAGACACTTGCAATACAATAAAAAAAATGATGTACTAAAGCGATCTCTTTAGTGGTGTTAGCTATCAATTCTTGATGAAAATAAACTATATCCATAAAAAAAAACTACTTAATTCACAACTTTATGATATTAATTGGACCTTTTTTAACTGATGATCTCTTTCCAGATTATATTTTAAAATTATTAAATACGTTTGCGTTTTTTCAGTAATTTGTGTAGCAATTAAACCCATCGTTGGATCTGACTGGTTCACGTACTGCGGATGCCTTCGGAAAACCTCAATCCTGCTTGCCTCTTTTTCCAACCGGTAGGTTTCCGGTGTCCTGGAAGGCCAACAGGTACTATCCACAGGATGTACTCGGTGGAGCTAAGGGACTCGGCACGTTATGGTAGGAATCAAAGTGATTGGCGGTTTATGGGGAATCATACAGGCGCCGTGTGGTGGCAATATGCTCCACAAAGGAAGCCAACATGGTTGAAAATGAAAAATCAAAAAACATCCTCCATAGCAATGGTACAAATAAACCACATATAAATCGCAAAAATAGATTGTGATCACGGCGACAATAGATAGCCATAAACGATTTATTAATTACTTTTAAGGTGTTAACTGTCAATTCTTGGTGGATTTAAAAAAATAAAACACAATTCATTTGTCAACTGATTATCAGTTGATAATTCTCGTGTTGAGCAAAACCGGTCCTAATCATCATAAATATGTGGAAGTAGTACAAATGAATTGTGTTTTATTTTTTAAAAAATATTTATTAATTACTTAACTTTTTTCTTATCTCATGTCAAATAACTTATAGCAAGCTTATACATTTATAATTGACAGCAAATTTATTTTTCGTTTTTAAAGTTACTCGTTATATAAAACCAATCCTGGTTTTACAAAATAAACGATCAGGGTGTTCATTTGACAGTAGACATAATTGTTGTGATCTGATATTTCAGTTTGGAAAAAATGTTAATTTAGATCCACAGGTATCATTGTAATACTTTTAGTATTTCTTACTCAATTGATTCATAAAACAAAGGGTAAGCAAGATGACTAAAACTCTGTCAATGAAGATATAAATATAGCGTTAAAACACACAAAAAACAATTAGTATAAAAATAAGTTTATAAAAAACATATGTTGTATATTATTATATTTCCTATGTCCAGCGTTTTGCCGGTCCTTGACATACATTAGGAACTATTTCAAATTATTGTTAGAAACGTTTTGGATTCAATTTAAAAAAATAGTTGATAAAAAATCTTCTTTTGCAGTCGTTTTGACAAAAATGCTATTTTTGCCCATTTTTGCGTTTGATATAATAATGTATTAAATATACATTTATTATTTATATTCGCATGTCGCATAATATTGTTACAGTGTATATTAAGAAATGACGGAGAACAATATTAAACGTATTAATTATAAGCAAACAACTTTGAGCAAATAATAAAAACGCCTCAATAAATATCCGAGATAAATTTTAGCGGGAAAATTCTTTGACAAATATTGTATACACCAAAACAAACAGCTACCCCTTGTTCGGCAGGGTAAGTATTTATTCTCGCCCCTAAGTAGGCTTTATTTCTGTAAGTGCAATTAATCAAACCGAGGCCTGATACAAATTCAAGGAGAAGAAAATGGTTCGGCCTATTCTCTTCATCATCCTGAAGCCTGCGTGCTGGGTAAGGCGCTAGATTTCCACCCTTCCTTTTTACAGAACACGCAATTTAACATTTTTTTTAGTAACTTTAACACTTTCCTGCTGATGAGAAAAAACTTCCAAATGTTTCATAATTAACATTTACTTTCAATCAAATGGGATGACTGGTTATAGGCCAATAACTAATTAGCTAAGGAAGGGTTCATTTTAAGTATCTTGAATATAAGCAATTGATTAGATTAGCAATATATAAATTCAACAAAAAAGAAGCTTAAAGATTTAATAACACTTATTTTTTATTTGTTTTAGTTTCAAAGGCGGAATAAAATCAATACAAATAAATTAGTGACATAAGTTTACAACTAAGAGTAAATGTAATTTCAAATATTAAAGAAAATCACTAATTAAATACAATGCAAATTATTAGTTTAATTTTAGATAAATAATACGTATTAATTATCTACTAATCAACGACATGCACATAGCTGAATGGTCGATGTCGTCTTCTTCGGTTCCGGTGTCCAAGCTTACTTAATCTCAGTATGACATTAAACTTTCTTAAATTACTTTTTAGGTGTTAACTGTCAATTCTTGGTGGAAAGACACTATATTTTAAAATATAAAACACAATTCATTTGTACCACATATTTATAATCTCATCACGAGCATTATCAACTGAAAAAATACAAACATAACAGGCATATTTATATAAAACTGAGTGTAAAAATGAAGGTATATAAAACTGATGGTTCATGAACTAAGACAAGAAAATACTGATTAGCAAACAAATTATACATAAATCAAATAAAAGAGTATACAATTAAAATGTTATGGACCTCTTACAAATCAATAAATACTAATCTGAAATCACAAACATTAAAAGTCCATTAGCTGAGCAAAAAAATTTGATGACATTACTAATGTAATAAGCAATAATGAATCAGCAAAATTATAAGAAAAAAATAGTGAACCATTTAAAAACAATCAAATACTAAGTATGTAATTAATATTATAAATAAACAGCCATCTTAAACAGAGAAAGCAGAGCAGCTATACATTATTTTTTTTTTTTATATCTGGAAAACAAAAATTACAGAGACAGAATCAATTCTTACAAGTTAAAAATAACCTTACAGGTATAATACAAATTAATGAAATTGATTTATGGAATGGTTTTCAAAAGCATGCATGCCTGTTCTATCTTTTACCGATTAGCTAATTACTAGTCCTGTATTAGCCCCATCTTTATATACTCATCAGAAAAAAAAGAAATTGAGTTTTAAATGCCGTTGTATTGAAAATAATACTTTACGTCTCCTGGCAAAAACTTGTCAATGGACTACCAATAGGGACGCTCTTATTTGAAAATCTCAAAAAAACTTATCAGCTTATCTCTTTCCACAAAGTTCAATGATATAAATCATTATTTACTTACGATTGTTTCACATAAAAATATTTATAATAAATATAAATTCTGATTTTTTTTCCTTTCTCATTGACCATAGCAAATATTATAAATATGTGGTACTGTCGTGCAAGTAACGATATATATAATATGTATCGTCGCTGTTCCGGAAGAAAACACTAAAGCGAAAAAAATACAAATGGATTTACTTATACCAAAATATTCGTTATTTAAAAATCTACCGTATGGAAGAGCACACTTATTTTTTATATAAAAATCAAAGTGTGGTTGTTCATATTTTTTGCGCTGCCATTTTGTCAAGTTACTGGTTGCACTTGCGCGAAGGTTATAGGCATAGTAAAATTGATTTATAGTAGGTCTTATATATATACATAAAAATGAGTGTTTGTTTGTTTGTCCTCTATGCGTTCCTTTACCATTCATTTGATTTCAATGAAACTTTGGTGAGATGTTGTGTACACAACCGCAAAATCTAAAATCTCTAAAAAAAATCAAAATACCTAAACAGTGACATCTTGGAAAAACTATCTTATTTATTCGTGTACGCACCAGATATATACAAAAGTACTTCAAATAAAGAGAATTAAAGCACGAACTCCTTTCTTTGAGTGGCATTACAACGCATGCCGAGTATTCGCTAGTTTTTTTATAAATTACACTTATATATAGCATTTCTAACATTCGACAAACTTCAAATTCAAATTAGTCAAAACTTGTATTTTTCAATTAGTATCTTCTCCCAGAATAACGACGATATATACCACGGAATACACCTTACGATTTTAGTGTATATGATATTCGCAAATTTGAACAATTGTAATATCATTTTATAATGATATGGTTATGTAATTATGACAGGCAAAGCTTGGCATGCGTGCAATGTATAATCATTTTTAACGATACTTAAACGTCCGTATATTCGGTGCGACTTTTAAGTGTATAATTTGGCAGTATTCGTTACAGGGGAGGATAATTTTTGGATGCTTGCCATCTTCCCTGTTGAATAAGCGATACAATTCATAGGAATCGGCAACCGATTATTTCGGAGCGGCGTTATAACTTTTTAATCACTCCACACCTTTTCGCGACATCGATTATGTATCAAATCAGTCAATGATTTTATTTAAATTTAGTCAATAGCCAATGGGTATGTATGTATAGAAGGAAGAAAGCTGTTTTCTAAAAAAATGATGAAAATCCTGTTTTTATTAAAACGATTTTTCAATCGGTTTATGGTTTTGTATTAAAAAAGAATTTCTGTAAATCTCCCTCCAACCTGATTCTAAAAACGAGGCGTTGTGAAAGTGACGAGTTAACAACAAGTGCTATCGAAGCCCAACACCTGTGTACAAAGCCTTCCCGTTTTCATGCTAAAAAAATCCCTTCGGATCTCATGCAGTCACATTGATGTCATATTTTGTGTGTAAAACCTGAAATACATATCAAACTATGCGAAATTATTGAAAGACGCAAGAATCGAAATTATTCATAGCAGAACAGACTTGAGACGTGTTTCAGTGGCTTTTGAAACAAAACGGATATATACGTTACGGTCATTCATCTCAAGTCGTTACTATACTATACTAATCGTTACTATACCATTTTTAATACTATACTATTCTGTAATGTTGTAATTTTCGATGGTCAAATCAACGAGGTTTTCAAATTATGATTAATTAAATAAAGAAGACGTAAACTATAATGTATTTTTAATTTTTAATTATATGGAAAACTATTTTATTTAAAAACAGCAAAATTTTAAATTTTTTTTGACCTGTTTCACAGATAATTTAAATGTTTAAATGTCAAAGTAACGCAATATTACACTATGAGTACGGAAGGGTTAATCTATCTGAAAATTAATACTTGGTTCTTGTTGAATAATTTTTGTTGCGATAATCTCCGTTAGGAGTCGATATGCTTCACATTAGAAGCGGGCATGGATAAAAAAACTATTTTTGGTAATATTGAGAATAAGAATATAATTTGCTAACAGATATCTGAACAGATTCAAGATGTAGGTATTACAGATTTTTCTAATCAAGACAGAAATCAGTAGAACTTAACTTTTTTTCATTCATCTGTATAATTATTTCTTGTGATTTGGAATGTTGCGTACTACTGAAGTTATTTTTTTTAAAATTTATTGGGAGAAAAGAAAAACATTTAGCGTTACATACTATAATAACCAATGCACCAGATTTTTTTAATCGCATGCTATCAACTCGATGGAAATTTTAAAGTCACTCGGGATCAACTCAAGAAGAAAAGATATAACAAACAACAATGCCTAAGGTCTCGTGAGTAAAAAAAATAAAAGATTCTTGAAATAAATCAATGCTAAACGTTTGTACCGCTACTGAATATTGTCTTGAAAATTAACTGATGGGAAAACAGTAGTGTGTGGAGGTGGGCATGTGAAATATATGATATGTTATAGATGGTTGCAGTTTAAAGATATATTACTTCATTTAGATCTAATCCTCAGAGGGCTTTAAAGAATGGCTTTGTAGAAATATTCTTTAAGGAATCCAACGTTTTCTTATAATTTTATTGAAAAACAATTTTTTTAGCATGAGGAAAAGTTTGACGATTTCTGAATTGTAGAGAAACAAGCTCGAAAAGCCAAATTTAATCTGGAATGTGGAAACGCACCCGGCTTTTTAATCAAAAGATAAAGCATTTTAGCCTATTAAGAAGTTTTTATTGTGACTTTTGGCCAAGTGATTTACGACCTCTTTCTAGCTGTTGTTCAGCTGTATTATCTCTGTTTTTGATTTTGAGAAACACTGTTCGACATTATCAACGATACACAATGTTCAATAATGTAAATGAAAATGTATCTAGATAATTGAATGAATAAAATAATTATTTTACTTTTTATTCACTCTCATACGAACAGCAATATAAAAAATATTTGGTAAAAAGGATTGGTTATGAATGTGAAAGAATTATTTTAATAGTATGAATGATTGCAAACCTGCCAAGAAAAAGATATAAGGTTACAGTCAATGGAATTTTCGTACTTAATCAACACTGCCTCATATGTAGGAAGAGTTTTGGAAATCGAAATAACGCTTGAGAAAAGAGTATTAAAGTACTGTTGAGGTGTTATTTTGCATTCTCTACAACCTTTTTGGTTATGTCAATAATACAGAATCCAATATAGATTAAATAAAATTAGCATTTTTTACCATTTCCGTTCACTGCTTGGAGGATATTGCCACTGCCCAGTGCCTCCAAGATTTTTTTCCCTCCGCTAGTCACTTTGCTCCCTTCCAAGACATCATAGTGTTTCAGAGTTTGGTCAAGTATATTATCCTATTGATGGTCATTAGAGGCTTTCCAGGGTGACAACATTTATCAGGTTGGAAGAATAAAAATGCACGATTCACGTTCCCCTATGACATTCGCAGCACATTTTCAAACCTGCTTGTCAAAGTTTAATTGGGTAATAAGGTTCAATAAAGCACCAAATTTGAATAACACTGTGTATAAACTAGAAGATCCCAATGTCGATTCAAATTATTTGTTTGCATTACAATTTCAACACAGAACGCTTTGAAGGTTGAGTTGAAAGGAGATTTTTTTCTTTTTGAGATCTTGGGTCATTAAACATTGCTGGTTATACCGCCGTAGGTAAAGAGTAATTCCGTATGGTTGGGAAAGCCCGGTTCGATGCGTTCTTTGTTGCGAGACTTTTCAGTCGTTTTACGTCGCTTCTACCGGAATCCATTTCAGCTTTTTACAAAAATAGTCACGGACAAAAGATAACAAAGACAATCTTTTCGAGTTAACGTTGTTTTCCAACGTCACGTCGTAGAAACGCTAAATAAAACAGTTTACTTGAGCAAATAGCAACGTTACTGAAGAAAAAACTTAAAGATTTAAACACGTTTAAATTAATCAGTTGGGTAATGGCAAATGTGTATTCCTGGTGGCTCGTTAACATGGTTCAGTATAAGACATATTAAGGATAGTTTCCATCCTTTGGCAACTAAGCCCGTGTATACATGCCAGTAGTATATGTTCGACCAACTCGTTTACTAGCTTGCTCCCTACACAACAATTTAACATAAATCAAATTCAACTGGTTAAACCTTGCTATATAATGAAATTTAGTGGATTCGTTCAATATTGATACTAACTATTGTTTTGTTTTAAAAATAGGACGTAGTTTGATAAAGAAGTTAATATTGTTGTGTTATATATTTCGTTCAGTAGGTTTTAATTTTTTTAAATTTTTGAGCCATGTTCGTTACCAATCCAACTCCGTGAAGCATATGGACTCCTAATTCAGCGTAATATTTTTTTTTGATGAATACTGTTTTTTTCAGTCGTTAACCCTTCATTATTCATGGTGTAACAATGAGTTACTTCGGCATTTAAACCTTTAAATTATCTGTAAAATAGGTCAAACAAAAAATCAAAAATTTTGCTATTTGTAAATAAATTAATTCTATATATTATTGAAAATTATTAATATTAAGTCTTCTTTGTATAATTTATCATAATTTGAAAACCTCGTCAATTTTATCATCGAAAAATACGAAATTATTGTACAGTATAGTAACAATTAGTTTAGTACAGTAATAATCAATACAATATATTAACAATCCGAGATGCATGACGTATCGTATGCAACTGTTTTGTTTCAAACGGCACCAAGACACGTCTCGAGCTTGTTCTGCTATGAAAAACTTCTTCTTGTTCTTGGTCCTTGCGTCATTCGATAATTTCGGGGCTTCGAGGTTGAGCAACTGAGTAACAAGCAGTTCTCATAGAAAACTTCTGTTAAGATACCTCTATTAGTGGTCATATGCTTCACGCTAAGAGTGGACATGGTAAAAAAACTGTTATCAAAATGTTTTTCAAAATGATTTCAAGGACTGAAAATATATATAAAACAAAATTGAAGTTAACTGTTGACGTTAAATGGTAAGTTACTTTTAACGTGTACCATGCTTGTTTAATATCATAACCTGAAACTATGTATCATAAATTCTGTTTGGTTAAATACCATTAAAATCTTTTGTAAAAACAAAAGAAAAACTCAATAATAATATGGACTGTGTATTTGTAGATTTAGAAGCCATAATAATGAATCTGCCGGTGTACGTGGCGCAGTTGGTAGCGTCGTTGGCTACGGTTACGGATGTCTCGAGTTCAATTCCCGGTGCGAACAGTTTTCATAAATTGATCTTTCGATCGATTTATATTCGTAATCTGAGTGTTTGTGATGTCTAATACTCCCTCCCATCCATCCGATCCTCCCGGGGCGTAGCAAGAGCGATTAGCTAACAACTAATGCTGTACTAGCCTTATCCTTCTATCCCTACTCTCTTCGAAAAAAGATAGGTTTACCAACTGAGTAACAAGCAGTTCTCATAGAAGAATTCTGTTCTCTGAAATTCTGCCTCATTAAGAGACCATATGTTCCACGCTGGGAGAAGAGATAGAAAAAATAATAATGAATCTGTGTCCAACTGATGATACCATTCTTATAAGTTTCACTTCAATGAAAGAAATTAAATTTTTATAATTTTACTATTTATGTGATAAACCTACCAAAAAATGCATTGACAGAAACAAATGACAAATAGTGAATATCAGAAATATAGATTGAAATAATGATTTAAGAAATGTTTAATTATGGAAATAACGTTTTTCGACGAATATGTATGAAAAAAATATAAATAAAATTGACAATTTTTTTTATTCTGTCAATTATTCTTTTTATTTAACAATATTATTTTGTCATTGTAAAGATCACAAAAACGCATTAAACATATGTACGATAATATCAGCCATATACGGTTTTATCTAATTTTTTAATTTAATTTGTCAAGTAATGATGGACCTTTATTTTTATTAAAGAAAGTAGAAAATTACTGCGCGCTAACGTCGGCACGCTAAAGTCAGCGTGCAAATGTCGGCGCGCAAAGGTTCCGCGCGCTAAGGTCGCTGCACCATTTCAGGTTTTACATACAAAATATGATGTAAAATAATTACTTAATACTGCATAAAACCATATTTCACTTTTTGAAATTGTCATTTCGCTTTATAAATGTGTTTATATGACAAAACCCACACGGTAACGAAATGTGACTGCATGAGATACGAAGGTATTATTTTAGCGTGACAACGGGACGGCTAAACCTGTATTTTCGGTGAGCGTAAAGATGAAAGGATAAATGATATAATGGATGGTAGTAATCCCATTGCTTACTGCACAAACGCCCAAATGCGTTGACCACTCAGCTAAAAGACTGACCATTGTATTATTGGTATTATTTTTAGAAATTAATATATTCAGAAATGAGAATATTAATTTTATAAATCGATAAATATTTTATCTAAAATTGAGTTTTGACTTAGTTTACTATTTCATTGGTCAATTAATCTGAGATATAAATTTTTACATATTGATGAGTTGTGTTGTTTGTAGTGATAAACGTTATTGTCAATAATTTACATTGTACCAGGCATTATGTTTCATTTGTGTTGCTATTTGTATTAGGGATTTAGTGAGTTTATAAGACAAATTAAACTTAATTGTTGCACAGTGATGAAGTTGCGCGTCTGGCGATCTGAGTTGTTGTCGAACCCCTCCTCCCGAAATTTGTTTCGTCCCGGAAATGCTTAAGGAATCCTTACCAAAACTAAAACACAGTTCTGAGCTTAATCTCAACTTTCCATGTGAAACACATAAAGTTAAACATTACTTATGTACCGCAGGATGTTTTCAAGCCATTACATAATGCGTCATGTTAAAATCAATATGTATCGCCTTAGAAGTTACAAAAGTAAATCGTGAGTTTCAAAACACCGATAGGTTTCCCAGGAAACAAAACGGCCGTATTTGTACTAACTGCGAATATTGTTTGTATTGTTATGAAACAGGGGTCCGTGGTGTGGTGGTCAACGTCTCTGGCTTCTCGGCTTACGGCTGTCTGGAACTCAAATCCCGGCACAGTTTCATAAATTGATTTTTCAATCGATTTATGGAATTCTGTTCATAGGCACGGATGTTGGTGATGTCTAAAACTCCTTCTCGCCCATCCGATCCTAAAAAGAAATGGCGTATCAAGAGCGATTAACTAACCTTTAGTCGTGTCTTAGTCCAATTCTTGTATCTCTACTCTCTTCTAAAAAGAAAGGTTCAACAACTTAGTGACAAATAGTTCACATAGAAAAACTTTTGCTAGGATACCTTTATTAGGAATCCATATGCTTGGGATCGGACATGGTAAAAAAAAATTGTTTATATTATTAAATTTTTTGGTATATGAAATTAAATGAACATTTTTTTTCAACCATATTCTATCCCAATGTGCAACCTACCTTTTTCGTGAGATTCAGGCTAGAAGCATGGGCGAATTTTAAGCCTGGTGTAACGAGTAATTAGCCACCAGTCCTGTCGCAGCCCCTTCCAAAAATAAGATAGGTTGAGTGACTAAATAACATGTAGTTCTTGTAGAAAAATTTCGTTGTGTTACCTCAATTAGAATTCTATATTCCACACATTGGTAGTGGACGTAGTAAAAAAAGTGTCATTAATATTTTCGAGTTTTTTCGAATAACACAATTCCGATGAATCGAATTATTTCGTTAGCGAGTTTCGTTCTAAGAGAAGATTTCATATTTCACTCAGAATGCAAACTTACAAAGTCAATTATTTCCAATCCGGGGAATAGTAGGTATCCGCTCAAAATTGGATAACACCAACCTTGTAGTACGCGCTCAAAATAATAATTATTAAATATTCATATTGTACAATGGTTTCCTTCATATAGTTTTCGCATCAACCTTGCGTTTCAGTAACAAAGGGTTGGATTTGTAATATTCAATTTGAATTAATTTCAACTTTGAACAATGGCACATATTCAGATACGCCATTCTGTGACGTGACTCAAGTTACTCATACTTCAAACCTTAGCGAATAACGTTTTCATCATCAGCTACTGTATTTGATATGTCTAATTTGACCATTTCGGAGCATATCTATCTGCCACGTGAGGTCTTCGGGATTCTAAAATATTTCACCAAATAAACACATCATTTAGTACAATATAATTTTAGCTTTACACTTAATGTCTTCATGCGAAAGAAAATGTTTTAAATCACTACTTTTTAGATGAACCAAGCAGAATTTGTGTTTAGAGAACTTTTACGAAAAAATCTGATACTTCAACGAAAAATTAACTAATTCAGCGACGTTGATGTCCGATTTATCCTTTATACTTAATATTTCGTCGATGTTCTGGAAGAATACACTAAATGAAAATCATTAGTGCTAAGTTTTTGGACTTTAATGTTTTTCAAATATTTGAAATTGTTTTTTTTACAAAATAAACGTGTTCTTCTATACGGTAAAGTTCGAAATAAGAAACATTTTGGTATAGTTAAATCAATATGTCATTTTTGTATATCTTCGCTAAAAATATAAAATTGCGTAGCTCCAAACAAGCTAATTAACAAGAGAAGCAAAAAAAATCTAGCTTAGCAAATATTATATTTTAATAAAATGGGACAAAAAAAGTTTGGGCATGTCAACCGCTATGATAATACTGCAGATACACTAATTTTGCCTACAAATCTGAGGCTTAACACCTTTGATTTAACTATGTAACTTTGGAATACGGATCGATGTTAACAACAATATGGAATTGTAACATTTATAATTTATTCTTGTATCAACGAAAGTATATACATCCGCTTTTCTTTTTGCATGAATTTTTTACACGGTCACTAAGAAAACAAATCAGTTATTTTCTAACACTGATTTTTTGCTTTATTTTAGTATTATCAAATACAATATACATTTAAAAACTGCTTTTCATTTCTTTTTGTCTAATGTGTAATTTAAATCGCAAATAATGGTAATTTATTACTTAGTATCTTACAAAACTATTTTTATAAACAAATAAAGAATGAATTCGAATTATTTTTAAATTTAAGAATATTATATTTTAGGGGTATTTTAAGTAATGGAACCTATGCCCCGTTTTCATATGTGCACCTTATCTTTTTTACACGTAGCCCCCGAGAGAACAGAGAATTGGGTGTACATTGTAATTATTTTAACATATTCTGTCTTTTAAGTCTTTTTAAGACTTTCTTTTCACACATATTTAGGTCTATTGTTAGATAGTCTATCTCACTATGACGTAATTTAACTGGTCGAAGAGAAGATTCATTGAAAAGTCTTCACATGGCGAATAAATGTGGCCATCCAGAGATAAATTATATAATATGACACTACAAGGCAAGCCTGTAGATTGATGAAACAAATAGTATTATATCTGCAAGACGCATGAATCAATATGCTGGAAAACAATAGCGGAGGATATTAGGTCATGCTAATGGATATAGAATTTTCAATTGCCAAAACCTACTGAGCTCTAACTATGCCATATATGCTTTTGAAATGCTCCATCATAAAAATTACCGATAAAGGTTTTAAGTTTTTCTTTCAATTGTATTTAATGTAAATCAACTTGCAAATAAAATAAAAATCACAGAGTGGTAGGTAATAAGAGACTATTTCTTCTAACCTAACTTCTTAAGGGGTTCAATGTCCAATGCGTTGATAATAATAATAGAATTAGATTATGTTTTAAAAACGCATTGCAATTTGGTTGCCAAGTTTCCACAGAAGACGTATCAATATTAATGCTAGTGTTTCCGTTGATTTTTTTGTCGGCGGTGACTTTGTGGAAATTCTATTTTTACACACGTAATTACGCAACCAATGAAATAACAAAAAACAATCAATTTTTATTTATAAGTAAACAGTTTCAAATATACAAAGTTACTTGAAAACTAATTATTTGTTTGGTGACTGTGAATATGTCATCGATCATACTAAAGAATTTAACCCTCATTATGCGAAGTGTCGATGGCTACCGTCCGCAGCGCAATGCCCTGTGAAACCGGCGGCCGAATGGCGAGTAATTGTAGTTTCAGTTTCTACCTACGCGTGTTTATTATAAATTTTCAATTGGGACATAACACCGCAAACTTTACGTCGAAACAAAGGGGAAGCAAGTTTGAAGGTGGCGTACACAAGACAGAGAGGGCTGGCATAAGTTAGGGGAAGCGTGAAGCTTATTTATATTATCGAGTCGCATTTCAAACGTTGATTTTAACAAGGTTAAACAAATTTAATTTATCGTTGTAATGTTTCTTGACAATATTATAGTCATCGATTTAGGCCCCTAATAATATGATACAATGAAAATACGTGGATTGTATTATAATTCTATTTTGTAAGCTTACTCAACATTTTACCCGCCACCATCTACCAACAATTTAAAGGCGTAAGTATCTTAAATAATTTCCAGGAGTGTCTCAGAAGCAATTATCAAAAACTTTACTATTTAGTACTCAAGTATATTATTGTTCCCATATGATGTCAGAAAGTTGTAATTTGAAATTTTATTAACCCTTGTTGTAAGTAACCAAAGGGTTCAAAATGGTAGATATATGAGTATTCATAATAATCAAGACGTGTACTGGAAAAGTGGGTAGCATTAATGTAGGAGAGTAAGAGATAAGGGTAAACCTATATCTCGCAGTGGATGCACGTGAATAAATGATGCGACACACCCTGGTTTTTGTTAAGTATAAGTGTCATTAATGTCCAGAACTGAAATCACCCAGCGGCAACAGCAATGTTTCGCAGAACGGGCTCTTTCTTGTTGCCAGGCGTTTAATTGCCGTTGGGCACGTCCGCTGGACGAGTCCATTTTTACGAAAAAAAGATAGCTTCGATGGTGCAGGGAGTTTTTTTTAAGTATTTGTAGACAGTCGAATACGATCTGCCGAGGCGGACGAGCCAGGTCTCGTCGCGGCAAAGGTGACGAGACGATGTGAACTGTCTGTTTTTTTTTTTTTTGATTTGTATTGGACTTTATTTAAATTCGTTGTGTCATTTGTATTATAACTTAAAGTAAATTCAGTTGCTAAGTAAATGTAAATGTAGAATCAATTTTATGTGTTAAGATTTATATATTTGTGTAATGTTAAACCACTGCATCTTGAATGGAAAATAAATAAGTTTTGAACCGGATTTGAAATGGTGTTTGTCTGAGATCAGCCCTTCCAGGACTCCGGATAACCAGCCGCTCGCCTCTCTTCGATCCGGGGTTTTCTCAGATGATACTTGATGTTATACAAATAATATTATATTGAAAATGATAAAATATTTGAATGATTTGTTATTTGATTGTCATTAGAAGTCCGCATGCGTCACGTAAGGAGAAGAGGCATTCCTAATATAACTATTTTTTTTCCTTTTTATAGAGAAATTTATTTGATTTTAGTCTCATCAAAAGCTAGTAACACACAATACTTACGTATTTTCGTAAGAGACAAACAGCGATCATGCAGAATTACGCCCTTGCTCGGTGAATGAAAAAAACATATTTTATAATCTTAATATAAAACAATATATTATGATTAATAAAAAAAATTAAAACACTACGTCGTGAAATTCTTGCGACATAAATAATGTATTGAATCACCTACATGTAATCAGCTAGCCAGAAGAGCCACGCATACTTTTCTATGGGGAATAATAAATCATATAAATTTGTTTTCAAATTAAAATTGTATTTAATTTTCATCCATTTAAAAAGGAATAATTTTAATAATTCAAAAAACAAAAATATTTCAGATTCCATAATATTGTTAGAATTCGCTTATTACGATTGACCGTCCATAGAAATTGTAAAATTATTGAAAAAGTTTTAAGGCGATGTAAATAATAATATTCTCTTTTAAGTTCCGCGTAGAATAGATGAATTGAAAAATCAAATTTTACAAAATATAAAGAATTTTCAATTCCGGAAATAGCAATTTCGTAAATATATTAGACATTTATTTAAAACAAATTACACGATAAGTAGTATTAATTTTTTACAACATTTAAGTAAATGGTCAATGATAAGCAATAAAATGTCAGAAAAATTCATGTAATATTAAGATTAAAAAAGTGCGTTATGTAGGGGGATGGGTAAATATACTATTTTTCCACATCAAAAAAACACAAATCAATAGTTTATTATATGATACTTTAATCATGTAAACAAAAATTTACAAATTCGTTATTAGTTTTATGTTATTGCAAATACATGTATAATAGAGTAGATTATGGAGCCCCTCACAACGTTTAAAATTAAAGCGTTGATAGACCTGACTTGAGAGCCCGATTCCTGTTCGGCTCTTTTTCTTACCGGAAGAACTCCGTTGTCCTGGAGCTGGATATTTGCCGCTACCCACCACTACTGAATGATTAAAAAAGAAAACATTGACATTACTTATTATACCATAAGGGAACACCATTCCATCGGGATCTACTTGTCGTTTTCCTAAAAGAAAAAGAAAAGTGTTGCGATACATTTTCTCAGTTTTCCGACTTGCACGATTTCCAAGCTGACCTAAGGGCTTCAAAACTGTATTTTCGTATGTAACTTATTTTTTTCAATGACGAATATAGAGCGTTACCACTGTCTGTTCGTCTTTTGACATAACCACGCTTGCGCGTGGCTTTTACGAAATCAATCATTCCTAAAATGTTACCTTTATCTATTTTGTGGTCAAATGAATAATATTGTGTATGATAAAAAATTATCGTGACTTAGCTTATATTCAAAAACAAATAAAATTTATACATAGTTGAATGAATAAAGATTATATCGTCGTTGTTCTAGAAGAAGACACTAACTAAAAAATACTAGTTTTGAGTAATTTGACTTTGAAGTTTATCAAATCCTTGAAATGCCATGCCTTTTTTGTTTTGTTTGTTTGTATTAAACTGTTTTTAAGTAAAGTATAATTTATAAAAATAAATTTTTCATCTTTTAGAGCAGTGACGATATCGTATAAGAAAACACTTAATCGAAAAAATGACGTAGTGATTTAGTTAAACCAAAATGTACCTTATTTCAAACTTTACCGTATAACAGAACAAACTTATTTTTATAAATTATGCTTTTACAAAATAAAAAGTATGTCATTTCAAGTCCAATTACTCAAAAATAGTATTTTCCAGTTAGTGTCTTCTTCCAGAACATCGACGGTATATACATTTTAAATTTTATTACAACAATTTACCCATAACGTCAATACGATAATTACAGTACCTATAATATTATTTATCTGATTATTTTGATATTATATTGTTTTTGTTCTTGTCTCATCGTGGTACAAACAGTGTGACGCGGCCCTACGTTGAGATTACAAAATTAGAGTGAATTCTGTTCAACGAAAACTTGGTTGGCGTGAGGGACCAATTGAAAAAGTTTCAATCTAAAAAGTTCAGTTACGACACCTCTACCCTACGCGAGCCCTCACAACTAGCTATAAATAATCCAATGACTTTTTTGAATGCCGTCATTTTGTTAATTCCTTCATTCTAATGCAGAAATCATATTATAAAAAGGCTCTGTTATAATGCATTTGCGGCTCTGGGCTCAACTCAAAAATACGGTATTATAATTTTGTGGCGTACAATATTATATTATATTCCAATTTAATTTTTTTAAGACTGCTTGTTGATTCACAATAATAATTAAAAAATTGCCTTATTGGTGCTTCGTAGAAACACAACTTATATATGTTTTAAATTTAGTGACAAAATAATACCGCTGCGTAACAAATACAAATATAACTTTGTTGTTCCACTAGTTACGTTACTATTTGTGATACTACAAATAGTAAAACAATCAGTGGAATAACAAAGGTATCAATAAAAATGAATTTTCAGAAAGTTACCGTATTCATCGAAAACATACAATAAATTTATTTGCATTTTGATTACAAAAGTGCCACAGTCTGCTTTATCGAAAGTGGAAATAATTTACAATCATTGGAGACGTATTTTGTAATTTTTTAAAAGCGTTTTCTTCTTTGATTGCAGTCATAGTGAAAATATTATCTAAGACTTCAGACAACATAAATTATAAAATGCAATTACATTTATTTTTCTTTCATTCCAATTAATTCTGAAAGAAATTCGTTATCAGAGTAAAACAGTTCTGTAGTAAAATTTGCTAAACACGCACATAAAAGAGTAGGTGCTGCCATTACAGACCGCCAATCGCACAGAATGTCTAGAAGAAGAATGTAAGTGATGGGTTACTGAAAAGAATAGTAAGTTATTCTTCAGTCGTACTCGTGAGACTAAGGTAGATGTGTTAAAAATACATATTAAATTGCTGTTAGTGAACACATATATCATTGTCATACAGGAGAAAGTGACCAAGTGTAAGATAGTAAAATTCTTTAATCGTTTGGTGTATTTCAGTCATTATTTTGATTTAGTTTTATGACATGTTACCTTGGCATTTTTTACAGAAACATTCATGTTAATAAATTTTCAAATATCTCTTCAAATTTTAAGACAGTTCCTCTGTACTTTTTCGTTGACAATGCATTTGGTCACTTTATCTTATAGGACGATTATATTTATGACTACGGTAATTTATGGATAAAAAATATTTAAACTAGAAACATTTTATGATAAATATCAGACCTGTCACAGTATTTTTAGTGCTCTCCAACACTCAACATTTTTTATTTGAATTGCTGGTATAATATTGAACCTTTTTGACGGAATCCAAAAGTAACTATTTAATTAAATGCTTTCCTTGTATTCATAAATATAAATGTTTTTTACCATGTTTGCTTACAATGTGGAGCAATGGACTTCTAATGGAATATCTCAGCAAAAGCTTCTTTACAAAAGCTGTTTAAAAGTCAGTCGGTTAACCTCTCTTTTAGCTAATATTTATTTTATATATTACTTATATTAACCCATAAAATAGAGCGTAGTGAGTGAGATTAAATAATATGTATTCTTTTTCTAGTCCCATGTATATATTCCAACCCTCTACGAAAAATAAATGGAGAAGATAAGCGATTTGTCATTAGCTCTCGAGCAATTTTTTTTAGATGCTCCATTAAAAATCCATATACTCCATATCAGAGGCCAGCATATAAAAAAAATCAAACAATCTTTCCTATTGATGGCAATATTGTTTAATAGTAATTAAAACTATCGTGTACGAATTTTAATACATCCTGCACACTATATGTATAAGTGCAAATCCAATAATCAATGCGGCAATTAAATATCTATTTTTCACTAAAAAAATATAATGTAAAAAAACGGCCTCAACGACTGTAATTCATTCACACAATGTGCTCAATAATACTCGACTATCCCCTATTGCCAGAACACTGCCAGTATAAAAAATCAATTTGAAACAGCCGTCACAACGCGTACAGCGCTAATTAGTTTTCTGTTTTGTGGAACATATTTCAATGGTTTTTATTCACACTACAATGTTGAAATTATTTATAAATCAATTGGCATTTAGTTACATAGCATATCGTACTCAAAAAAGTCAATTAATTAAAACAGCTTTAATTGGTATTCAAATATTTATTTTTAGCTGAAAGCAGACATAAATAAAATTCTGTATGTAATTTATTTAGTTTCACTAGAATTATGTAATATAGTTAATAGAATTTTTAGCTTCACAGCATCGTGAGAAATGTATTATCTTATATATGATAGGCTAGACTGCTCTGTAGACTTTTTATTATTATCACATATCACACGTAGGTATGAAATTTTTTCATGACCTAATCGTTCGCGGTGTATATATAAAATAAAATGTTATGCAATGCACACATAGTTCCTGCGTACTAACTACTTTGGAAATTCAGTATTTCAATTTCAGTCCTGTCATCTACGACGGGTACGGTTATACTAGTATATATAAATAATTATATTATATTTATGAAATTGTCCGCTCGGGGCTACGAACTCGTGGACACGTGGATGAACGCTCAAAAGCGTTTACCACTTAGATAAACGACTAGCCACATTTTAAGTAGGTAGGAATTACTTTAAGTTTCTCCAATACGAACCTGGTGACTACGAAAATGAATTATATTGTGATCTATAACTTTACAGCGTTGGGTATTATGACGAGTTAGTATATATGTTACACCGAATGTGTGAAATTGCTTATTACATAAAATGGGCAAATTTTTGCCTTATTCATGAATTAGGCAAATTATATGCCGAGTGCGTGAATTCGGCATGAATGTTTCTGACTAGTTACTGAATTGAGAAAAATAGATAGTAGCGTTCCCGTGGTGTTTTTTTGCAACTAAACCAAATGACATTGATTATAAATAAAAATATAGATAGTAGCGCTCTGGTGGTGTTTTTTGCAACTAAACCAAATTGAGTATAAAAAAATATCAATAACTACAATGACGATCATTTTCATTTGCCATGTTCGAAATATGTAGAACTATAATATGACGACGTTCGAATTTTATTAGAAGGTATTTTCGCGATTTGCATCAAACGATGCTCGATTTGGAATACCTTATGGCGTCCGTATATCGTGCGTACGCTCATTTTATTTGACAGTTAGTTGTCACCACGCGAGTTTTTTAACAGTTTTCACCGCTTCGTAGAATTAAAACTTGGAAACAAATCAAATAAATCAAAATCTTTACGTGTTTTACGTTTTTATAATATAATATAACACCAGGGTTCAAATTAGACTGGACTTCAAGTAATTTTTAACCTCCAAAATTTAAATATCATAATTAGTGCAGATTTACTTAAAACTGTTACATATCCAATCAATGACTCAACCTATGCATATAATCAAGCTAAATTTGACATCGGTATTAAAATTAATTTTTCGACTGTCATGTAGACAGTTTAAGAATTCCATACCCTACCGAATTCAAGAATTAGGCAATGGGCTTGCACTTTTCATGAATTAGGTAAAATTTTGTCCATTTCATGTAATAAGCAATTTTACACATTCGGCATAACATATACATCCCTAGAAGTTTTTCAGTGACGCAAAGAAGTTTTGGATATATTTTCGATTTTTAATTCTCATTTGAAAGTGTTTAACTCTGCCGTGTTACTGGACTTGCCCTGAGCGATGGTTTGTATTAAGACAACATACATGTTGTAAAGATAGACAGAAGTGATACAAAAATCAGGTCGCATATTGAGAATTGTATTTGACAGCTGATTTACTATACGTATGTATGCTTTGCTTCAATAGTCAGTATTACTGAATAATTGTAATTGTATGATCTAATATTAACATTTTACTATAATGATAATATTACAAATCACTCAAAATGAATCCAATTCAGTTCTCGTATTGAAAATCTAGTTTGAACGAGATGATAGCTATCGATTTTCGAATGTAAGAGTATAGGTGCAATTGAGGGCATTGCAACATTGCAATTATTTTAATATCGTGACATATTCATTTTTGGAATCGAAAGGAATAGTATTTTTTAATAAATATAATTAAACGATGTTTATCAAATACAGTATTAACCCGAATGCAGTGCGAGCTATTTATTCGGACCAGGAAATTATCATATAAGATACAAGTTGTTGTTTTATTTTTTCTCTTTTTAACCCTTCCGTATCCACGCTGTAACTATGAATTACTTCGGTTTTTAAACCTTTAAATTATCTGTGAAATAGGTCATAAAACAAATTTAGCTATCTGTAAATAAAATAGTTCTACATATAAATAAAAAAATTAAAAATACATCATGGTTTACGTACGTCTTCTTCGGGTAATTAATCATAACTAATCTCGTCAATTTTAGCATCGAAAAATACAAAATTATAGTATAGTAAGAATCCGAAATGCACGACGTACCGTATGCAACCGTTTTGATTCAAACGACACCAAAACACGCCTCGAGCTTGTTCTCCTGTGAACAATTTCGATTCTTGCGTCTTTCGATAATTTCGTATAGTTTGCATGTATTGCAGGTTAATAAAATAATTACTTAATTCCACATAAAACCATATTTTATTTTTTGAAATAGTCATTTCGCTTTATAAATGCGTTTATATGACAAAATCTACAAGGTAAGGGATTCTTTTAGCACGAAAAAGGAAAGGTTAAAGAAACTTTTTACCTTTCGGTGGAGCCTATATTTTAGATTCAACTCAAATTTAACTTAATCTATTAAAAGTTAACAATATAGAATGGTTTATGATAAAAATATCACATTATTTTAGTCAGTTTTTATGACGATGATGAGAAATGATTAAAACATCTTTCTAGAAAGAAATTGAGTTAAAATGCTAAATACAATAGCAGTCTTGAAAAGAGTTGTGTTGGAGCAAGGTGAGGCATGGTGGTTGCGAGGGGTAGAGGAAGTTTTGGCGGGAAGCTTGCTCGTTACAATGGACGACAAACCAAATAAAATGTTTATGACGTTGGCATTTACGCCGAGTCTGGTCCCCATTTTATTGGCAATTATTGTAAATCATGCCCGGGGCGGATAATAGAAAAGTCCAACAAAAGACTACTCCGCTATGTCACTGCTGCGGACAAAGGGCAATATTGCCACGACTTGCCAACACAATCGTGATCTCAGCTCTATTTTCCGTATCTTCATTGTAAACTAGACAAAAATGATAAAATTCCGATTTGCAATAATTTATAAATAATTGAAACCAGAGTATGTTCAATTCTTTCAATAGTTAGTCATATGAGTCAATAAGTCGCTAAACACGTTCCTGGCAAGTTTTTAATGCAGCTACGCAGGTGTTCTATCAATTTTTCCAGTTGCAAGTCTACAAATTTCTTCCTATTTCGTACCCTGTTCAAAATTCAAAATTTTTCCAAATATAAAAATTACATTTTTACACGATCTCGATCCTCGTTTTACACGGTCAACTCGCTCCCGGAAAAACAACGGTGTAAAAGAATATTTTACTTTTCCTTATACACTGGAAGACAAAGAATATCTTAAATTTTTTTTAAAACTATTATACTGTAAATAATAGCAGATTTCGTGACTTACTCAAAACCCTAAAAACCTTCAGAGCGTGTTTAGCGATTCAGTGATTTTAATAAATAACGATTATAAAATATATAAAGAGACATATATACTTTATATAAGGTAAACTCTTTTGATGAAGAATCTCATTGAAAAAATAAAATAAACGACTGGCCGCAATTAAGTTACTATTTTAAAGATATACACTATTAAGTATCGCAAAAAATTGCAACGATTGCTAATGACATAATAATCGAAAAACAAATAATTTTATTCAATTTTTGTTTATGTATTTGTTTTGAAAGGCATATAATATTTACGCTTGTACCCTCCCGTCCATTCAATTCTACAAACAGGGCTCAGAAAAAGTGATAAGCTAACATCTTGTGCTTTCCTGGTATCATTGTTATATCCTAACTCTATTCGGAAAAGAAAGTTTTAGCGACTGAGTAACAATCAGTTAACGTAAAAGCAGTTTCATTACGAGTCCACATGTTGTTCATGGGTGGCGAGCAAGGTTACATACAAATGTACTATTTATTACCCCTTTAGAAATATGTGCTTAAAATGTTGAGTTGTCGATGTGATTAAGCCGCAGGACGGATAATGATGATAGTGATGTCGGTAATGCAGTCAGGATTGGATGTTACACGATTGGAGAGTTGTGAGAAACTGATGATCCCTTTTCTATATTCTTCTCCCGTTGTATTGCGTTTTCCAAATATCGCATTTGACGATTCCCACGCTTGCAGACGATCTCCTTTTACAATATCACATTTTGTAACTCGATAAAAGTGTCATTTATGGAAACTTTTTCTCTATACAATTATAATTTTCGCTGAGCGAAGACAAAACATTCTCTCGGATATCACATTTCGCAAATTTACAGTGTCATATATCCCTACATCTCTGTAAGTGGAACTACCAAATCAATCAACAGGTTGTTAAAATTTAATGAATATTTTGGTAAAACATTTTGAATGGTACTTAATGGTGTGTGATTATTATGAACACAATAGTTATTGGCTTATTTATGTAACTTGTCTATTTATATCTCGAAGTACGGCGTTGAAACATCAAAGGTTCGAGAACTAATTAATTGAATTTTAGATGCTGTAAGAATATATTCATACTGAGACCAGTAAGCAAAAGATTCCAGCTTAATGGATGCTTTTTTCCATCATGATTTGCAATAAGTAACTTCATATTTTTTCACTTTGTCTACATTTCGAAAACGCCAAATTGGGTTTAATATAAGGCTGGGAGGTTCTCTTATGTTACACGGCTTTGTTGCGCACAGAAAATATTACAATAATGTATTCAGAAGAAAAAAAAAAACGTAAAAATGAATATAGAAGTAGACACTAAATCATCCCTCCTCTACAACAAACGGGGTTCCCCTCACGGTTGACTCAGGCGAGAAAAAAACATTTTTTGCAAGTTACTTTGAAAATAACGTTTGAATAATTTAAATCTACATATGCGTCATAACAGTTGCAACCGCATCGCTCGGCTGTCATACAAATGTATCTCCAAGTATCTCTTTTAAACATTTCATAATATTATTTAGTTTATTACCGCCATGTACTGTGTACAGAGTAATGTACATCCAAATCTCTTTTTGCGCGGCTGATACGTTCCAGAGACTATCGTGTAAACAAAGATTAGGTGCCCGTATAAAAATAAGGGATATGTTTCATTACTTAAAACACCCCCAAACTATAAAATTCTCCAACTCAAAAATAGTTTTATAAGATATGACATCACTAAGCTGTAAACAATCCGTAACCTTTCAAGGAAAACAAGATTGGAGATAAATTCATTTATTCAATATGGTAAGCAGACATTAAAATATAGGAACAAGAAATTGAATAAATTCGAAACATAGAAGAGAAACATAAATGTGTTAAAGCTTTAACAAGTCATGCATGAGTCATAAACACCTGCATATTAAAGTTCACCAAATCACAAAAAATCACGATTCTAATATTCACAGAGGGCTGAAAAGTTTGTCAATATCAACGGTGTTTTGGCCAATTGATATAACCCTCAAATGACACAAAAATGAGTTAATGATTAGATCTCATTTTAAAGACGACAGAGCAGATCTTGACCAAATGATGTAAATGAGAAAAATAAATTGATCACTCTTTGGAAGGGAAACGTCATTTTACATTGGATTTAGGTTTAAAAATTCTGACCCGACCACTTGATGTTACTCACAATTATATCAACAATCCTTACGTATAATTCTGTATCTGCAAATATGATAATTTACAGGAGTGCATTTCAAAGATTCAACTCACCATATAATGTTTTCGATAAAAACAGTTTCAACTTTGAGAGTTACATTAATTGACCAAAACACCGTCGTTACAACCATCTACTGTATTTAATAAAACTTTTCTTCTTTTATGAAATCAGCGTAAAAAAAATAATTGGTCCGTTTGCTTAACCGTGTAAAACACCACGCAAAAAGAGAATCAGATGTATGTGCGGATTACAACATGAAATGATTATATTAATACTAGTAGCACAAAAGCAAGATTGCGCCGCAGGCAAAATTTTCTTATGTATAAATATAATTTATTGAAATTGTGTACTATATTTTTACAATTATTTATGTTGAATACCTTAATAGGTATATATTGCACTTGAATTGATTTAGAACAATACATTCAGTAGATTTTACAAAAATAACATTTAAAAAAATTATGAAAAATTTATTTTTCCTTGCTTTGATCTTAGCAAAATCGTTAGCAGCATATCGAAATCTATCACTGTTAAATTGTTTTTTTATTAATTTCATTTTCAAATAACTTCTGTCACAGCTAGTAGCACAATTGCGAGGAAATAAATTAAAACCATTTCAATTGAGGCTTTATGATTATTCGTAGAAAGGATACATATTCTGTCAGCGAGTCACAAATTAGGTCGAAGAAAACATTATGAATGGATTATAACTTGCGTTGATTATGTAAATTTAGAAAGATATTAATTTTTTTTGCCCCCTAAAACGTGCCGCCTGGGGAGGGCCACCCCCACGCACCCCCTTGCATTATAACTGTGATCGCTAATAGGGGAAACTTTTGCGAGGTTATTAGAATATATCATAAATGGCATAAGTGTCAATACATTCAAGGACAATATGCGTTTAAATGGAGTAACATTTATTTTCATTGTAAAAAACTGTTATTTTTATTTGAATATGTCACGCGAGTCACGAGTTCGCCAGCAATGGAAAATTGCTTAGTAAATACTCTATCAATACGATAATTGTTAATATTATTGATTTTCTATCCATCACTTAAATAATAATAGAACGGAACAATTCAATTCTGCTTCTAACTCGGAATTGAACCCATAAAATATAAATGATAGCAGGCAACTACTCTGATCATAAATTTAATTTCACTGAGCTTGAATTTAGTCAAATATACGCAAACCGAAACGCTCCTGTTCAGCATGAACTGACAACCTATGGCCCGTAACCTGAGTACGGCCCTTGTCTATATTGCTGAATTACAAAAAGTGATAGCTAGACATATTTCAAGCATTTTCTTTTAGTCCATAAATAAAGTAATCGAAAAACTGATTTTGAAATGTGGTTACTATACAAGTTAAATGCCAGTAGGTATGTTACTGAAAAAAATATCAATTAATATAATGCTGCAGTCAATCAATCAGTTGAAGAAATATTTATTTTTACAAGAATTTTATGATATAGGTAAGTAGTAGCTATTTCTGAATTATGTAATCCATCAGAACTACTGAGCCATCTCCCTAACACATGCAAATGAAAAAAAATATATTCCCATGTCCGCTCCCAGTGTGGAGCATATGACCTCCTAATGGGGGGGTATCTCAAGAGACGTTTTCTACGAGAACTTATTGTTACTCAGTTGCTCAACTTCTCTTTTTCGAAGATAGTAGGGATAGAAGGATAGGGCTAGGACAGGACTAGTGGCTAGCTAATCGATCTTGCTATGCCCCGTTTTTTAGGATCCCAGGGTTGGGAGGGAATTATAGACATCACAGACATCCATGCTTACGAACAATAATCAATAAATTGATTGTAATATAAATTTATGAAACTGTCCGCACCGGGATTCGAACGGAAGCCAACCACGTTGACCACTACACCATGGACACGAAAATTTATTCAGAAAAAAATATTTCGACTTACAGTTTATAATTGTCAAGAAGATTAATATTTTTATTATTTTTAAGTCAGTCGAGATTAACTCAAAGAGAAAAGACACGAAATACACCCATGCCCAAGATCTCAAATATTAGAATGAAAAAATCTAAATTTGATGTTAAACTTGTCGGGACTTGAACCGAGACCCTATTGATCGTTAGGGTACAGTTCTTACCACTCGACCACAAAGGTCAAAATTTACTAGTTGTTTCCAATTTAGAAATTTAGGCATACCATGACCAAAGAACTAAAAGACCTTTCTCATTTTTTTGTATTTTTTCCTACCTCTACAGGCCGACTGAAACAATTAAGTCGAGTCCGCGAGGGGGGCTCTTAGTTTCCTGGAAAAAGCCAGTACTAGGGTGGGTACAAACTAAATCTTTATATATATTTCCAGCATGTATGCTAGCTAAATACTGCTATCTAAAAAGATTCTGTCAGCTGACGGCTTTATGTGGGAAAAACACTCAAGAAAAACCCCATACGAGAATGTCTTTGAATCATTAACAAAGATAAATTCTTATAACATGTAATATATGTAGAGATGAGGAATTTAATGTGGATAATAAAAGTAGAAATATTTAGCGTCCTAAAAGGTGATGGTTAGTTGGTGAAACTCAAGTGAGTCTAGCGTTGTTCTTTAAGGCCAGCTGTATTTGCCCATGATCGTGACCTCATAAGAACATAATAACGCCCAGTATGGTGACTAGGCGTTATTATGTTTTTTTAACCTTCTACCAATTAACAAATCGTGGTGAAACATGTATATATTTTGATTCAATTATATATCGAGTATATACTGACTGAAGGCTTCCGAACTACCCACACTTCAAAGTGACAATTAAAGTTCTAACAACAAGCATATGCATTATTATAAAATAAACGGCTCACAATTAAAAGAAACTTTGTTTAAATCATATTCACTTTTCTAAAAATAAAGTGATCCCACATAATAAAATATGTTTTAACACCGAAGATATATATTACTCTTAAAAATGTTGGCAATCACTGCATTGTAATTTATAAATGCCAGATTTGTTCTTAAAGTGGACTCTATCTTTATTGTTATAAGTAATTTGCCTAGAGAATTTTTGCAAAAGAACGCTGGTGTAACACTATCAGCGAGTTGTTTTTCTTATTTTAAAGCTTCTCTTAAGTAAATCTTTAAGTAAAAACCTCTAAGTAAATTTAATTTTGTAACAAAACTAAGACTGATTTTAACGAACTACCGTCCATTCAAAGTGACAATTTAAATTGTAACAACAATCATATTGAGGTTAGGTATAATGACAGACGGCGTTAAGTCATAGAAACAATTTTTAAGATAATCACATTGAAAACATTATTTTTTTCTAAAGTACACTCTCTCCCAAGTACAATTGTTTATTTTTAAAAAAGATTTTTTGTGCATTATAAAGAATAATCTTTTTGAGATACAAATTATAAGATTTCGTTTCGATGAGCTATATTTATATCATGCATTTTGCCAGGATACACAAATTACAAGCTACTGTTTTTTCCATAGCCATTATATCCTATGAATTCATACAGTCTACCAGTGCGGAGAGAGTGAAATTGTATACATGTTGACATTTAAAACAGAAAATCTTCAAAAACTGACGTGCTTTCTGTTAGAATATCTTCGATACATTCCTTATTATGTATATTCTTTCGAAGAACAAATACTTAAATTATTGTTAAAAAGTGCCGACTATTGACTGATTATTACTGAACTATTGTTAAAAACCAATCAATCAGTAAATCTATTCTTCAAAACCGCTGTTTTATTTCTTTTCTTTGCCAAATCTGTTCCCCACTCGCAGAATATGGCGACAACACGGTGCCTCCAATATTTTTCTGTCCCCCGCCAGCATAGTTGCTTCCTCTCATGTATTCCAAGCGTCCCGTTTCGAAGTTCAACCGAGTACATTCTATGGGTGGTCATCACCGGGATTCCAAGACTTAGATTGAGATTCAGCGCGCTACAAAACCAATCTGAAATCAACAGTTTCCGCCAGGTGGCTGTGATGATAATAAAGCGGATTTTATAATATTACGTTCCACTCTTTTTAGAGATCTGATAATGTGGCCAAATATAACCAAACTGTGAAAATTGGTAAAAGAGAATAAGAAATATAGATTGAAAATAATTTTTACGATTTTAAATTCATGTCGAATTTACCCTATTTCAGTGAATAACAATACTGGTCGAGTAATATGGCCAACGATTGAAAATGACGGAGATAACTGATAACTGAACAGGAAGGAAAATATAAGCAATAACTATCACCGATCGGACATAGCAGTAATATCAAATTTAATTCATTGTATTGTTAGAGATATAAACATTATAATAATACTGAACCTATATCCGTCTGTTAAAATATGAATAAAGCTTTATATTGTTGTCAAAATTAAAAGTATATTTAATGTCAGAATGTAAATAAAAGGTAATTGAATTTGAAATTCAATTTTCTAAAGATAAAATAGTAATATTGATATCACAACTGATGTTTCATTGCTGAAAATTTTTCTTTTGTAGTTAGCTATTTTTATTACAGTATACGTCTTATTTAAGGGAATGATTTCATTAAGAACAAAACATTTTAAAACGTACTGTGAAAATTCTGCTATACTATAGATAACATTATTCAAATGTACAACTAAATGTAACATTATAATTTAACTAGTCATGATACAGAAAATAAGTTGATATATTATGATATATTGCGTATTATGTAAGCGAAAACAAGTAAATGTTTTCAATGTTCTGATGATGACGTGTGGCCAAAATAGTTGTTTATTTATTTATCACTTTTAAGACGTTAACCGTCAATTCTTGGCTAAAGTGTGAGAAATTAGTGAACCTATTTAGTTTCATTCATTTATAATTTGTTTGATTACCTGAAAATTTTTGTCATAGTTCTTGAACCAACTGTTTTGTATACATTTTAATTGTTACCATTCAATTTTGTATAATTATTTGTATCAGCTGATAATGTTCGTGATGAGCAAAACCGGTACCTATCATCAAAAACATGTAGAAGTTTTATTTTTAAAATATTTATTAATTGTTAATATTTGAATATCCGTGTCCAACAATAAAAATATACTCATAATCATTTAATTCTATACCAAGTAAATCAAGAAATAAACTCTTTGAAGAATTTACAGACAATAAATTAAATGTGCAGATAGTTCATTGTAAATTCAAACAAAAAAGCTAAGAAAAAACGACTCGATTCACAAAAGACGAGTTTTATGCAGAGGCACACGGTGCTCGGAAAAAAGCTGGGCATTAAAATACAGAAAACAATGAAGAGTAGAAGTGAGTTAACTTAAAAGCATGTGGAGGGATAGAGCGAGGGTGAAGATACCACCCCTCCCCAACTCTCGCTTCGTGATTTATATCCATAACGTTTGGCTAATGAATTCGGGTAATAATTACTAATTAGTTTTTTTTGCAACACAGTAATAAAGAAGATTGGAGATAATCTCCATGAAACAATAGAAATTATCAAATGCACTGCACAACCAAAAAGAAAAAGTGAGCCACGAACGCAGATTAAAATAAATATGAATTCATCTGCATTTCGTCTTTCAGACTATAAATAATTACATATACTATGAATTGGTATTTTTCAAATAAATCAAAATAATCTTTTAACATTAATTCATTTGAGTTTAAAAAAAACTTATTATAGAATAATTAGTCGGCCTCGTAGTTAAATAGTAAGGATCTTTTCTGAGTGTCTAAATGTACACATTCAACCATTGATCTATGGACTCGCTAAACAAATAGTAAACTTTCAATATAATTTAATATGTAAACTGATGGTGCTTGATGGAATTACAATATTATATTTGAATTGTTGGGAAATTGTACATTTCCATGCATTTCGTCAATATCAAGAAGGGTTTCACCTTTCAGCATCTTTAGGCATTCAAGTACATGAACGAATTTGAACTGACTGACAAAATAGATGGAAATGTACAAAGTCTCAAGAATTCAAATTCGAAAAAAAAATTATATGGTAAACTATTTCCTACCCGCATGCTATTGGGTGCCTCTCTTCGTTAATGATCTTCTGTGGAAATGCTGTATCAATTTTCCATGTTTTCAAAACCGGGAGTGTCCATTTTTAAAATAAATATCGACTGCCTCATGAAATAACCTCACACCTAGAAGCCACAGGCTTCCTTACATACCTCTGCACCATACGAAATTTGTCGAATATTGTAGTTTTGTTGCCAAATTTTCAATGATTGTATTTCCAAATTTGATATAAATAATTGTTTCCATGATGGTTTATTTGGCAAGCATTGAATTGAAGCAATATATTTACGCTCTCAATGTGGAATATATGGACTTCTAATGGAGATATCTTAACAGATTTTTTTTTACAAGAACTGCTTGTTACCCAGTTGCTCTAACACTCTTTTACGAAGGAATTAGGGATAGAGCTAGGACAGGATTAGTGGTTAACTAATAGCTCACGCTACGACCCATTTTTAGGGTGGGATGGGATGATGGATATTCTAGACATCACAACATTCAAATCGAAAAATCAATTTACGAAACTGTCCGTACCAGGAACATCCATAAACGAAGCTAACGACATTGACCACTGCACCACAAACTATATAATATATGCTCTAAATAATAAATAATGAGTTTTATTCAAGATTTAAACATTTTAGAAAGTTTTGAAGGGATATTAAAACTTCTTCTGACCTAGTTATATATTTACAGAAACAAGTCTCGGTCGGCTTGAGAAATGACAGCGATATAATCCATTTTCTCTTGCTTGTGAATCATTATTTTCTAAAATCAATTCTAATAAAATGTTATTCAAGAAATAAACCAGCCGATGAACCCAGTTGTGCGTGATTATTGCTGAAAGTGAAAAAATATGTACCAGATATGAAGCATTTAGTATAGAATATACAACAGCAAAAATAAGTTACCAGTTCTTTATAAATTTAGCATTATTTAACTGTTAGTATTATTAATTTGGAAAATAGTTTTAACAAATTTTTGGCACGCGCAAGAATTAAGGTTTGTCACCACTTTACAGTACGTTTTATTTTTAATCGAACGTTTTTTTTTCAAATTTGAATTATGTAAATGCACTTCAAAGTTTTTTCTCGTACGATACTGATGAAAAATTTAAAATTTTGAATATTTCAGACGTAAATTGAAACCGAATATGAAATGAAATATTTTATCACAACCGAGGAGATTCAGGCGGTCATACAAGTACTTAATATTTTGGCATTGATCTAAGGAATATCAGTATAACTCAGAAGTGGGCGAATTGATTGACAGTGAATTGTATAACTTAGAATAGTAATGGTTTAACTCCAGTTTTGACGTTTTGAGAAAATGGTTTGATAAAATGTTCTTAGGATCAAATAACAACCATTAAAAACTGTTTTTCAATCAACTGAAGAACTTAAACGTTTGTATAGTAAAGAAGTCTGTCCGGACACTTCACTCTTATTCTGATATTGCAGGTACTTCTCTATAATTTTGAAAAATATCGTTAAATATATATATGGAGGTGCACCATTATTAAACTAATAGAATAACATCTTTTGAACGTGTTTGAGGTATAAACTCATTTTTCGTAATTTTGGAGTTACACCATTACTATTGTAAGTGACACAATTCTTAAGACATTAATATGGGTAAGTTTGGCCCAGTTCTCAGGATTTTTTTGTATTCTTATGGGACAAGTTGGTGATCTGCTGCATTTTTTTATATTTAGAAAGAGAACTTGAAAACGGAACTGGGCTGAAGGCAATAGTGTTAATCTTTATTTTCAGAGATGTTGTTTTGGTTGTTTCACTATATATTATTTTTGATCAATTTGATGGTAGTATAATTTTGCTGGAATACGCCCTATCCGAATTTTTTACAGCGTATACACAGCGTGGTAACACTTTCGTGCCACGTGAATATTAAACGAAACATAAATTAGCGATTAGTATCCATCCCAAAGTTGGAAGTGGAAAAAAATACGGCGTGGATTTCTTTACGAGCGGCGCTCACATTGATAAAATCCGACACTAATTTGGAAATCTTCAGTTCAAAAGAATAACGCATTCCCACTAAAAAGACACGCTACTACTGAAAAGTGATCACGAAAAAAACTTTTATTTTATCGTTTTTATAAAGTTGACCTTTGTCGGGATATCAAAGTTAAATTTTTGTTTATGATATCAATGGCTATTTATTTCATTCAAATAATGTACTTTTTAGCACTAAAAATAAAAAAAACAAGCAGCAATAGTGTAATTTATTATTATACGTACGGTAGTATTTTATTTTCAAGCCTGTAGTCGGGTTTTCAACGCTGTTATCAGGGATTCAAACGGTTTTAGATATTGGTGTTTAAATCGATTTATAGATGCCTGTGATTTCTAAATTCCCTCCCACTTTTCCGATCCTAAAAACGGGGAGTAGCGCGATCAATTAGCTTACTACTAGTTCTGTCCTAGCTCCATTTTTCTATCCCTACTCTTTCCGAAAAAAAAAGATTGAGCTGAGTAACAAGAAATTTCAGACCTGTTGCCCAATGGTCATCTTCACTGTTTTTAGTTGCAGTGTCCAAGGGACTAAATCCTTTACGATTTTTAGTCATATATTCGAAAACATGGATGTTTGTGTCGGAATACTACAATAATTATATAATAATAAATCAACTGTACCATAAATATACCTTTTGTGAAACCAAAAACTTTCATATATTTTACCTTATTACTATTTTTTTGCGGAAGAGCTGAGAGGGAGGGAGGTAAGAGAATTTTATTGAGGTTGTCATTGAAATCTAAGAATTATGGACTGGGTTTTGTAAATTATTTTAATATATTTACATATAAGATATATGAGAGGCATATTATGAGTTCATGTTTTATTGAATTAAAACTCGGAGACGGTGTATTTGACTGGGTATACAAATTATTTATTGTACTTATTATATTAATTAAATTTTATTCAGCTGTTTTGTCGTAAACAAGAATTAAATCTGAGACGTTGAGCGGGAGGGTTTCTGCAACAAAAGAGGCACATTAAAACCCAGGGCTGTGAAGTTTTTGTCGGATTCGTAAAAAATGTGAATTCTGCTACATTTTTGTATTCTATTTTTTAACTACTTAGAATAAAATAAAAGATTTAACGACCCAGGGTTCCTTGGTCATCGGCGAAAATGAATGTTTGCCGATCTGAGAGGTAAAGTATCTCTTCTATCTCTGTCTTTTTTTCTTGTTATGGTGAAATTTCTCATAATATATATGTTTCATTTTTGTTTACGTCTATCAATGCCATATTTTTCATCTGTCAATGCATATATTAGTAGTCCATGGATGCTAAAATTAATAAATGTTGAAAATTTTAAATCAATTTGACAATGAAAAAGTTGGAGTCAAATTGTAGGTAAATACTGGAGTCTTTAACAACTCCACAGCCCTGTGCTTGGAAATTATACATCTGCCGAAAATTTCTATCAGCTTAAGTTTGGAAAGGAAAATGTGCGCAATTTTCAATCAGATATGAGAGTCCGCGACTCGCTTAGAATGATTTTAAGCACCTTTCCTTGTAGCACGTAGAACATTTATATTACAATTAGAATTGTTTGTGTACCTTTGCTTACATTCGAAGTTATATACAACGATCAAAATCGGTTTATAATGTAACTGGGAACCATGTCTTGGAATATTGCGGCGGTTGCAATATTTAATCGTACTATAGATAAATCGAATAAGAATTTAATATGTCAAATATATTTAGTTTATAAATATTTTATTATTTTGTTTTACATTCAAACTCATAATTGAAGACTATTGTCAAGCTTTTTCCACATGTAAAAACTTTATCCCAGCCATCAAATGGTTCTGGGATCACCTCCCGACAAGGTCAATATAAAATTTAGATTTCTTCAACCTATTGTTTAATGTCTTTGCAATCTGAGGTGGTCTCTCGTAACATAAAAGAAGTCTCATCGAGTTTATCTCACGTGATTTGAGGTATAAAATAAAAAACCAGTAATTCTAGGGTGACTGTTATTGTAATTGGACACTTAAGGAAGTACTTTCCTGTAACAGTGTATAGGTCAAAAAAAGAAGTATTTAGGAAACATGTAAGATATGTAGAGATGAGGAATTTAATGAGCTTCAAGGAAATGAACACAACAGTAATAAAAACAAAAGGTTTTTTTAGATATATGTATTAGACTGAAAAGTATGGAAAAACATAGTAATTGGACACACTTACTTTTAAGGTTAGTTGTACCACGATTTAAATCTCAATGAATATTGACAGCTTGTATTCTCTCACGCTGTCCTCAGAAGTTTTTTTCTAAAATTCACGAAACATTTATAAAGCAAATGTCACTAAAATATCACTGTTTCTTAACGGATCTGTTAACACAAACACGTTTTTCGCAATTTTGACCTGACATCACAAACGAATGAAGTTTTCTTAATATTGTCATCTAGTAGTGGATAATTAAAGCTTCAGTTACATAGAATTAGAAAGACTTAACATATTTGTCTCCTTCACACCAACAAGAATGCTTAGCTACTCTTATCTAGGAAGTTTAAAGTTGAAGTGTCCAATAACTATCGCCGTCCAATTACTATGAGTGTGACAGTGTTAAATCTTTTGTAAACAAGCTAATTATTGTTTTAAGGTATAGCCATATTTGTTCTGATAATTTCCATACGTTTGGGTAACACTAACACTACTGAATTCATTTTTGAAATATAGCAGTGACCCTACTTGTTCTTAAAAATATACAAAAGCGTGCATACGTATTATCCTATAATCAAGTCATTCCACTTTATATCATAGTGCATGACTTGTAAAATTCGAAAAAAGTATACGAAAAAAAATGTTTAAACTCTTGATGGCATGTGGAATCCGGTCAATTTAATAGGTACAAGTAAATACCGAGTATCCATTTTTATTGCAATCAGTGGTTGAATTTATTAGAAATACAATACTTTGGAAAAAAGTAGCCAACATTAGAACTAACAATTAAAGAGTGAAACACAAACGTTGCCGTTAAATCAATATTTTGCATAACCATACATAATAAATATAGAATTTATTGTATAAGAACCACGCAGCACTACAATTCTGTCGTGGCGATTTATTGTCTCCAGAATTTAAGTGTTTGTTGTTAGTTTAGTCTTTAGTCCCATACGGGAGCTGTGTATGCCATAATGATGCGCATTGTTACAGTACAATAAAAGCAGGCTCTCACACAGTCGTTGCACTGCAATTTCCTATATATGCCTTTTCAAACCACATTAAAAGTTTGATATATAGGAGTAATACATTTTAGAAAACGTGTAAAAAGAATTGAAATAAGTCTACGTTTTGCCAACGCTCAATTTACACGTCGTCTATCATTCAGAAAAAAATTCTCATCAAGGGAGGTGTTTATATATAAGTTTATATACGAGCAAGAACGGTGAGCGCATTATTATTCGTAACTATCTTTACCCTCTTGAAAAAAGAGAGGTAAAGCGACAGAAAATCAAACAGTCTTCTATTGTGATATACTACATTAGGAGTCCACATGCTTTACATTGAGTTTGGATTATTGAGATTTTGTACACTTCCATGTATTTTGTCACTAACGACCCGGGTTTCGCCTTTCGGCATCTTCAGGCATTCGAGCACACGAATGGACTCGAACTGAGAGACAGTAAACAGTGTCTAACGCTTATATAGAAGATACAAATGCGACAAATATCATTTACGAGGCAATACATTATACGTCTGAGAGCCACACCGATACCTGAGATAAAATTTCGGAAATCGCCCTAATCCTTATTTTGTAAACACCATATTAACAGAGTGGCGAATTGCCGCTTTTCAACTTCTTTTAGAAATACCAGTGATTTTACAATTATAATAGTATTGTGGGTTTTGACGGGATGCAATTCGACGAATGGGTAAATATATACAATCATTCCACATTTAGTGACATCTGTTAGGTGTTTCAACGTATCGGATATAATAGCGGAGAATTAGGGCGATGAGGGCGATTTCCGAAATTTTAACTCAGGTATCGGTGTGGCTCTCAGACGTATAATGTATTGCCTCGTAAATAATATTTGTCGCATTTGTATCTTCTATATAAGCGTTAGACACTGTTTACTGTCTCTCAGTTCGAGTCCATTCGTGTGCACGAATGCCTGAAGATGCCGAAAGGCGAAACCCGGGTCGTTAGTGACAAAATACATGGAAGTGAACAAAATCTCAATAATCCAAATTTAATATTGAAATTCCATCAAGCACCCTCAGTCGATGTCTTCAATTATACTTTACATTGAGATTAAACATAGCTAAAAATATAAACAAAAATACAGTCTTCTTCCAACCATGTATTTCTTCATAGCTAATTGATATTTTAAATGCAATGTTGACCCTAGGTGGGTTTGTGTATTTATCTTTATGTCAAATGCTGCACATTGGCTACATACAATCAGCTTAAGTCTGTTTTAATATGCTAAGAGGGTAATTATTATCAACCCCTTTGTGTGATTACTGCGTGTCATGGGGAAATTAAGAAATACTTCGGTAGCGAGGGGGTGTAGTTGCATTTATTATGAATTATGGATGACCGTTGTGTCTCTTGTTTTCTCATAAACAATAACACGCTTCTATGTAATTCAATTTGTTAAGGAAATCTTTTATTTTCGCAAAATTAAATATGGTTTGCGAGTCGACCACTCGGTCTATACTTTTAAAAATGATATTTTAATTAAATATCACGGTATAATATGTAACATTTTTTCTTTAAAAATTCGTTGTGGTTTTGTTTATTTGTTTATACACGCGTAAGCACTTAGCATTTTGAAAAATAATTGGTAATATTTTTGTTGAATGCTTGAAATCGTCGCTGAGAAAAATTGGTGCTTACCATCATTTTTAAATGCACTTGAATTACCTTTTAGAACAATAATTTACCGTTAAATAAATTATTTGTGAATGATAGTTTTTCTTAGGAGACTTAAAAACTAGCATATTGGAGTAGGATGTAAGCACTAGAGCGTTACCGTTCAGCCACAGAGGCGTACTTAATATCGAAGGGAGTTAAGACACAAATTTAGCGAAAATGATTTAAGTCCATAAAAGCATTTTAAAAATGCCGTGGTCAATGGATTTGTGTCTTAAAACCTTATTTACGACTATTTTTAAAATTGCCAACAATAGATCTAGTACTCGTACTAGTATCAGTTGATAATGCTCGTGACGAGCAAAACCAGTCCTTATCATTATAAACATGTGGAAGTAGTACAAAAGATGTGTTTTATTTTTAAAATGCAACGGCTTTCAATCAAGAATTGACAGTTAACATCCTAAAAGTAGTACACATTCATTTATTAATGAGGAAAAGTAGCATTAATCTTTTTCTGAATAATGTCATATTACGATATGTGGCTTGACGTTGTTGACCATTGAAACTTTTTGCGTAACATCACAAAGTATCCATGTTTAAAGTTTCAAGGTTTTATCTTTAAAAACAAAAAAGTTAAAAGAAAAAATGTTATTTTTTTGTCACACAAAATCTTTCCACGCCGATTTCTCAGCTTTGTAATTTTGTGGCTGACATCTACAGTGACAATATGAAACATTTATTAATACAGTATTACAGCAAAAGAATCATTTGTAAAAAAACAATTTTTATTTTTATTATTAACCTTTTCGGAATAAATTGAATAAAAAAATATAGTTTTAATATTTTTTGTTTATTTTCGAGGCAAGCGACTAGCAAATATCTTTATTCCGTTCTGTTTTACTTGGTTTCAATACACTACATATATATGTACATATTTATTCATGGATAATGCTGTTGGCCCATTTTAGGCTACCATCACAAGAACGATTCGTTGACGTACGCCATTGCCTTGCTACTTATCATCCTTAAATACCTTGTGTTGAAGTACTCCAGCCAAATAAAATTATATTTACCCTATCCAATCTTATAGAGTCATATGAAGTAATGTGTCAACTTTCATCCCTTCTAACCGACAGTATTATATTATATTTTTTCCCGCTTTTGCTTTGTGAATAATTTTAGTGAAAAATCTGTTTTTTGAATACCCAGTAAGTCATTTAGAAAATAATATGCTACAATTAATTTACAGAAATATTTTTTAATTAAATTTTATTTCCATGCAGCAACATTTTTTAAACAAATTTTTCTGACAAAAAAATAATCATCATTTGCCATTTCGAAATGTCGTCTACGGTGACAGCACTTACAGTAAACAGCATAACAATTACTTTACGCACCAAAGGGTTGAATTTGCCATTTGGCATTTCAGGGGTGTATTTCAAAAGTTTAACAAACAAAGAGTTCTCGGTTCGACTCCCGGTGGGCTCATATTTCGCAATTTAAAAATGACAGTGGACAGTAAAGCGGGCCCACGAGGTGAATCTTTTTCACGAAAAATGATGTCGTAAAAAAAGATGTCGTCAGAATTGGTTATGGCCTAGCTATGTCTATGACAGAAGGGCTTCGCAAACATGAAGCACGTGTTAATTTAATTGTGAAGTATCACATGTATAATTTTTCTTTTCAATAAAATTGTTATTTGGCAATAATCATTTTTGAATATATTTTTGAACATTTTTAATCCAAAACGAAATTTTTGTTTTTTACGAAACGGTGCACTACTCTCAGCGGATTTCACAAACCAACGTGACGCTTGGATAAAATCAATTCTATTCCCGATATAAAAGTAAACATAACAAAGTATTGAAGATATTGCTCGTAATAAATATACATAGGTTATTAAGATATTTTATATACGAAGAAATATGAATTGATTAAACTAAAAAGAAAGGATTACTAGCTGGTACTGCTGGTTGAAGAATATATAAAATAGATTTGGACCTTCTTTACGCATGACTTACAAGAAGAATAAATTTTACAAATTTATTCAGTGCGCAATATTTGTATGAATCGTAGATTATAAATTTTGCAAATTAAGCAGACGATTCACACACACATTTTATAATCAACTTAAACATTTATTACCTAATAAAAAATAAAAGCTAAACATGTTTTTTTAACTGTTAGTGTTACAAAAAATAACCTCACACAATTTGACTGTTCTAACTCTACATGCTTGCAAGCTGTAAAGTGTTTTGTGCATAGACAAGCGAGTGTTATAGACGGTGTACTTATTGCTCCGAGAATTAACTCTTTCAGAACAAATATCTGTTTTATCTACTCACAAAAATTTCACATAAATATCGGCTTACATCCCACTTCCTTACTTCACTTGTTATGTGTCTATATTTTAAAAAGTTTAAATTTAAATACTGAAATCCTCAGCTAATATGAGTATTTTTTATTCGCGAAATATGTCCTTTTGCGGTATTCGAGTGAGCTTGATATTCTTGATTTCCTCACCCTTAAAATCTATCTCGAGTGAGTTTATAAAACTTATCCTTGTGTTTATCTAAAATATATGACAAATATAAATATTAGAGATCTGCACGGGTTGTAATTTCAGAAAATTACACGGTCCGTGCCCGCCACCTTCAGGCCCGGCCTGGCCCGAGCCCGAGTCTCAATATCACGCTTGTTACACGAACCCAACCTGAGATCGAGATTTATTTTTATCAACACAAAAACACCCAATTTTTTTTATATAGTAATTCATTTATACTTTTCAAACCATACGTGTTAATTTTTCCATATTTCTAACGATATTCGTAGCACATGTGAAATAAATTATCATGACTCATGACCCGAACATAGTACGAAATATTTTTCTTAAATTTGAATTCCTTACCCGGGCCCGGCCCGAGCTCAAGTAAAGGCCCGTGGGCCAAGACCGGTCCCGTTCAGACCTCTAATAAATATACCAAATATGTAATTTGTGAAAAAATATTAAAAACATCTCCTAGATTTGATTTGCGTACTATAAGGTAACAAATTTAAGTGAGTTACTATGTGATATTTGAATTTCAATAATAAAAGCACACTAGTGGCACTTTGGCATTGAATAGGGGTTCATTATATTTTTATAACAGTCTTTGTGGTTGGATACGTTAAGCTTTCTCCAGCATATTATAACCTTTGAATTATGTAGTTGATATCGCCGCTCAGAGAGGTGCCTTGGTGCAAAGCTTCATTTGCATTTTGATATTCTCGAATCGTATAGCTGTGAAGAAAGCGTTTCTGCGATTATTATATTGTTTTCGTTGCTTTGACGGTATTTCAGCATCAAAAGTTACTGTCATTATGCAGGATTCAAATCTGCAACAATAAGCATTATATATTTCTGTTAATACATCAAAGCGAATTGTCATGTATAAACATATGTATTTCGTTTAATAATTTTATCCTAACAAGCGTTAAAAATATAAACTAATCAGATATTATTTTTTTCCATATCCGCTCCTAACGTGGAGCATATTATCTCCTAATGAAGGTGAACAGTTCTTAAACCTCTCTTTTTTCGAAGAGAGTGGGGATAGAAGGATAGAGCTAAGACAGGACTAGTGGTTAGCTAATCGCTCTCACTACGCCCCTTGAGAATCGGATGGGTGGGAGGAAGTTTTGGACATCACAAACACTCACACAAATCACTAAATCGATTGAAAGATCAATTTATGAAAACCGTCCGCACCGGAAATTAAACCCGAGACATCCGTATATATTTTATAATATTATTTTTTTTTTAATAGTTCTGGCGATGGCGTTAAGCCGAAATAGCTTTCAACTAACTAATATAAAACAAGTTGCATAACTTAATACTTTGATATTTTATCGTACTATAATGGAGTTCTACCAAGTAAATGCCGTTTCAATCAATGTAATTTCTTATATTTTAGACGAATTTTTTCTCTCCAAGAATCTGACTCAGTTCTTCTTTGTTCACTTCCAACGTTCAACTATGAACATTTAAGTTTTAAATGTTATTGCAAAAAAATTTTCTGTTTGAAGAAATTCTAAGCGAATAAACAAACAAGGACTGGTATAGTCAAATTGGTTTCAAGTCAAAAGAAAGGAGTTAACACCTCACATAGCCCGCACAGAGCATCATGGGAAGAGTTGAGAGATAACGGATGACAATTATAAGAAACGAATTCTCTAAAAACTCTATATCAAAAAATAAAACTATCGGCCACACTTATATTAATATTCTCTTCTTTATATTGTTTATTTAATCTCTACGTGGAGGATACCACACGCTTATACTGGATTAGCCCCTATTCTATGATCGAATAGCTTCTACTCGCTCTCCATATGGCGCTCCAAAATTAAAATAAAAAAAAAACACCGTAAAAAATGGTTGCTAATTTAATGTTAGCTGAGGATGATGGTGAATTTGATGCGGAGGATTTTTTTTTGAGAGACAGATCACTTATTTGCTGCGTCTGCTGTAAAACCACTTGAGAGTTCACAGGAATTTCACTTGTATTATACACATGTTATAGTTGCTGCTGTATCCGGGAGGCATGGTATGGTTTCCCACATTTCTTGATCTCTTCTTTCTTTCTCATTTTTAAACATATTGGTATTAAGAAACCAACTCCAATAGAAAATACGTCGCAATTAGCTATTCCCAAGATTTAAGGTGTATTTTTTTTTACATTTTGATGATGATCTGATCAAAACTTGAACGTGAAACCTTCTTAATAAGCAAAGCTCTTACCACTAGACGTTTATCGATGATAGTAAGATCAGTTTTTTCTTAAATATAAGAGAAAATAGCGAGGGTGTCTTATGTTTTCCTAATGCAATTTTCCAATTGCTTTTGAAATGTTATATATTATGTTTGTTATAATGGATAATATTAATACAACAAAAAAAACGTAAGATATGGATTAATCCCCCTTCCAGCCATTATCTTGTCTAAATGACTATTAATATACAATATGTTTAGCTCACCAGAGAATTTAAATGTATAAAGTTGCTTCGATATGTTGAGTTTGGAGACCACTGATATAAAAAAATTTAAATGTTAGTAAAAAAAAATCGATTGGTATTATGAAATTGAAATAAAAATAATATTGTAATAAATATTTAAACATTAAAGCTCTCCCCTCGAAAAAATAGAGGGGAGAAAACCCTATTATTGAAGCCAAATTTGTCGTTGAATGCAAATGATCTGAGTCGGAATAGTAATAAAAAAATACCTTGTAATAGTGACGGCATCTTTCCCATTTTCATTTTGATAACCTGTAGCCTGCAGAAAGGGCGCGAGCAAAAAAGGGGACGCTAATGGCCAGCGTTACATTATTACAGCTACCTAATTTTCCTTTTATTGTACTTAACAAACTCGTAAAAAATATGACGCGACATCGGCACCTTAGCGGGAGGGGGCTGGGGAGAGCCGGGCTTTGAGACCGCACGAAAAAGCCAATGTCGAAAACTGCGCGGATCATTATTCATAATATTATAATTTATGGCGGAGGAATCTTTTAAGCTTCTGTGTTATTTTGATATTTCAATCGATTTATCAATTTATTCAAGAGTGTGCGTGTCAGGGATATAAATATAATAGTTATATATACATATTAAGCAGGTTATGTAAATTTTGTTATTGATCAGCAATTGAACTCCTAATTGATAATCTCAAAAAAACTGAGATATCATTTAAAGTGAAATAATTGTAAAATAGTTTCTTTAGCTTTTGTGGAATCTATGTAAAGATAGTTCGGGCTAGGATCAATTGAAAGCTCTTAAATGGAGCGTAGAGCTAGATTAATGCACAGCCAGTAATTACCTAGCCACATGCTTACTCCTAGAAAAGATAGATTAAGCCATTTAAATACAATGAGTTGTCCTAATATAAAAACTGTTCAGATGAGTAGTTGGGCACCAAAGATCTCGTGAAGCTTATTTAACGTGATGCTGACCAATGCCAAGTGGCATTATTATTAATCCATTCAAGGTGTCTGTCTTAGGAAAAAGGTTGCCAACCAGTGATTTAGATGCTAGATATTTGTGGCGGACAAATGATATTAGAATCATATATATATAATAGCCCAGACAGCTCTGTAGACGTTTTATTACAATTAAAAATCAAATTTAGGTATGAAATTTTCTCATGACCTAAGCTATATAAAATCAAATGTTACGCAATGCACACACAGTTTCGACGTACTAGCTACTTTAGACATTCAGTATTTCAATTTCGATACCGTGACCGTCATCTATGACGGGTACGGTTATACTAGTTACATAATAATGTATTAATACAGAGAAGTGGGAAGTGTTATAAAAAGGGAAATATATTTTGATCAATAAATGTATGTTATTCCTTCAAATTTAATGATTAAAAAAAGTCTTGGGAATGTCTTCATTCACTTTAGATTTTATGTTATGTGTGAAGCGAAATTTTCGTTTTGTGATCATATATTATTTATACCTGTTTCTGTCTAATATGTAACATATTAACTATATCCCATAAAATATTACAACCTCCAATATTTTTTTTAATGGCCTAAAAATCAAGAAAGCCTGCAAATTATTTTTATCTTCATATAATTATTTGCATTGCTTGCTTTAATACGGAACATATAAAAAGTATAAGATAGCTCTATTTCTCTCAGTCCACTGCGCTGGGAACTGCGAACGCTCGTAAAATGTCATCCGAGAAGCTACCAAATAAATAAACGTATTAATGTAAACGTGAATTAGTTACCCGCCGTTGGTTGTTGTATATTTGCAGAGCAGTTCTTTGACACAACCTTTTTTCGTTGTTCGGATCGAATCAAGCAAAAAATAAGTCCAAAAAATATTCATAGAGGGTAATGAACATTAGTTAGTCACATGGAAAAGTTTTACCGAACAAAATGATCTAAGTTAACTTTTCAATGAAGAATTGTTTTACTAGAGCTTATGGACAGTTTGCGCTATAAAAACTTACTCTAGGATTGTTCTTCATCGCACTAATGTCGCTGAAAGTTAGACACTCAATAGAAAAATGTTATAAACGCTAGAGTGAAACGATTTTCGGTTGAAAATTCACCTTAGACCGTTTTGTTTGGTTACAACTAGGTGACCCATTCAATTGTCAACAGAATACTTTCAAATTATTTTTATAATATTAAGTCTTCCGTAATCTTGAACACTGCTACTGAATCGGATGCCTAAGAACGTTGACCACTCGGCTACATGATGAGATAGCTACATAAATCGAGAATAAAATAGGGAGCATATTTCTATCGTTGATCAAAGAGTCTACTGCCAATGATGATATAGGCGTATTACATTTTTCTTTGTAAAAAAGTATATATCTGAACGTGTGCTACCACACCCTGCACTATGAAAGTGTATTACGTGCGATTAAGCTATTACTGCTATTAGGGTCTATGTGGTTTTTCATCCCTTAGCGACGCTGTATGAAAAACGTATGTACAGAGCATTCTACGAGATGTGAGCGTTAGCAAGTTACATAATTAATTAAGAGACAATGTTTTGAGGTTTCAACCATATTTGTTAAATTTCACGGTTCACTGTGACTATCCAAACTTCATCAGATTAACTGTGGAAAAAAACCTGACACATTTTTTCTCTTTTATTTTGCATTAGTTGGTTCTTTTTCCATGCCTTACCGCCGGACAGGGATCGCTTACAACATTATAATACAAAAAATAATACAGTCACGATATTATTAATGAGAACATTAATGAGAATATATTTTTTTTATATCTGGCATTAAAGCTGAAAGCGAATACGCCAATAATCTAGATGATAATTTTTATAAGTCACTCATGTCCAATATTGATCTTGCTGGTATTTGAACCAGGGTCCTGATTGCTAGAGCAACACTCTTACCACTAGACCACAGAGGCTGATAAATGGACAAGCTATAGACAAGTGGAGTTAAGAAGCGAATAGATGTTAGTTTCGATGTCTCGATTTCAGAATAGTATATAAAGTGGGCATAAAAAATGGAAATATAACAGGAATTCATTTCTCATATCGATAAAAGGTATGTTCATGAGCGTGTCCGTTTGTAAATTGCAATGATATCCAGTATGATGAAAGGCCAAGAGCGTTTGTCTTTGGCTAAAGTAATGGCTGCTTTTTTATCATCTAAAAAATAGCTCTCTACTTTCAAATTATCAGCAAAACACATGCCTCATGTTTAGTGAATGTAACAATAATAACATGTATTCTGTCATTGGTGGCATTATCAGATTAGCACACAAAGGTGTTATTGTATTATTAGTTCAGGGGTTTTGTAACGATATTTTGAGCGGGGTTCACCCGGCCAGGGCTGTCAAAGATGTCGCACGCGGACATAATAACGGCTGCCACAAATCCTTTACGGATACGAGCCAGAGTTTTGCACCATAAATTTTAACTACCTATGTTAGTTATAGAAGCAGTAATTTTATTTTCCTGTGAAAATATTTTGTTGCAAAAATTACTACTTAGATTATTATACTAAAAGTATAATGGAGTCTTTGAGTCATGGTCAAAAGTATTCAAAATGTTATAAATCAAAGTATTCAAAAGTACCGGATGTTAATCCTGCTACCGATTAGTGTAATAATGATACACCATTTTAATATTATAATATAAAATTATAATTGTTGAAATTTTGTACATTACCGTGTATTTAACCACTAACGGCCCGGGTTTCGCCTTTCGACATCTTCAGGCATTCGAGCACACGAATGAACTCGTACTGACTGAAATAATAAATTTAGACAATTTAAATTTGATATTGAAATCCCGTCACGCACCCTCAGTCAATTTCTTCTACTATCATGTAAACTTGATTTTTATCTATGTTTAATAGTTATAAATAGCCGATCAGTTATTCTAGACCTGCGTTTATCGGGTCAGTATGAAATAATAAATGGTCATTAATTTATCAAAATGGTTAGTAACCAATTCGATAAATGTTTCGTGTCAGTTTACACGTGGTCAATTATTAAAATAAACGGTCAGTTTTTTAATTGAACCTTACTTATCTAACCTTTATTCATTTGGCAAATATTTTCTGACCAATCATAATTATTTACAAACTATTTATTTTTACTTACTGATCATTTATCGAATTAATTACGCACCCGATGATTCATGCATTCCTTAATATGTATACAAATTATTTATTTAATAATACTATTTAAGCATACTTCAACTTAACATGTGCTCAACAATGCTGCATATTTTGGAATACACTCGAGGTTCATAATAAAGACTTCATGTTTAACGTCAACAGTTTAAATTTGGATTATTGAGATTTTGTACACTTCCATGTATTTTGTCACTAACGACCCGGGTTTCGCCTTTCGGCATCTTCAGGCATTCGAGCACACGAATGGACTCGAACTAATATTGAAATTCCATCAAGCACCCTCTGTCGATGTCTTAAATTATGTCAACAGTTTAGTTTTTTTCAGCTCGAAAAAAACGAGGGTCTGTTTGCACTAATATCCCGTTCAATATACAGTATGTTTCAAAATATTCTAATTTATATTGACTAATCGAGTAGTTGAATCGCCAAACACGCTCCCGAAGTTCTTTAGTGTTTTGAGTAAATCACGAAAAACTGTTATGGGCAGAATGATAGTTTTAATTTTAGTTATTTTGTTTCTTTCGGTGTATAAGAAAAAGTAAAATACTCTTTCACACTGTCGTTTTTTCGGAGCGTGTCGATCGCGTAAAGTGGGGATCGAGATCGTGTAAGAAACAATATTTATAAGTTTGGAAAATTTTTGAATTTCGAACTGTGGACAAAATAGAAAGAAATTTTAGACTTACAACTGGAAAAATTGATATAGCACATACGTACATCAAAAAACCTATTTTATTGAAAAATCGCCAGGAGCGTGTTTAGTGACTCAGAGACTCAATTAGTATTCAGCGTTGATTAGATTATAGATTTTAAATTTTTTGCTTTTGTTAGTATATTAATTACATTTATAAAACTCAAAAATTTTAAGATATAGGTACAATTCAAAAGTATTTTTTAAATCTAAATATTATGCAGCTTGCACTTTTTAATGATTAAAAAGTTTTGTCATCTAGTTTAAAATTAGAAACTGTCTTTTGGATGTAATAAAAATTTAACATTATTTGTTCAACGCGAGAAAAATTGTATTAAAAAATGTGATTATTTCATATTACCTATAACAATTATTTCACTACCTAAATTACCGCTGAATGGTATACAATATTTCATCGATACGAAATAATTAGTGTTTCACATTTTACAATGGTTATTTACGTAAATTAATCATTAACTTAAATTAACCAAAAAGCTGATGTGTTTACGATGTTGCATCATATTCAACCATGATATTTATTGCAGAAATACACATCTTAAAAATATAAAGAATTGAAATTTCCAGGGAGAGATCTTGGAGGCATTCATTCTTTCTCATCTTGAGAGATTGCCTTTGGGAAAAGGATTGATTCATGTGAATCTCAAAATCGTTATGTCACGAGGCTTTTTTCATATTCTCGTGGCACCATTAGGGTAGATTTTTTCCTTTTTTAACTCTCTAGCGAGTTTCTATAAAATAAAATATTACCCTTTCCGTAATAATATATTTATATAGAGTGTTTTCAATATCAATATTTTTTTTATTTATAAATATTGAATTGCTGCTAGATGAAAAATTAACGATATCTTGCATAAAACAATGAAGGAATGATTTATACATATTTTTGTTCTGTTGATTTAAGAAATCATTTCATAATTAAGTTTAGTCAGTAAATAATGACTAAATAAATAAAGGTTAGAAAAGGTAATGTTTAATTTAATAACTGACAGTTTATTTTAATAACCAACCACGCATATATTGATCATTTTGATTAATTACTGACCATCAATCGTTCTCCGTCGATGGGAGTATCCTACATGAGAGATGATGAAAACATGAGGCGCGCCAAACGCCGCCTCGCCGCCTCACGCTCGCAAAACTTCATCCACCTAAGACCCGTTAAGCATGAATAACCCGGTTTTGATTCTACAGTATTTTTCTTTTGATTTAACCTATGTCACTTAAGCAAGTATTCTTTTTTTAATTATTTAATAATGTAGCTAAAAAATTCGCTTTATTTAATTTGCCTCACAACCGTCAAAACAGACCACTTTCATTATGCTGCAAATAGCCCAGTAATTATGTTTTATAGTCATATAAGTTAGCAAAAATATTTGAAAGTAGAGATAAAAGATGATATATCCTAACTTATAACAAAGTAATTGTTTTTTTTGTGTTTGAAAAAGACAACAGTTATTATTTTATTTGAATTTATTTGTACATTTACTGCATGTAAATACTGGGCAATTATAAGAAGATAATATTATGTTATACTACAATAAATGGTCCAATGCCTTTGGGGAAAATCGATCGATAAAATGTCTATCAACTTTATGACCCAGATATACTTCGCGCTTCATTTTTGTCCTAATAATAATCATAATGTTATTAAACCCTTCCTTCAAAAGGATTTCCATTGATTGTTTAAATCATCAAAGGCAACAAGTGCTTTCAAAATGTTATTACTCTGTAGGAAAATGTGTCAAGGCATCGCAAAAAAATTAATACAAAACATCATATATAATACTAAATCATTTGTTGTCGTAGTATAATAATCTACTACTAAGTTATCCGTGTGGATAGAAAGTTAATAAAACTCTTAACTTCTACTGTTTGTAGGTATCGATGTGATGTCTAAAATTTCTGCCACCAATCCGATCTTAAAAAGAGGTCGTAGTGAAAGCGATTAGCTAATCACTTGTCCTGTTCTAGCCCTATCCTTCTATCCCTAATCCTTTAAAAAAAAGAGAGGTTGACTAACTTAGTAACAAGTAGTTCTTGTCAAAATTTTAGATACCCAGGAAGATCATATATTGGGAGTGGACAAGGTCGGTCTCTGTGATATAGACGTAAGAGCTTTATACTAGCGATCAGGTGGGTATGAGATATATCCCGAAGAGTTCTTCACGTTGTGTTGCTTCACAATCCCTTCTCATACAAAACAAATATGATGACGTCATATTCAAAATCACAAGGCTACACGTCATAACGTCGGTGAGTGGAATATACCATGTTAAATCAATTTTTTTTTTTTAAATTAATATTATATTTTCATTCTTTATTAAACATTAAAATTTTCTAGAGTCTAGACAGACTGTATCTATTATTCAATTATGTCATTAAAGTACTTCAGCGTGCCAAAAAAATATTTGTCAGTATAAATAGTTAAAAATTATGATGAAAATCACAGCTCCGATATTGGAATTCAAGTATCAATTTGTCAAAGTCTAAACTACAAATATACAAAACTTGATATCATTGTGCGCGGTAATATTTTTTACTTTTAAATTGTTAACTGTCAGTTATTATTTGTGGGAATCAGTTATATTAAAAAAAATAAAACACACTTTAATTCATACTGTTTCTACATGTTTAAAAGAACGATCAGGACTGGTTTCGATCATCACTAGCATTATCAAACGTCAAGACATAAACCTTAACAAGGCTATAAATATGAGATTTAGTATTAATAATTATCCAGTATATAAAACAATTGGTTCAAGAACAATGACAAGCATTTAAGGATAATCTTTATAAAAATAAAACAGAATTTTATCAGCTTGCAGTTCTGACTGAAACCGAAATAGTTGTCAACAAACTAATTAAATTCTTGTATAACTAAATAGTTTGTTATTTTTATCCTGTTATAATGGAGTTGTACCAAGTAAATGCCAATTTAATCAATATGATATAAATAAAATTGTGGTTTATAATTAGAATTATTATAGTATTTTGTTGAAAAAGAATTTGTGTTCCAGCTGTATGTGTGCTTGCAGTCAGTATTCGTAAGGGGTTTTTATCAATTGTTTTCCACATTGATTTTTTTTCTGTATTAGATATAAAGACTTTGCAGGTTTCGCATAGTTTTAGTAGGAAAGAAAGGTATTTAGAGCAAGGAGTAGACTAATTTTTAATTTGTTTTCATACGGAAGGAATTTATCAATCAACAATGGGCCCAAGCTCATCATTCTATCAAGTACGTCGTAAAAATATTTTTTCTCGAAAAAAAAAGCAATACAATATTATGCAATAAAACTGTTATAGCAATTTCATTTTCAGATTATTTAAAAAACGTACGTTTCATTTAAAATTAAAATATATTTTTTTTCACATACTTCACGACTCATTTAAGCAGCGTAGATTTTTTTTATTTTTCTTCTCTTGGCTGCTTCGTTCTTTCGTCACCAGTATTTCCTGACGTCAACCGTGCATTTATTTCTAAAGGTTTTCCTACTTTTATTCCGAAGGCGTCCAACCCTCATCCACGCTGCGGATTCCATTCGTTAATTTGAATTGTTGCTGAATGCAGCCATTTTTAAAATTTTTAAACGTAATCATTAGTGCATTTAAAAAATTATTATTCTTATAAAAACTACACTGAAAGCTAAATTAATAAATATTCATATTTCTTCTAGTCTTTATTTCATGAATTTAAGTAAAATTGTATACATAGATAAAGTCAATTTAAAGCCAACTGTCAATTCTTGGTTTAGTCGCATAGTTGTCTTAAGCTTTGTTTATAAAATTAAACATATAATGCAATGGCTAAATTCCATAGAGATACAACCAGTAATTGTTAATTTTGAGATATGGCTCACCAAAGTTTTGACTCATCTAAACTGACCTGTAAAAAAGTTATGGCTAATTATTTTTATGGCTAGACCTGACGCTGCAGGTTTCGAAATATGAATACTCACCAGCACCGAAACATTACGCTTATTAGTAAGCATTATTAGTTGGCAAATAATAATGCTTACTAATAAATAATATACATATGACAACACAACGACGTTGCAGATTTCGGTAAGATTGCAATAATATTTGACCAACATCCATTTTTCTGCTGATACCGCGCAAGAGGGCAGAGGGGGTTTCGAAACTGGATCACAAACACAGTATAAATAAAAAAGTAAAAGACAGCTGAGGGGATTCTGTATCGACCGCCGTCCACAACACAACAACCGTCCCATCGTGACACCTGTCGTCATCCAGCCGACTGAACTCTGGGCAGCATCAACCGTCACCATCAGCAGCATCCGTCTCTACCGCTTTATCACGTCAAGCAACAGCTTTGGAATCGTATTCTTACATTTTTGTTACTTTTTGTGAAATATGTGGTCAATGAGTTACTTAACATCCTCCTAGCAATTTTTCAAAAAATATATTTTTTATGTATTTATATATGTGCTCTACCCCTGTTCGAAATCCAAGATTTTTCTAAACTTAAAAATGTTTTTTTTTACATGATCTCAATCCTCGTTTTACACGGTCAACTCACTTAAAAACGACAGTGTAAAAGAGTACCTATTTCTTTCCACCGGATATCACAACATAACTTTAATTATACTTAAAACTGTCATAACAGTTTTTCGTGATAAACTCAAAAGTCTAAAAACCTTCGGGAGCGTGTTAAGCGTTTTATCGTCTATAATATTTTATAATTTTAGAAATAAAGTTTTTATGTAAATTATCAAAAAAAATTATAGCTTGAAACAATAAATTAATAAAGATTTTTATGGAACTGGTAACATGGCATGAATACGAAAAATAATTAAACATAACGTTCTATAAAACAGACAAATTAACAGTATTGAGTCAACACAAACTAAATTATTGGTGTCAACTAGAAACGTTTGAGTATTCTTTCGATGAAGTCTGCGGTAACTTTGTGGAAATTCATTTTTAATATAAAATGAAAATTTAGTTATGCCACTGGCCGTATTACTGAATTACGTAGAAATACTCCATCGAGTAAATACAGAAGGTATTAAAATAAATAGTTAAGAGTTTTTAGAAATTAATAAATCCATTAACAGTAATCGATTATTAGGAAATAAAATTTTGAATTTGTGGTCAATTCGCTCACAACTAAGTTTATTTCAAATTTTAAAAAAATGAAGAAGATACTTTACTTACGGAAAATAAGTGAGACAAAACATAACAGTTGAGATAGTGTTTTTTAACAATAATTATCAAACTATATAATATATTGTCCCACCTTTTTCTTTGAGTCATCTTACACTATTCATACTCCAGATACGATGTGAAAAATAATATTTATATTCTAAAGAACAGCTTTTATTATAAAACCGAAACACGCACACATACGCTTTGATTGAAATAAAAGCTAATTGACATTTTTTTCATTGAAAACCTACTTGACAAAGCGGTGTACATAAAAAAGTCAAGTTTTTGTAATAGGCAACTCCTCCAAGCCCTGCGTTGTTGATGATTTATTCCACGACTACCTTTACGAATTGGCTCATATTCATCAAGCATCGTGATTTTAAGGTAAACGAAATTTTCTTACATCTTTTTTATTTCACAGCGATATAAAAAAATAACAAAAGGACTTAACTTTGGTTGCGTGAAATAATATCGTTGACAGAAGAGGTTAACGTGTTGTGTTCGACTCTAAATCGTTCAAACGATTTTAGTCATAGCTGTAATATTGCCTTTTTAATGATTAACATAAAATTAGAATTGAGAACTTTGTTATTCCACTGGCTAAGATACTAAGTATGACACGTGTTTTGCACATCTTCATCTTCACACTAACTATATCTCAAAGTAAATAACATTTTTAATACGACAAGTGGGTAACCACTATTAAATTTATTTCCGTTGAGATTTTCACCTCCAAACACTAGTAATTAACTTTGTAATTTGTTGTATTATTGTAATTAGGACTATTACCGTTCTTACCAATACCAATAAATAACCTTGTAATATAGTCAAACTAAAGATGCCTCTTAAAGTAGAGAAACACGTGTCGCATTTAGTAACACAGCTAGTGGAAAAATAAAGTTATCAAATCAATTGATTTATGGATATGTTCGGAACCATGTATATATGTATTGTTGGAATTACTTATCATCTGTCTAATGCTAAAAATCGGACGTAGTGAAAGTAATGAGTTAACCGTATCCTTCCAATTCTAGTCATATCGTTCTATCTATACTTAGCAAGCAAGTTTCGTAAAAAATCTTCTATTGGTATTAGCTCTGTAATGAGTCTATATGCTCCTCATTAAGAACGAACATGGTTATAAAAATCACGCCATTTTTATTGATCCATAAGCCGCAAGAAAATTCCAAGCATAATTTTTTATTTTAGGTATTTTAATCAATAAATTTAATAAATTTTCAAAAAAAAGATTATTCAGTTTAAATCAGGTACTCATAGATAATAAATTTAATTCTATCGCAATAGAAATTAACTTTCCCTTGTATACCTATCGTTTTGAATTAAAGAAGCTGTTCTAAAACGTTGATCCGTTATCATTTAAACAAATGTTTGTTTTCATTCAAATAAAATATTTTTTGTATAAATTTTAAAAAAATTTCCTAAATATATTATAAGTAATCCTCTTGCTTCTGATTATCCTACTTCGTTTTTGTAGCAGATTTAACGAAAAAGGAAGACGACATTTTTCTTGTCTTGTCTGTAAAAAAAGGTTCTCTACAAAGATGTTGCGAAAAAGCAATGTTAATTAAGGAAAAACAAAAAAAAAAGTACATACGTACTCCCTAGCAAGATTTCCTCGCTTAGGAACGGGAATATAAAATACCTCTTAATTCTTATTTACTCTCTATTCTGAGTTATAAATAATTTGCGACTTTCTTTTAGCATAATGACTTTGATACATTTATTGCATTTGTTTTGTTTTGTAACAAGAAACTACCGTTAAAAGGTGGATGCTCTTCATCGGGTTGTGTCTTGTGTAAGTCATAATATCGTAAAATAAAGTCATTTTAAATTTACTGTTGAATTTAGGCACTTAGAATTATGATGGCACATATTTTTGGGAAAGGGCTCCCACTTACCATGCAATGGCTTTTAAGAAAAATCATATTAACAACTCATAATTATTATTATGAGTCAGTTTGTCATAGTGGTGTTTGTCGCATTTTGAGAATCAACGAGTTTTATTAGAAATGCTGAAATAAATTCCTTTTAAATATAATCTGGAGATTTGACTGATGTTAGAAAAACTGTTACAATGTGGTGTCTTCACTAAAAAGTACAGATTGTCATAATTTATAAGAATAAAACCTACAACATTGCATTTTTCTACATATTTGTAAAACTAATTTAAACCACTGTATTGTCAAAAAAAATCACAATTTCGTAAGTTTGTCCGCAAATTTTTGCTGCCATCTAGTGATAGTACTATGGTATTATAACTTTATTATATCAAGTTTCTTTTGTACAGTTTGATATAAGTTCTTGAATCAAGTACAAATATCCAAAAATGTGACGTAAACCATTTTGACTTGGGCCGATTAATATAACATAAAATACCGTAAATCATCAAATATATCACGCCATAAATTGAAAGTGTCTTTATTTTTAAGTTACAAAACATAATCACACTGATACGTAACTATAACAATTAAATTTACAATGATGAAAGTTGTTCAATTATTATGAAAATTGTTGAAATAAATCATAAATTCTTTTTGCAGTACGAACATTAATAGTTATATAGATTGAGTGTGTTGAATTTTTTTGGCATTTAATCTGCATTAATGTTCACTGTACAATTGGTTCCTTGAATATACGTTTCGACGAAAATGATATTTTAGTGCAGGTTATTTTATTTCATATTTGCATAGGCAGAAAGTAATTATGAAAAAAATACTAAATCACCACAAAGAAATGAAATATTGTTTTAAAACCACTTCTAACAGCAGATTATGTTCATAATACTTTATTTGGAAACACATCTATGCGCGTTTGTCAAATAAATATAAATGAAACGGTTTTATGACAACAATAAAAAAATCATTTGTGTACTCTAAAAGACGTCCACAACATTAACTACGACAAAAATCAAGCTTACATATTATGATAATGAAGATCCATTTGATGTGTGTTAGACACTGAATTTTTTATGTTTCTGAATTCATAATCTTATAGTTGGCCATATATTACTAGCCAGCAATTTGACTTTTTTTAAATAAATATATATCACAAGAGTATAATATATACCGTCATTACATATTAATGTAATAATAATATCACTTTATTTGTATACGTGGAGAAAGTTATATCTGATATTCCTTAAGTGCCTACATGGAAGTTTTAAGCCAAACTTGTACAATGGAAACACAAAACTTTCTCAATTGCAAATTACAATTACGTCGTAGATATTTATTTATTCAAGAAAATTTTGGAAAAAATTAAAAAAATCTTTTTGTTTCAGAAGCGATGCTCTAACGATGACGAATTGTCGTGGACAAGATGGATAATAAAATCTCCGAGTATAGCTGGAGTATATCCTGCGAGAATTTGCATCATTCATTTAATCAACTCCAATAATAGAGACTAAATGAACCATGTTAGCAAATTGACAACCCCTGACAGCAGCGTGGGAAGAGAAAGAAGAAAAAGAAAAAAAGACGTCCAATTAACTTAAAATGGTGGCTATTATTTCCTCCCGCGACTTGCAGGGTTACCTCATTTTTTAGTATTCCGAAAATATTTACGTTTTCGTGACGATTACAAGGGAGGTAAATTTTTAACAATCTGTAAGATATATGTCGCCAGTCTGGTAAAAGTGCAACTATAAAAATCCAAAATTTTCGAATCATTGTTTACGATATAGTTATAATGTTGCGATAAAGTTAGCTTTTGTAAGAGGCGAATCATTTAGAAGTTTGTGTTGTAAAATGTAAGCTATTTTTTTTATGTTTAGAAATTAATTTTTGAAACTGTGGCTATCTGAAGAAGTAAAATAGTTTTAAGTCACTTGTTAAATTAAATAATTTAATGAAGATTTTATCATTATACTGAATGTGTGGATATTTACTTTTATTTTTATTTCGTTTATCAAAACACGTAAAATGCTCTATACTTCCAATATAACTATTTTTAAATAACAGCACTGTATTATTTCAGAAGAATATTAAATATTGCACATAAAATAAGCCATACGTCTTAATAAGATTAAACAAAAAAATATTTTATGATGGTATAAAAAAAAAACAATAAAATAAAAAGCATTAAATATCGTATTTGATGTCGTATGAAAGTTTTTATATAATAACCAAAGATATTTTTAAAAAGGCAACTTTTTAAGTATACATCCTGTCGAGCCTCGGCAACATGTTCAGAAATACTTAAGCTTGTAAACTGTGAGGAGCTTATTCTCATATAGTTGAGAGAATATTTTCTCAAAATATCTTTGCAGCTTCCATTCAAAGGAAAGCAGTTTACTTCTTGGATTACGAGAGACAGCTTAAGCCTCTAAAAATAACTATTTTAAAAGCATTTACTTAAACATACTTTGCAATGTCAATAGTGTTTTTATTTTCTGAAACTCTTTAAATTCCACCAGATATTCTTAGTGTTCAATTTTATTTTACAATTTATGTCATTATAATTTAAATTTTGAAAATTTCGTGTGAATTATAGATTAATATACGAAGAGTTTACACAACCTTTTTTCTATTATAACTAAAGGTGGATATTCATAGTGCAGTGAAAACAAACTTTTTCATGCTAATATCAAAATAACTACTCTTATTTATGACAGTTATTTTATTTGAGTAATATATTTTTTTTGGATTCGTGGCCTCTTCTATAAATGATTCCTCCAAAGGTGAAGTGGACCAAGTCAAATGGCGAAACTTATAGCTTAATGAACGTCTTACTTTATTGAAGTTAACTTCTTGGAGATGAAAATACTTTTGCAGTCTGTATTTACTTGGCTCACTTCACTTGTATTATACTTTGTGACATGTAGCATACCAAAACGCAACTTATTTCATTTAGATGGAAAATATCAGTTCACTTACTTTACTTCTCATTGACTCTAATAATGAGAACAATTACAGCAGTGGAATGATAATTAACTATTATTATATTATATTATATTATATTATAATATAATATTAATATTTTTTTATCGACTCATGACTTTCTGTTTGAAGTCATATATTATCTGTAATGTCTAACTACCTATCCGATGTTAAAAACGAGAAGTATTAAGAGCAGTCAGCTAAACACTTCTCCTGTCCGAGCCCTATTTTTCTATCTCGACTATTTTCAAAAAATAAGGTCTTAATAGTTGAGTAACAAGCAGCCACTGTTGAGATAAAGTCCGAATGAGGAATACATATTATGTGCTCAAAATTTACAGAAGATATCGTTAAAAAATACATTTTTTACAACTATGCTCTTCCATAACTTATTACAGATTTTTTTATCTTTCTACATATTTAATTCATGTAAACAAGACTGTGTAAAATGATTTACATTTATACGCTGTGAAATACACGATTTAAGAAATAGTGAAGACGAAGTGGATGGTAGGGAATAAGGTTTTGAGTAAAGCAAAAAAGGATTTTGTAGCAATTATGTATAGATTATAACCCATCCATTCGATACAAAAAAACAAGACATCGCGATACCAAATATCTATCAACTGGTCAGGCCGTAGCCCCGTTTTTTTTATCTTACAAAACAGAGAGTTTCGGCGATTCTTTGATTGAATAATAGATAGTTTTTGGAAAAAATAAATTCCTGGGTAGCTTCATTAAGAATTAATATGCTCCACATTTCAAGCGGACTTGGTTGAAAAAAACTGCTAATTTTTGTTGAAATTCAAAATTGTATATAAATATAAATACGAATTTCTATTTGTATCAAGAAACCGACCAAAATTAAACTGAAATCTCATCAAGTGTTCTCAGCCGATAGTATAAATAATAAATCATTCGCTTATTCTTGGCAGACGATTAAATTATCATGTCGTTCTGTAGGAACAATTACCCTGTTTAATCTCGACAACGTTCATTTACGATTCACCCGATGTTTGCTCAATGGACACTACTATCCCAAATTCCAACTTGGGGGTGCGAGAATTCAAAGCGAACCCATGATATAATGCCTTGTTATTGAGCGATCACAGCTTACTGTGTATATTACGACTGTAGAGTGGTGTATAGCAGTCTTGCTCAAACTTTATAGAATGGTAAAATAACGCGGTCATAAAATAAAAATTTACGCTCAATATCGGATGATTAATATCAAAGGTTCTAAAACTTTTTTAATATGATTAAACTAACCGGCGTTTACCGGCTGATGGAAATACATTAATTAACGTAGTTACGGTATGGACGATGCTTGCATGAATTTGTGGACAAATTATTTTTATGAAACCCTAGTTCATAATTTTTTAATCGTACATCATGTCAAAAACAACTGTTATGGTACCCGTTTATCAGTTGTTTTGAGTTATGCGAAAATATTAATAAAATGTTTTACATAGTTAAATGGTAAAAAGTACATAGCTGTATTTAGTGGAGTTACAGAAAATGGTTTGATAGAGTGTATGGAAAGTTTGCCGAAAACTTAAGAGAATATTAATGGCTGAAGCATACACGAGATCTCTGAAATTTTGCAGCCCGTTTCACTAAATTGTACTCCTAATATAACAAAAAATTTTGTATTTACTGTAGTTGCTGTTACTTCAAACTTGTATTTATGGCAAATAAATAGAATTAGTGTAGCAAAGAGCGTTCGAGCAAGGCAGGCGCAATAGACTCTGCTTTGTGACTGTTTATCTATTAAATAGATGAACTGTTTGACAAATTTCAGATAGCACATTTATCAGAAATGAAATGAGGGAAATTAACCACTGTCTGTATAGATTCTGTCCAACATCAACCTCGTAGAATGAAATAAATAATACCCTACTATTATTACTAATCAAACTATTTTATTTTAAGTTAAAAAATGTCTGATACATGTAAATATCTCTTTTTTATTTGAAAATGTTTTTTCTACGATACATTTTATGCGGGAAATGCTATTTTATTTCCTGTTAGTTATGTAGGTAATTTCAATTTATTGTTGCAAAGTTTATTTCGTTTCTTTAATTTTTGTTTGGCTAAAATATTAATTTTGATAACCGTCGGTTGAAATTATATTACTCCACCAGCTATCCGTAGATTGAGAATCGCTGGTGTAGAACACAGGGTAGGTTGTCGCCCGTATAACCTGCGACGGGAAGATACAAAGCGATCCGCGACAGGCGACCTCACCACAGGACAATGACCGGATGTGACAGGAAGTGCCAACACTGTTAGATCGTGAAATAATTCTGGTAGCGTCGCCCAGATCAAATGACTATTCTCCAACACTAAACAAAACCGCTTTTCAACCCATTGACTAATTTGTCAGACCATTGTATTGTCACGTCATAAACAGTATCAACATTAAAATAATAAACGTATGTTACATCATTTCCATTGAAAATTGATGTGAAAGTCAGGTTTTGTATATTTTAATAACCAGGTCAACGCTTTTGTTTACTCAGTGACACAATTTTCAAAATCTAAAAAACAGTTGTATTTCAATGTGATTTATTTAAGTTACAGGTGGGCTACACTTATTAATACCGTACATATTTTTTATGTGAAACACCTGATTATCGCTTTTATAAATATTTTTTTGTTGTCAGTTGATTGTAATTAAATTTGATTAAGAGTAAAATTTGACCGTTCATTTTGCAAGCAAAGTGTGCCGTTTTTGCCCATCTATTTCTATTTGTATCTTTTAGGCAACAAAATGCTCATCGCCTTCACAAAGTCAAAATCAATAAAAGAACAAAATTAATAACAACACCCTGGCCGATTTTTTCATGGTATTAATCGGTGAATCTTTTCTTTATTTCGTCAGTGCTTAATAATTAACTGTGTTATGAACTAAATGCCGAGTACGGGTAGTTTGAATACTAAAGAAATATTGATTTTAAAGAATCTCCAGCGATCTTGACAATTTGTTTATCTGGGTGAATGGAATCAGATCGTTTCTAAAACCACTGATGGAAATTACAATTAAAAGTGCTTAAAATTCGTGCGAATTTGAACTAAATAGACTTATGCTACAAACGTAGCCGTGTTTTGGAAAGTATTATTTAGTCATAATATATTGGTTTCTTCAAACAATAAGCATAATATTTTAAAACAAAACCGTATGAAGACAGTAAAAAGTATGTGACAATATTCTTATCATTAATCCTTAAAAGCACGATTTAGTTCAGTTCGCGGTCAACCAGTTTATCTTACCTTATCGTTACAAAAATGAAATTTTTTGTACACTTCCATGTATTTTGTCACTAACGGCCTAAAATGATTTTAGATTAAAAACAAAAGGTACTTCGACATTCGCAAATCACTTGTTATTGGAGAACCATACGTTCAATGCGGATGATGGTGTTAAAATGTTGCATCAAAACATGGGGGATCATAAATTATTTTATCAAGAAATTTTAGAAATCAATAGAGCCCAGTTAAATTGCTTACCAATTCTGAACGTACAGCTGAATCTTCCAAACTCCCCGTTGCTGTATCCTATACGTGAATGATTTCGTACAATATATATATTTGATATTCCCATATTAATAAATTCATTTCATGGTCACCTAATAAATCCCGCTAAATGTGGAGTGATTGTACATATTTATCCTTTCGTCGAATTGCATCCCGTCAAAACCGACAATGCTATTATAATTGAAAAATCACTGGTAATTCTAATATTATCTGGAAAGAGGCAATTCGCCACTCTGTTAATGTGTATGTTTACACAACAAGGATTAAGGTGATTGTCAAAAATTTTAACGCAGGTATCAGTGTGGATCCTAGACTTATAATATTTTATCTCGTATATAAACGTAATTATATCATATCTATCGTATTTTATCTTGTATATAAACGTAAGACACTGTTTACTCTCTGTCAATTCGAGTATATTCTGGCGCTCTAGAAAACCTGAAATACATATCAAACTATACGAAATTATCGAAAGACGCATGAATCGAAATTAATCATAGCAAAACAAGCTCGAGACATTTCTCGGTGTCGTGCGAAACACAACGCTTGCAAACGTTACGTCATGCATCTCGGATTGTTACTATACTATACTATAATTTTGTATTTTTCGATGGGAACATTGACGAGGTTTTCAAATTATGATTAATTATACAAATAAGACGTAATTTTTAATGTATTTTTTTCTATTCGTAAAAAATATAGTTGTGTTTAAAATATGAATTGAAAAAATACGATATTTTTTATTTCCATTTTACGAAGAATTTATTCATATTCATATTATAAATTCAATATTTTTATTTTCATTACGTTTCGTGTGACATTTTTTTTGATAAAATTGCTATTAGCTTTCAGTAATTGTAACAATATAAATACTATTTATGTATTTTTTAAGACTCCATTTATTGGCCCATATGGTGGCCCTAAAAATATTGTCCACTTATCGCTTGAGCTGGACGCAATCACGACGGTATAGGTGGCGTGGGTGACCATCTTATAAGTAAGGGATGATACACCCGCAAGGTGGGCATGAGATAAGAAAGCTTGATTAATGTCTCCATCTACCTACCTCTTACTTTCCGACTCTCGCAATAATTCCCAGATACTTTTTTTCATCGTCTTGCGATTTAGGATCGCCGCTAAGTATTATTTACACCCCCTATCGATTAATTGACAGAAATTGGCCTGCCACTCGCCTAATATATTATGGCCCTGCATTTATGTATTGAGGTATATAAGTATTTACCTCTTTAAGCTGTCAAGACGATTCTTAAAATATGTTTTTTATATATAAGAATATCATTTTTTTTTTTGAAATACTCATTACTTTTTGGCTGTTCACAGTCAATTGTTTGTCGAGAGGCATTATATTAATAACAATTAAACGTACTTTTTTACACTGATTCCACAATTATATAAAGACCTAGTGAGTCCCGACATGCGTTGCAATGCCACTCAAAGGAAGAAAAGGTGTGTGCTTAAATTTTGTTTATTGAAGTGCTTTTGGATACACAATGTCTTCCGTCTGATGCGTACACGAATAAATCAGAAGCTTTTTCCGAGACCTCGCTGTTTGTACGTATTTAATTCTTTTTTTTAGGTTTTAAATTTTATTCTTCAGAAACCTTCACGGGTGTGAACATAACAAATCACCAAAGTTTCATCGAAATCGGATGAATGGTAAAGAACGCATAGACGACAAGCAAACAAACATTCATTTTTATATATATAGACTGGTTTTATTAATCGTTAATATTTTCAACCTAAATATATTAGTTTATTATTATTGTTTTGGCTAAGACAACTAGTCATTATTTTTATGATAAGATAGTGATACAGAAATAAGGTTAAGAATTTTTACGAATAGATAAGAAATGGTTAAGAGAAATAGAAAACTTAACAACAGTAAGAAACTACTTAAAACAATGTCTTCCCAATGCTTTAGAAAATGTGAATGATTTATTAAAAAAAAATATTGGTCGTAAATAACAATATTGAAAAAATCATCACTTAAAATTTGATAAGTAAATTTGTACTTGCAGAAGATGTTACAAATTTGACAAAAATGAGGTAAGTGCGCAATGAGACTTTTGGATATCAATTTTGTTTATAGAATTAATTAGTAGGTGCATTTATTATACTATATTGTTACATTAATGATAATTTATAGGTAATTGTCCGTGTCAATAATTACCTAACATCATTTGAGTCAGATGGGCATTCATACTTCTATCTATAATTTTTTTGATACTGTAATTATCTATCTAACATTAAATATCGAGGCTAGTGACTTTTCTATTCTGGCGGTAAAAGCTTCATTCTATCGATCCGATTGGTATTGTTTCAAATCCTAGCAAGGTAAATATACTAAATACCTAATTAAGGTTTTTTCAATTTCAGTTTAAGAAATTGAACATGAGTGTATGCAATGTCTTTTTTCCCCGATTTAACTAATTCTTGTGATTTAAAAAATTGAAGTTATTTCGCAAATGAGCGATTATTAGAGTTGTAAAAATAATAAAAAATATAGATTCGTTGAAAATTTTCGTGTCTTGTGAAAAAGTCTTGTGTCTTGTGTAATTTTGTCGTATAATTTAAAAAACATATTTAGAAATTAAACAGTATATTTTTACAGTCATTTCTTAGATATTAATACGTATTTTACTATAATAGGATCTTTTTCACTTGTATATTAGACAATGGCCAATCTGTAGTAGATCCAGTCGTAGCAGCGTAGATGAAGCTACGATGAAAGAAATATGAAAGTTGTCAATGTATTAAGTGGGCGGGTAATCCCCAAGCGTACCACGTTTCTTAGTTTATTATATTTTAATGGAAATGTGTTGGGCATTTGGGACATTAACACCATCGCTGTGTTTCTGTTTTGTAATGATATTGCTGTGTTATTTGTATACGTGTCCTCCGGCTTATAGGGTACTTTTTGCTGAATACATTCTACATTGGTACGTGCACCATCCAGATACCTGAAGTTAAATTTAAGCACTACGTGGAACACAAGAAAATACATAATGTTATTAATTATGACACTGACCAAAATGAAAACACACATACTTCCATATTCCATATTTTTTACAATGTACATCTTTTAAGACATCGGCTAATGGTGCTAGATGGAATTTCATTATCAAATATTTATAGTTTCAATTTTGTTTATTTTCGCTCGTTTTGTGACTAATAACCATTGAATGGTTTGAGTTCATCCATGTACTTGAGTGCCTGAAGATGCAGGAAAGCGAAACCGTTAGTGATAAAACGCACGGAAATGTGCTTGTCTTTTATCGATGTAAATTATTTAAACAACATAAATGACCTCATTGCGCTTAAGTGGTTGTTAACATTTTTATTAGTACTATAGTACCTTAAAAAATATTCTCTAAAATCATTTTTTAATTTGTTTCAATTCATTTAATAAAATATAGGAAAATTCTACAAAATTTTCATACATTAGTTGAAAATGTTGGTATTATTTGAAATTATGCTGATTATTTGAAGGAAATGTTTTATTTTTGTTAATATAATGATTTTCCCAAAAACCTACAGTAAATACTATAAAAGTGGTTACAATATAAGAAACCTCGTAAGTACATATTTTATTTATATACATTTTAATCAAGCATGGCTTCATAATCAAGATAGTTACTAGTTTTTTTATGAAATTCGTGCATCATGGTTTTATTGTTTGTTTTTCTATGAATCCTGAGAATTATGAATATAACTGATATCAACACAAAATGCCTCGGCCATCAATTTATTGCTACCCCTGAACTTTAAAATTACCAAATAATAATACACGAACGATGTTATTATATACCTATGTGCATATAGCCAGACCTTTTGTGATGAAAAATATATGTAAAGGAATTTTATAAACAGAATAATAATTATGTATATAATTACATAGGGCGATATAAATCTTTAACACAGAATATAAGTGAACATGCAATCAACCCGCTGTATTGTTACATTGCTTTGTCTTGGGGTTGCTTCAAAAAAGTACCAATTATAAAATTCACGCCATGTTGTTTTTAATGTATGATAATTTCAAAATAAAACTGAAGGTTTTTACAGTATCCATAATATTATAATATGTTTGTTCTGACTTATTCTGTTAATCCGTAGTGGAGTGATATTAAAAGATAGAAGTAAAAAACGCACACAATCATATTCATATTCTACGTTATTAATTCTTTACTTAAGTTAAATGCTTTGATTAACCGGGTTTTTATGACTTGAAAGTTCTAATAACTAGGTGTATTTTAGACATTTATTTAATTTAATTTAAGACATCGACTGAGGGTGTTTGATGGAATTTCAATATCAAATTTGGATTATTGAGATTTTGTACACTTCCATGTATTTTGTCACTAACGACCCGGGTTTCGCCTTTCGGCATCTTCAGGCATTCGAGCACACGAATGGACTCGAACTGACTAATTTACAAAATAAGGATTAGGGCGATTCTCGAAATTTTAACTCAGGTATCAGTGTGGCTCTCAGACGTATAATATCTTACCTCGTAAATAATATTTGTCGTATTTGTATCTTCTATATAAACGTTAGACACTGTTTACTGTCTGTCTGTTCGAGTCCATTCGTGTGCTCGAATGCCTGAAGATGCCGAAAGGCGAAACCCGGGTCGTTAGTGACAAAATACACGGAAGTGTACAAAATCTCAATAATCCAAATTAGAGACATTTATGTTTATTAAAAAAACCTGATGTTGATTTATAAATTGTATATTTCAGAAATAATTTTAGGAACCTTATTTTCTTTCTATTTTAAATGGTTTTTAATATTTTGTTTGAATGTAGGTACATTTCATTGTTTTCTATCAGTTGCAAGAGAATTGATGTAAAAAATTTGTTTTTCACAACAAAATAGAGTTGGTTGTTTTATTTATGTTTAAATCAATAAAGTGTTTAATGAGACATATCATACAATAGAATGTGACAAAAACGGACGAATTTTGAAACTCAGTGTTCTTTTGGGCATAAACTGTTAATTGCAACATCTCGAATATACAGGAGAAAGAGTTTAATATTTAAATTCTCCATGTTCCTTCACATCAACATAATATAACCATTGCATTTTTAGCGTTTTTAAATGGAATACATATTTAAGGCTATTGCCACATGAAAGATAATAATCTAGCGAACCAATTGTTACTCTTATCACAAAATGACAAAAAGCAAAAAAGCAAAAAAAGCAAACATTACTGAACTATTTGACGTATTATGAAAATAATAATTTTCTGTCAAACACGTTCAACAAAAAATCGATGTATACCCAAATATCAAAAAACTACACTAGACATTGAATGCTATATAAGGGGATATTCAATTAATTACAAATTTTTAGACTGTTCCCTTGATAAATTTAAGTTTAGATAATATGTTGTTTTCTGTAGTATGACAACGACATAATATTTCAATAGAAAATTATACTACTATAATTTTTATGATCATTTCCATTCCCGATCATGCGAAGAATAAAGAGTCATAATTAAGCATTTAATAACGAATTTTCCTAAACAAAATTATTTTTAAATGCTCAATTATGGCTCTATATTCGGCAGAGAAATAAAGAGTATAACAAGAAATGCAGAGTAAGTAAAGCCGTTGAAGTTGGTTATTCACTGTCTCAACTTCTGGTTTTTGCAATTGGATCATGAAAACAATTCATTGAAATCATGTGGTAAAAGATGAAAAATATCACAAAATTTGATGCCGCTTGGAAACATTTCTAATACTCCATAGAAAAAAATAGTCTTTTCAAATAATACTCAGTGGATCGACTGTATTTTGATACAAAGAATATAGCTTTTATTTAAATTTATTTTAAAAAGGTTATATTCCAAATGATTATTGTGACTTTTACATTTAAAAATTACAATTATAATTGTCACATTGATAAAATCAATCTTGGTTTTATCTGGTTAAGGTTTGTCTTATATGATTATTGTTATAATTTAAATTGTCACATTGAAGTGTAGGTCAATCTTAGTATTATATAAGCAGTTTTATTTTATAATATTGCATATCGAGGTTATAGTGACCGAATCCATTAAGTCAGTTTTTGATGACTTTCTATTTTACATGTCAAAATGTGTGGAATTTAACGCATTACGTACTAAACTGGTAAAACGCATGATGTCATTGGATATAATGGCTTTAATAAAACCCAGTATTAAGTCATATTGCTTTTTTTATTTCATTTTTTGAGTAGTCCGTTTAAATTAATCTTAGCTTTGTAGGTAGGTTTATTTTACAATAACGCTTACGATTATTGTTATAATTTTAATTGTCACTTTGAAGTGTGGGCAGTTCGATAAAATAAATCTTAGTTTTAAGTGGGCGGGTTTGTTTTAAAATATTCATTATGATTTTTTCCGCATTTTTATATTCGCAAAAACAATCTTGGTATTGTGTAGGACTATTATTTTTAAATATTCCACATGACTTATTGTAACAACAGATTAAAAATCATAGTTAAATTGGCCTTGTGGGAAATATCTGCAGTGTTACCACAATGTGTGCACGGAAACCAGACTATTTTAATTAAATTAAAGAAAGTCTACTATGGCATCATACGCATGTTACCTAGAGCTATGGCGGTCGATGCGAAGCGATGCATGATTATTATCATATATATTACAGATAGGTGGCGGTTGATTAATGACAGTAGCTCCGGCAAGTAGTGATTATTTAAACACCAACTTTAGTAGTGTGCGCCATTTTGACATGAGAGATATTGTTCACATAGTGCTAGGAATTAATATAAACTGGAATATACGTACCTACCCCTGGCGGACGGTGGTACCTACCTATTTTGACAGGCCTCACATACTGCTATGAATCATAGTAGCTTTTGTTTGAATGCCGCAGTACCTCGCGCATAGGGGTGAAAAAACTAATTATATATTAATTGAAGAAACCAGTAGATGAAGCGTTGTTATAAATAAAAATTTTGAGTAAATTATGTGTAAAGCATTTTTATTTACTTTTTTCAATTGATACACATTTGACTTATGGATCATAAAATATTACAAACTAAGAACGTGTTTGTTTAAAACTTCAAATGAGTTATTAATTTACAAAAAATATCACTGTCTTAATTATAACGAACAAAGCCTTCACAGCCCACTACAATTTCATCCATTTTCAAATAAAAAATAATGTTACACAGCACCTTCATCCATTGCCGCAATAACAGATCATTACAATTTTTAGGTTTCTAATACGTTCATATCTAAAATGCGTAAAAAAAGCCTACATCCACTTTTGTCTTCAATTATAAAATAAAATCTTGTTCCAGTTCAGTTCAATTATAATTTTTGTGTAAATTTTATTGTGCGTATTGTTTATTGATTAAAGCCGGATCTCCATTGTGAACGAAGCTAAATCGCTACTAAACTTAGCTTAGAATAGCTCAAACAACTGAGGGTATTTCTCATATTTACGTCAAGTAATATGAGTTTAGAAACCGAGGTCTGAGCAGGGTTGCTTCGTCGGTCGGCTGCGACTAGAACAGAGCTAAGCTAAAACTTTCTAAATATTACCTTAAACTCACTGAAAGTTTTTCTTTATGAGTTATAACTAAACAATAATTCGTGTCCATTTTGATAACATCCCAATTAATCATTGACAGTATCTCATAAAACTGTGGTCTTGTGAAACAGTAATACTTTCTAAAACGTTCGACATCCAACTCTTCGTACAAGCTAATGAACTATCCGCTTTGTTATACATTTAACATATCTACTCAACCGATATCTTTGTTGCCATCTTTTTTCAATTTTTTTAGAGTAATAAATAACCATTAACTTTTTTTGTGTATCATCATCTAAACTTTCTTCATCCATTAAATCACTCCAGCACGACAGCCTATTGGCAGCTGGCACACTACATAACATTCTTTGATATGGTGACCCTTCGAACTAAGTCCTAAGGTGCGTTAGCCTCAGAGCTCCTTCACCTCTAATAATATTGTGTTTTGTATTTCTCTTCCATCGCGTTACTTGCTGGGGATGCTTCCGGAAAGTCTTAGCCTTGTTTGATTCTTCTTCTCACTAGTGAAATACTGGATGACCATCAGGTATTCTTTAAAACAGGGATGGCCAGTGCGTCGATCGCGGGTAATATTTCTTGTTCAAATGAGTCAAAACTACTCGACGTTCCAGCTTTTGAAATCCGCTAGTAAAAGTAATGAATAACAACTTTTCAGGGTGATTTTTAAATCTCAATCACTACGATCACATGTCATTACTCATTTTTTTTATATACACAATTATTTCATCGTTGTTAATTCGGTTTTTTTGTACCACTATTTTTTACATGAAAAAAATATCTGTTTTAAAAATTATCCTTATTTAATTAATTGGGTTTTTATTTTTCTCTAGTGATATAATTACAAACGATATCAGTCAATCGCCTTCGATAATTTTACAAACCGGTCGCTTCTAGAAAAAAAGTGTGGCCACTCATGATCTATAGGATGTAATCGATTGAACTCAACGATGCTGGAATATCATGGCACGAAGCAAAGCAATTGGTGGAATCCTGAAGGACCGCGTGATGGCCATCTCCAAATAAAAAGCGAATATGGTTTATGAGAATCTCATAGCCACGCCATCGCTAGGAGTATCGTTAAAAATATATGAATCGATTAGTCGTTTCCGGATTCTTCAGCTTGATTGAAATTGATTTTTTATTTGTGATAACGCTTTTACTGATAATATAAATATAAACAATATAAATCTATGTCACTTTTGAGGTATTAACTGTAAATTCTTTAATGTGGCTTTATTTTTGATTTTTTATTAGTATATATATTGATTTGTAAGAGGTCTTTAAAATCTTAATTGTAGAATATTTAATTTCGTTTATATATAATTTGTTTGATTACCTGTAAATTCTTGTCTTAGTTCGTGAACCAACTGTTTCATCTACCTTGTAATTGTAAACGTTTTATACAAATAGTCCTGTTTGGTTGTATTTTTATCAGTTGATAATGCTCTCGAAACCGGTCCTGATCATTATAAATCTGTGGAAGTAGTACAAACAAATTGTGTTTTGTTTTTAAAATATCAATCTTTGTTTTTTTTCCATAAATATTGGTAAAAATAAGCCACGGGTAATTAACCATCCCTTAAAACTGTAATATCGTTTTATTTACATGTGACATTTTGTTATTCTTGCTTATGTTAAAATTTTGTGCCCATATTGTGGCTAATTGTTCGTAATTATTTTGCTTATACTATAGCACGAAAATTTACCTTTATTCAAAGTGTAGTTTTTAATGAGAAATAGTCGCGAGTAAAATTGCAATTACCTCTGATGTCAAATTCCAATTGTTTTTTTCCGTCCAAAAGTACATTTTCATCAACTCATCGCTGTGAAATGTGTCACCGAGAAATTAATAATTAAGATTGAATGTAAAACGAGGTTACTTCAATTATGATTTTACTTTTAATAACCTGTTTCAAATAAGAAATGACATATTACAATTTCAATACAACAATAAATTAAAAGTGTATAAATGAAAATTGTTCCAAAAAAACAATATCGCAGTTATCCTTTAATATTGATTTTTTATTCACTCTTAGACAACATTATTTTAACTTTAAATTTTCTCAGTATAAGCATTGTTTTATTTTCATTTAAAAATTATCGTTTTAAAATTATGTCGATTGAATTTTATAAAACAATCACTTCTACAAGAGTGGTTACTTTGTCTGAAAACCTCATTTTATGAAAATGTTTAATTAAAGTAATTTTTCCACGCTGTTTGCTCCAGATATAGAGCGCATAGAGAGTTTTAAAAGGATGGGAATAGTAACTGATGAGTGGGAACGAAATGTAAAAATCACAAAAATTGTACCTTTGAACACAAATTCATAAATCAACTGAAAAATCATTAAAACGTTTGCCGGAATTCAAATCTGTGGACACCGTACCTGAATGGAATAGTATCACTTTTTTCTTTAGATCTTAGGTAGATTCATATTTTAATATCACACATGATATTTGTAAGAAATTTAAGTGACACTCAAATAAGGGTATTTCAATTCATGTAGGTAGGTTTATTTTCTAATAATGCATTTGATTATTGTTACAATTTTAATTGTTACCTTGAAGTGGATGTAGATCAATAAAATCAATCTAAGTGTGCCAGTAGATTGATTGTATTATATTCAAAAGAGGCATTTCGGAGGCATGACCCAGTCAGCTTCAACGTCTCTCCTTAACCGTTGTACACTGCCTAGTACGTGCCCTAATCTCCGAGTTCCTCACGAAGTCAAACCGCCTCACCCCCGGTATCTGACGCAAGAGTCTTCATCATGTGCCATGATTTGCTACCGTAAAGCAGAACATGTAGAGTTAAAGCGTTTGTAGGAATACACGACGCTGGTTATCGGTGAAATGTGATATACATCAAGTGTTTGGCTGGCGCAGACGTTACTGAGTGAAAAGATAAGTAAATACCATTGTAAAAGGAGACCGTCTGCGTCCGTGAGATTTGTCGTATGCCGTATTTGGAAAGAGCAATACACGCGAGAGGTAAAAATATAGAAAAGGAATCATTAGTCTTTTGCCAACCTCCGATTGGGAAGCACCTATTCCTAAACGTTGAACAAAAGCTATCGGGTCACTTACTGCTCCTATATTGCTTAAAACTTATCATAGAAATTTTTACTGTAGTTGTAGCATCGAAGCGTTTTAATAATAAATAATTGAAGAAAGCTTTTTACTGTGATCATTGTAAAACTTTTGCCAGCCGTATGTGAGTCACCGTCACGGTAATAGAGTGACGAAACATTTTTAATGCGTGACATGCTTGCAACAAGCAACTTGCTACTACCTCCCTCGCCTTAACATCGCCACCGGTGACTTGCTCTGCATTGGAAATGAGGGTCTCAAATGGGTTGGAACGAGTTAATGGACAGTAATACGTTTTCATTAGATACAATTTTGTGAATACACAATGATGTGGAAATGTTTGTTTTAAGTAACATAAAACGAATGCGTTTAATTAGCACTCCCATGTAGGGTCTGAAATACCAATATAATCTATCCAAGCTATATAAACATATATCGGATCCAGGCAATAACAGCTTTTTTTTCAATAGGTGTATATTATAAAACCAGTTTTAAAAATGCAAAGTAATGCTGCAACAGCATTTCGACTTATCGTTCAACAAGAGTTGAAACTAAGAAGGGTTTGTTTGAGCCGGTCTTATTTGCACAAAGATGCGATCAAGATTGACATCCTTTTTAACCACTTATTTTTCAAAGAAACATTAAGTCAATAGTTTTTAATGTCAGCCTTTTATTTTTATAATATCGTCACCGTACTGGCAAAAGTTGGTAAGCAACAGAATTGATGGAAACTAGATAAGTGCACAATGAGATTCTTGGGTATCAATTCTTTGTCTGGAATAATTCGGTATGTGCATTAATTATACCAGTTTGGAAAAATACAGCAATTTATTTTATCAGTAAATATATTAATGCAGATTTATAGGCAAATAATTGTACTTGTCTATTGATCCTTAACTTGATAAGTGGTATATTGGTTTAAATTGATCTGTAGTTTGGTATTGTAAATTATAATATAAATATAATTTAAGACATCGACTGAGGGTGCTTGGTCGAATTTCAATATTTGAATTATTGATATTTTGTACACTTCCATATAATATAAATGTTACAAAAATACCGAAGCTGTAGACTTTGTGCTACGAGTTAAAATTTTCATTTTCTGTTTACTTAGAACTCAGAACGGTCAATATGTTACTTACCAACGTCTGCGAGTACAGTGACGATATATTTTAATACTGATATTTAATATGAAATATTTTTGCATATTTAATATGATTTATTCTGTATTACGATTTCAGTTGGCCGTAGTATTACTGAGTCTGAAGATTGAAATATAATCTTTTTTTGTAAGATTAAGTAGACGGTTTTTTATAGTATTAATAATTTTCTGTAAATAATATTACGCATTTTAAAAAAGTAGCAATTAGAAAATTTTCATTTCCAATTCTTCCAAAAAACTTCATTTTTATATCTATAAGTAAGATCCTATTTCAAAACCATATGAAGAAAAACGTTTTAATATCTGATAAGATATAAAATTAAAAAAATATTGCGTAATTCACGCTGGGAATAGCGAAATTCCCTCCGTAAGCATCAATTTTCGATGCTCGATATTTTTTTTACTATAACAAGTATTTTTAATACACAAGTGAAGTAAATGAAGTCATACAATTATGCAATGTAAGGTAAACGTACCAGTGGTTGACCATTTGAGAGAAAAATTCAACAAAAATAACAATCGACGTTTAGCATTAGACAGTGTGTTCATAATGGATCAAATGTCTTTATTAATATCATATCGTGTTCGATTTTTAACAACCATGGTTTTATGTCAGTAGTTGACCATCTGAAAAATTCAAAGTTTCAGTAGTTGACCACTTTTTTTTCAGTAGTTGACCATGGCTAATCAGGGGGTTTCATGACAACATTTCATCAGAACTTCCTGTAAGGCCATTCTTGGCTGAATCAAGTAGCATATGCTTATGTTCACATTTACAATTCTCTTAAGAAATTCAAAATAAAATACATATTGCATAAGGTGGTGTTTTCAAATGGCCGCTATGACAGCCCAATGACATATATGGTGATGTGTTAGTTCCTCAATCCAACAACAGATGGTTTCACTTGTCTGAACTCTAAAATTTAGAACACTCCTACGTAGACATTTCTTATTTTGGCACTTTTATTGAAAAAAGTCAACTACTGGTACATTTACCTTATATGAAAAATAAATTATTTTAAAACAGTTTGCTCTATGTATTGTAATTTGTAATATTTAAAGCTCTCGTTAAAATGGAGATTCGTTTTAAATTAACACAAATTAATTTTAATTTATTATTTCCTTCGCGGAAAATATTCATATTCCAAATTTTCAACTATAACGGCAAATATCACTTAGTTAGTAATCAGTTTATACCAGTTCAGTACGGCAGTTTTAATATGTAAAGAAAATATGTGATCCATCAATTCATTCATTCAACAGGGTGACCGTGAAACAATCAGACGCGTTTTTATGACAGGTGTTGTAGGTATTTGTAATAAATATGATTACATCTTATATGATTCGCGGTTACATAATTCCTTATATAATATTTGCTTAATAATGAGTAATAGCGTCGATTTAAAATCGTTTTTTTTTTTTGCATATTTTATGACAATTCTTAAATGCTACATTATTCTATTGACGTTTGAGCGCCGAGAAAGATAAGGGAAATATATATCACTTCTTCCTGCGCGCTTTATATCACTTCTCTGAAAGTGAAAAAGAAATAAGTTGTTTAAAGAAAAAGCCATTGGCTTACCCACCAAGGGGCGAATTTATATTCATTGTCTTATGGGAGACATATTTCATCGGGACATTTGGCTTTTTTCTTTTTATTTTAATGAATGCCATTTACAAGGGAAGGATTTTTGAAGTTTTTTTCTTATATTTCGATGATGAAAATTATATTGGGTTAAAATTTTAAGATTGAAAATTGAGATTTATTGAACAAGATTTACAGGATCGTCATATAATCACATGAAATTCTTTGTCTTCAATTGTGGCCATGGACTGAATATAAATGTTTTAATTTGTTCATGTAAAAAATATTTTACATTCGTTATTAACCATATCTTAGTTTCTTGAATGCGGTCTTCTGACACGAAAGTTTATTTATTTAAACATTTATCCATTGGATGGAAAATAAAAAATGTCAAATTTAAATGTCATTTATACATAATAGATTCTTGCCTGGTAGTTTGTCTTCAATTGTTATAATAACAAATTTATTGCAAATTAAAAAAAATCTTTTAACTGCCTTTTGGTTATTCAAAATTCGAATGAACAAACAAAAGTTTTGAATTTCAATCAGTCAATTTTGTATTTATGGGGCTGGCTATCAACTGTTCCTACCTTTTACAGTTTTGTTTGTAGTTTGGTTTATTAAATAGTACTCTTAATCTTTTCACACTAATATCGTTACTCTTTTTTAATTAAAAAAGGAAAATATAAACAATAACCATGATAATCATGACCGGAAGGAAACATTCGTATTTGAATGATTCAAATGTTGTACACTTCCAAGAATTTTGTCACTTGCGATCGGGGATTCTTCTTTCTTAGACTGACAGACAGTAATCAGGTTATGCCGTTCACATATGCGTCACTTACAATAGTAATGGTGTAATTCCAGTTTTGAAGTTTTGAGAAAATCAATGTTTTGTCAAATGTTCTTACGATCAAATAGCAACCATTAATAACTGAAGTCTGTCCGGACACTTTACTCTTATTCTTATATGGCAGATACTTCACTATTATTCTGAAAAATATAGTTAAATATGGGAATATAAAACCAAAAAACAGTTTTTTAAGGAAATATGAGTATAATAGGGAAGTACACCATTATTAAACTAATAGAATAATATCTTTTGAACGTGTTTGAGGTATAAACTCATTTTTTATAATTTTGGAGTTAAACCGTTACTATTCTAAGTGACACATATAATAAATAAGAAAGAATTAAGAAAATTCATTCATTCATTATTAAAAAGTATAGAATCTTTACTGATATACCTAGCTCTCAATTTTTTTTTTATTATTAATTTGATAGTAATAATGATAGATAATATGAATTCAGTAAAATATTCACATAAATCATTAAAGAATCTGTAGGTTTTTTTAATTACATACGGGAAGGCAATAATAATATTTTATATTTTACATAAAATCTTGGTATATTTAGAATTGGTAAGCCCAATTTTTTCATTAATTTTATAATATTATATTTTCAAATGTTTTGTTAATAAATATTATAGTCAGATAAGTTTTTGATACTTTATTTTCTCAGTAAAAATACAATAAGTGATATTGAGTGTATGCGAAATGTTTTTTACAAAAGAAAAGTGGATAATACTCATAAGATGAGTAAATTTTTTTAACACTTTATGTACCGGCCTATATCAAGAGAAATTATCCATGTGCCCGTCTTTTTTGAACACATTGCATTTTTTCTTTAGGGATTGCTAAAAGAACTATAACTATGAAAAAATTTAGTAAAATCAAATGAAAACGTTGTTTTAAGTATATTATTTGTTCAATTTTATATGACAGTATTCTCATTTGTTAAGAGCAATATGACAATTTTTACCAATGTACAGATTCTCATATCTTTTTTTTGCTTTGCAAACACCTTGATGCTGGTATTGGTATAAAAATATGTGAATTCAAGTACCTTGACATCTTTCTTGGTGAGTCACAAAAATTTTCAATTCGGATTGGAGCCGATACAACACATAGTTTGGTGAGATGGGTTATGGTAATATCGATTTTTATTCAATTCAAACGAAAATGCTTAATGAATGATTTAAGTATGTGATTTTATTACGGCCATTTTTTTTCCAAATCATTGCAAAAAGTCACTATTTTAGCTGTGTTTTAAATCAGACTAAAACATTACGTGAAAACATGGACCCGCCACTAAAGTGTTAAAATCTTTTGAATGTGTACTGAAAGAAAGCCTTTGATAATACATAAAAAAAATGAATTGAAAAAAATTGCCAGTGAAAAAAAGAAATAATATCATTCCTGTCGTTGGATCTCTTCTTTCAGTCATAAATAAAAAAATATGAGATTTAAGTATATATAAAACTCGACAGTGAATGTTTTCGTTAGGTCACAATAATATCTGACGATAGAAAATAATGTAAAAATATATAGAATTTTTTTCAATGCCTGTTTAAATGCTGTATTCTCTTTTTTTCTACCTATATTTACCGACCTAAACTATGTGGAACCTACACGAAGCGAACACTCAGTTTCCTGACCAATTTTTATTTCTTGAATGGGTACAGAGAGAGACAGAGTCTTAATATCCCTTTCCAGCTTGCATTCTAGCTAAAAAGTGTACCATTAAATATTCTCTCAGATGAAGACTTCAAATGGGGAAACCAATAATGGAAAATCTTACGAATACTGATTGTGGGTGTTCAGTAAAGAAAAGTGTTCAATTCTCATCAATAATTCTTCGTAATATGATATTAAACATGAAGAGTTTACTTTACCATGTCCAGACGCTAACTGACTAGCTTTAGACGAGTTCTAACGCATGCAACTTCTACCAGAAGATTTCGTACACAATCTATTTTTTAATTTATCTTAAGGCATTGCCTGAGGCATCCATTAAGTTAATTTTTACTTTATTTAAATACTTACATAACAATATTATGACTTAAAATCCGATCACAGTAGTCTTTTGCGGTTGAAAAAATTGATTCAATATTATATGAAAGGTAAGAGTATTATAATAAAATTCAATTTTCTACTTTAACTATTTATCGGTAGGGTATAAGTGGTAATAAAGAAATTTTGCACAGTAAAAACGCAGCGCAATATGAGAGAAAAATACATACAACGTGAATTATGCAGCCATTTGATCTGCTCGTTTTCTGTGAGTCAACCAATATTATTGTCTTACTTTATCTATACTTTATTTGTATGTAAGCATTTAATATGCGATACATAATTTCGTCGGTAAGGTTTTGATTAAAATGATTGGCGAAAAGTTGTTAGTCAGTTGGAAATACTAATAACGTATTGTAAGTCCACGCTGTTGCTGTTGAATGATTTGATATATTGACAAAATAACGACGTTTTACGGAAATACAAGTAAATTCAATGAGCATTAGAGTGAGAATGCTGATGTTTTTAAGCAGCAGTGAATCAATAAACACTTACCATGATGATTACAAATAGATTTTTGTAGTATTAAAAAGATCAAGTGAAAACTTTATACAAATTACAAGTCTATAAATGTATTATTAGAATATCAATTTTGATGGATTCGGTATTAGTTTGTCAGACACAAGTTTTCAATGTAGAATTTTCTAGAATAGAGTTACAGCAGCAGTTGAAATTACTTGCTTTTTAAATGATGTGTGTTGTGTTTAAAAAAAATATATATGTAAAAAAGATTCGTAGTCTTTTTAATTATCGCACTTTTAGTACTAACAGACAAGTTTAAAATGTTGAACTATTTTTGATCCAATTTGGATTATTGAGATTTTGTACACTTCTATGTATGTATGAAGTGTACAAAATCTCAATAATCCAAATTTGATATTGAAATTCCATCAAGCACCCTCAGTTGATGTCTTAAATTATATTTGTGATCCCTCAAGTTAATTAAAAATAAATAAGTGTTATTTAATAATACAATAATTGATACAGAAAACGTACAAAAAAAGTCTATGGATCCCCTACGGCGTCTCGCTGAATGAAATTAAACTGTTACGAATAATAATAAAAGTGGGTTTTAGATTATTTAACACCTTTTATACAACCCTTATGTTAATCAAACACCCGCGGTGAAGAATGAGTCATGTTATTCCCCCATGCAACTTTGCTGACGCATCAAGAATGCATGTACGTAATGAAAATCATTATATGAAAAAAAAAATGCAGATTTGGCTGAATTTTTATTGCTTCATATATCCAGCACGCGATCCGATAATGTCATTATTCCACCCGCTTAGAGAATCATATTATAACAAAACACATATTACAGGAGCTTACTAAATCGGGATAACCATTTATTTATTACCTTGTTTTATTTAATTTTTTTTCGTTCGTTATTATTAATTAAACTACAGGTTGTCCTCAAGTTACGTCTGGGCTACGTTCCTGAACTTTGGTCGTTAGTCAAATCGGTCGTATGTCGAATTCCGTACAAAATATTAAAATTAAATATTGTTTGGTTCAGGTCAGTTTTAACGGCGTCACTTTCATTTGTGGAAATAAAGCAGCTGTAATCAAAAATGGTACGGATACATTTAAACAGAGTACGCTTTTCAAACTTTAGCAGCCAAACGATTATCACAATATTATCACAAATTGCCCAGTCAATCTTCTGTTTTCAATAAAGAAAAAAAAAAAACATTTGTGAACACAATTTTATTATTTATCTTCCAAATCAAGTGGATGAAATAAGGTTATACCTGCAATAATTGCGTTGAAATTCATTTCCGATTACTGTATTGTTTTACTTCAGGAATAAATAAATTAAAAAAACAGTCTTCGAAAATAAATTGAATCATCCACCATTTTTTTTGTTTTAACGGTAATGTAATAGTAACATATCAGTATTAATTCCTTTGAAGGCTCTTGGGTTCTTCAAGTGATGGATCATAAATGGTTTCAATTTATACTCGGCAATATTTTAACCCAATAAAAGTATAATGCAATCCTGGAATGGCTTGAATCTCAGCATATTTTTTGCTTCTTTATTACGTTGAGGCATTTTCTTTCGCTAGAGTGCGGTTTCGTCAGCATTCAAATTGTGTTCCATTAAATATTTTTCATTTCTTATCAACGTATCAAATGGTTCGATAAAATATTCAGCAGCTTTTTAATTAGCACTAGCTGCCTCTTGACTTATTTTCATATTTTGATAAATCTCCCGTTTTGTAAATCTAGCAAACCATCCACTGCTTGCAGTTAATGTTTGATAGCAGTTGTCTTGTTCGTATTGTAGATTTTATAGATGTTGATTCTTTAACTGGTTCACTATCTCTTACCCTATTCTTCGAAATTGTAGAGATCGATATTAATTAACAAAATTTCTCTTTTTGCACATAAATAAAAAAGAAATTAATTCCGCTACCTTAAATTTCAATCAAACATTACATTTTATTATTGTTAATATATATAGTTTTTATGCAGTCCATTGTTCAGTTTAGGGTAACGTTTTACTTCATTTAAAGTTATATTTATGATGAAAATTACTTGCCCTTTAAAAGTTAAACTCGTTTTAATATTTTTTCATTCACAACTCGAAGCCAAAATATTATCAAATATCATAATATTTTCGTTGTTTATTTGTATGTTTTGTTGTTTTCCAGTACATGTTTCTACATTTCTGACTAAATATTCAGCCGTAATAATTTTGTTTTACCGCAACTGGCTTTATTATTCTGGGTGAACCGCGATGCTTTACCGTTTGGGAGCCACTATTTTACATGACAGATCTTGCTGGATTTTTGATAGACCCAACACCGCAATAATACACTTCGAAGTTTCTCGGCCGAATTGAAATTGAACAAGTCATTCTACTTTAAACAAAGTCAGCAATCATATTGGGTGAACTGAAAAAAATAAAGAATTTTGAAAAACTAAGTTTCCAAAGCTAATGTATGTCTGTTAAAAATGAAAAAGATGTCAACAAAATAATGAATTAAACGATTTTTTTTAATATTATGTATTAAAACTTATACGATATACTATATTACATTACTTATACTTAAATGATACAATTTTCTTTTGCTAAGAAACCTAGTATAACCTTTCACCATTTTAATACTTTATGAAACACAGCTGTTCTATACACAATTCTGACATGAAGCAGTAATGATACTGATTATCTATTAAATTATTATATAACCTAATACATTTATATAATTTATGATATCAACTGAACGTGCTTGATGGAACTTCAATATCACATTTGATTTGTTCCAATTTAGTACTCTTACATTTGTTTTTATACACGATATTAACCTTCAAAATTACGTCAGTTCCATTTCATTTGTGTACTTGAATGAATGAAAATACTGAATAGCGAAACGCATCTTTAACGAAATGTTCAAATGTTATACATTTACCATTATGTTTAAAATATGTTACAATTGTTTAACGGTTTTTCGTCAAATACTTCCTGTATTTTCGTTACTCCATCGTAACTTAGTTGTGAGAAGAAAAATGAATATCAAAGAAATTAAGCCTCGTTAAAACTAAAATGACTTGACAATTTTAATTTGTACAATTTAAACAATTTTATCGATATATATATATTTTTTTTAAGGTGTTAACTGTCAATTCTTGGTGGAAAGACATTATATTTTAAAAATAAAACACAATTCATTTGTACTACTTCCACATATTTATAATGATCAGGACCGGTTTCGCTCATCACGAGCATTATCAACTGATAAAAATACAAACAAAACAGGTTTATTTATATAAAATTGAGTGTAAAAATGAAGATATATATAACTGATGGTTCATAAACTGAGATTTATGTATAATTTTTTCATTTGATTTATGTATAATTTGTTTGCTAATCAGTATTTTCTTGTCTCAGTTCATGAACCATCAGTTTTATATACTTCATTTTTACACTCAATTTTATATAAATAAGCCTGTTATGTTTGTATTTTTATCAGTTGATAATGCTCGTGATGAGCGAAACCGGTCCTGATCATTATAAACATGTGGAAGTAGTATAAATGAATTGTGTTTTATTTTAAAAAAAGATATTTATTTTTCTCAAACGGAGACGCTTATTATGTAAGTTAAACTGACAATATCAACGGTGTTTTAGCCAATTGATGTAACCCTCAAAGTTGAGATCATACAGGAGAGAGTATAAACTGTTTTTATCGAACACATATGGTGAGTTGCGTTATAAATCGTTGAAATGCACTCCTGTAAATTCTTATGAATGCAGATACGGGATTATACTTAGGAAGTGTTTATATAATAGTGGCTTACATCAAGTGCCCATGTCAGAATTTTTAAACCTAAAACCAATGTTAAATGATGTTTCCGTTCCAAAAAGTGGTCAATTTATTTTTCTAATTTACATCATTTGGCCGAGTCATTATCTCATTTTCGTATCTTTTTAGGGCTTCATCAATTGGCTAAAACAAAGTTGATACTAGTATGTTCAATGTAATATAACCATCCTTCATAAATTCAATCGTGTATATTATGTTCTGTTCTAAGTGAATAGTTTTTTTTTTTCTTAAGCAAGCAGCTCGTAAATGTATGAGCTGGCGTCATAGATGGCATTATTTTATAATGAAATATTCGTTGTATGGCAGAATCCGCGAGTAATATACCTACAGAGGAAAATTTTCATTTAGAATCTCAGTATATTCAGACTAAAGTGGATAATTTACCACCTGGTACTGCTTGCAGCTCGCCGCCTTCTTGTGAACTTTATATAAAATCCACGCCATAACAAAAACCGTATATAGTACTATTATTTTTATATTAAGAGGACACTGGGTATATAAATAACAGTTTGTTAAATTATTTTTTTATATCACAAAAAAAAATAACTAACACATAAAAAAGTAGCACCCATAGGTGAGTTGTCAATACGTTCGTTCTCTCTTTTCTATTGATTAAAAGGTTTATATCCAAAGGAATGAAGTTAACTTTCACTTGCCCACCCATACATCAAATTTGTTTTTATCGGAGCATGAAAAAGCGACAATTTATATATGTATAACGATATCGTTGGAAAAATATTAATGTACTTTTCGGTAGTTTTCGCGTCCTTGATCAATCCGTGGTAATATAACTTAATAAAACATTTCATGCGTACGATTTTTGTACCTTATGTAAAAGACTTATGTTTTAAAAAGCTGACTAAGAATAACAACAATATGCTCCGTATACGGAGCGGAAATTACTTTAAAAAACCATGAGAGATTCATTTAAAAATAAAACGTGTGTAAATAAATACTTATAGAAGTTGTTGACAAGATTTATCCCCCTTAGGATTTATCTTTGTTTTGTTTTTGTTTTAGATTGCGTGTGGCTACTCTTCGAAATAATGTTTTTCTTTACTTCTTCCACTAACGAGCATCTTTACTTGACGATTTAGCTATACAGAGTGCTTTTTTCGTTCATTATCCACTTAATATATTTTCTGCTTGTTTTATTTTTTTAACATGTTTATTTTTCCTTTTTACAGAACGATACAATTGAAATGAAGTCCTAATGCTTTGTAATAAATATTGTGTTATGTCGACAAATAAATCAGCTTTAACTATTTAGAAGTTGTAAGCATTGTGTGAATAAGTCTTCCTATAAATACAGAATAAGATTTAGTCATTTTTGGTAAATTGTATTATAGATTCAACGTTTCGGTAATTTAATAAAAACAGAATTCTATTCATGAATTTAAAATGTGAATCAAAATTTAATCTATTGAAAAGTAGTGAATTTTTTCCTCATTTCGTAGGCTGCACTCTTCATAACTGTTGCAGCTTGATTCTTGTAGATATCACAGGTCTACCATAAATTCGTTTGCACATAAGGTACACATGTCATGTGTTCATGTCAAATATCGTGTCATGTCAAATTATCTATGTAAACTGAAATCTTCATAATTGTTACAGCTTGATGTTTGTAGATGCCACAGGCCTACTATAATTTGTTTTGCACATCAAGTACACACGCAAATAATTTAATGTCGCATTATGTTGGTTGCCTTGAAATTTACCATACATTAGAAAACTATAGTGATTATTTCTCAGGTTGTGACCACTTCGTTTATGTATATTTTTGAAATAGTATTTATCATTTTAGTATGAAACTATTTTCGAGAATCTCAAGAAACGTGTTGATTTGGTAAATGTTTACAAATATACATCGTTTCATATTTGTTCAACGATTTATTTTATTCCAAAAATAGGAAGCCTACAAGTGTCCACTGGAAAGTTTAAGCTGTTGGATACTTGATTGATATTTTATCAAACTAAAAATCGATTTGTTCATTAACACATGTATAACGTTAATTCTTGGAGGAAAGGCCTATTTTTTAAAACTTATTCCACAGTTTTATCAAATGATTAGAACTGACTTCACTCATCGCAACTTTTTTTCCAAATAACTAAAAAAATATACTTCACTGGTGTATCAGTCATAAAAGATATTATTTCAGTTAACATTTAATGTATTTATTATTAATTCAAGAGGTTATTGATATCTGGATCTGTGTTCGCAACAAGCAAGTTTTTTCAACTCGATGACAAAATGAACCCAAATAATTAATGAATTGAAACGGTTATTTAATACAAACTTACCTAGTATAGTACTTATTTAGAAATTTAATTGTCAGGAATAATACACTGTCAAGTAACTAGAAATTTTATTTAACAAATTTTTAATCGCTAAAAATGCTACATTATTTTTTTATATCTTTTGTAAGACATAATACATGTTTGTAAAGTCATATTGGCTTATTGTCTTGAGTAATCAGTAATTTGTATCTCCAATATTCACTGCTACCCATCAATAGTATTCTAGCATCAATTCAGAAGAGTAGACGGATAAGATCAGGTCACACAAAACACGTTTCTTAGCGTATTAAAACAGTCACTGAATAGATTTTGGGGTAAAAGTGAAGTTCAATGCCCTAATGCTGTATTTCTTACGAATTCAAATACTTTATACGTAATCTTCAAAAATATAGTATAACTGTAAAAATTAGAGAAAAAACTTGTTCCTGTTTATAATAAAAAAATATTTAAATAAGGAAATTCATCATTTGTGCAGTTTATTGTACTTGAAGCAAATCCGGATAAATATGACTATTTTTATGTTGCTTCGTCCTTCATTGTTCATGTCATGAAACAAGAAAAATTAAATTAATTATTAATAAATTCTCGGTGAAGGCGGATAGTACACTTATAAAATATAAATCATATTTTGAAATACGAGTTTGCTTCACACTTCAATATTTTTGCCAACGTTTTTATGTTTCATTATTCTCAAACTATTACAAAAAAAATTTATGTTTTTCTATTACTTTTTAATTAAAAGGGTATTGGATAAGTTTGCGAAACTAGGCGTCGAAAAAAATTCTACTACGCATTTATTTTTTTCTTTTTCCCGGGGGTGTCCTTTTAAATTTTCGCGTACCGAAATGAGGCGATGAATATTATATCGAAGCATTACCTTCTGGAACCTTCCTGTTTTTTAGTGCAATGGCAAAAAGTACCGGAGGTGCGTTACCAAAGGAGTTACTTTGCAGGAATCGCAAAAAAGATTGAACGACTTTACTTAACTTTTTGAAAATAATTATTGTTTCTACAGCATAATAATTAAGTTTGATTTGACCGTTTCTACGATGGGAAATCATTTCAATTATATATTAATAACTGGGCCGTTTAATATATAAATGTTTTTTTAAAATGTCCTCTCTCAGTGTGGAGCATATTTACTTCTAATGGAAACTGCTTATTACTAACTTGCTCAAACTCTCTCTTTCGAAGAGAGAAAGGATAGAAAGATAAGGCTAGGAGAAGATTAGTGGTAAGTTGATCACTCTCGCTACGCCCCATTTTTTAGGATCGAATGGCTGGAAGGGAATTCTAGACATCACAAACATCCATGCCTAGAACAGAAATCGATAAATTGATTGAAAAATCAATTTATGACACTGTTCGTAGTATATAAACTATGATAAATGAAAGACAGGAAATGATTTCAGAAATATTAAGCTGTATACAAAAAGAATCTGTATCATAAAATATCCAAGCTTTCGTATTATGAAAACATCCCAAACTTGTGAAACATTCGATAAAATAAATAATATCATACATATTTTTATGATTCTGACACAGAAAAACGAATTATTTTATTAAACGATATTCACACTGCCAATGTGGAGTATACGAACTCCTAATGGAGCTAATATCGACAGACAAAAACTGTTACTCTGTTACATGAATTTTTTGAAGAGAGTAAAGATACAAGGAAAGAGCTAGGGCGGGATTAATGGTTAGCCAATCTCTCTCTACGCCCTATTTTTTAGTCTAAAGACTCTGCCCAAATTGAATACACTTCGAATATCATTGCATGGAATTATTGACAAAAATACCTATAAACATTCAAATGTTTTTGTTGAAATATCAATTGTACATTCATACAATTATTTTTCTGCGTAAAGTTGTAAAAGAAATATTATGTTCAAACATTTTTGGGACTTCTTACACTTTATTGTAAACATTTTTACGCAACGTAATACGGAAAATTCCGCCTTAAAATGAGAAAAAGAAATTCGATTATTTTATAACACTTCTCCTTGCATACGCGCCATAATTTTTTTACTAGAAACTTTTGCATTATCATATTCATAGTCTTGTACTAAGAAAAACACTCGAATTGCTACGACACGTCACTTATGTCATTCACTGTAAAATGAAAAATCATAAAAAACGTGTTTACGAAACAACATTTTTTGAAAATTCTCCGTATAAAAAAAGAGTAATATTTTAGTTTCTGGATTGTGGAAAGAAATTGTTTTTATACATTATAAAAATGTTAACGAATACGTACAATATTTTTTAGAATACATTGATATAAGTTTTACTTCTAAAGCCCAGTTAATTTTATTGTTAAAAAGTTTCATTTAACCTCGATTTCTGCTAGCAGAGAGCAAAATGGACTTCAAATTGTCAAATCGTCTGTTGAAAATATAAATTGAATAAAAATATATGTATTTTGTTTTACAAGAATGATGTAATATAATTATATTTTTGATAGCTTTTTAGCATCACGCTATCTTCAGGACTATGCTATGATCATTTGGCGATTGTGTGATACCGAAATAGTTATCAACAACATTACACAATTCTTGTGAAACTAAAAACTTTTTTTAATCTTATAAGCAAAGACTGGAGAGGTTTGATGTATGGAGAAGTTTATCGGTTAACTTCCTATTATAAGGTGTGGGACAATTAAAAAGAGTTCAGACAATTCCCACGCCATATCGTTGCGAACAAACTCATTTAAGTCAAAAATAAATATATTTTCAATCTGATATTGTGACAGATGGACATAACTATAACTAACAAATATACATATGAAATTCTGGGAAACATATTTAGGTAGGGTTTTTCATCTGGGTGCACTATCCAAGCGACTATCGTGTTGCATCATCCTACCAATTATTATTATTTAACAATAACTAAAGGTACAAGTAAACGTGCAAGCATGGTGGTCTGGTTTAAGACGCTGTAACCCAATTGGTCAGAAGAAGATGATGCAAGGTTAAGGGTTTCCGCACGACTCGTCCACAGTGAGAGACTCAGCCAAATCTAACGTGTCTCCAATTAAGGAGATATAAAAGGACGCCACCGGCTTAATAGCTTGAAAAATATGCAGAAATGTTAATTGAATGAATTGCTTTGAAATGTAATATAATTCATAAATTGTGTACTTTTTCTCATATCCAATATCCACGTACTTGAAAACGATCTATAAATAATAAATAAACATTGTATCTACTTTTTAAAGGCTATCGTATTATTCTTTTCGTATGTATTAGATATTGCCATTAACTCCCCTTCTAATGTATATATTTTTTTGATTTATAAAATAACTGGCAGCAACCGGACAGGAGGCAGAATATTTACGCCCGCTGTAGGGTGCATTCTTAATAATATCCACTTATTTTTAAATGGAAATATGCACGGAAGAATGGATTATATTGTAAAACTAACAATGACAGTATTATTTTGCAGGATAATTTTTATTATTTTATTATCAATAAAAAATGACTAATAACGACATTTTAAATTACATCTGAAAACAATTTAAATTACTTTCCTGTATCAAAAATATCAAAGCTTTACATTATTTTATCGATACAAGCTCGCTGACTTTGTTTCATTTTGATGTATAATAATGCATATTGACGGTGTTTTGGCCAATTGATGTAACCCTCAAAATTGAAATTGTTCGGAAGAGTGTAAAGACTGTTTGTATCGAAAAATTATATGGCGAGTTGCGTTATGAATCTTTGAAATGCACTATTGTAAATTCTCATGTTTGCAGATATGGGATTATACGCAGAGAATTTCAATATTATGGCAGCTTACATCAAGTGGCTGGGTCAGAATTTTTAATCCTAAAACCAATGTAAAATGATGTTTCCCTTCCAAAAAATGGTCAATTTATTTTTCTAACTTGGATCATTTGTCTGAGACCTGCTCTGTCATAAACTCATTTTCGTATTTTTAAGGGTTACAAAAATTGGCCAAACACTATCAATATTATGCATTTTATACAGTAGAGATCAGTTATTAAGAATTAAATTAACAGTAATTAGATTGCGATATCTTAATAAGTGACAATTAGTTCCTACTTAATATTAAATAATTGCAATACTGACTAAAAATCAGAATTAGATAATTAAATAACGCATAGAAAAGCGTGTATGTCGCTTATATGAACACACACAATTATTAACTGACCATTGATCGAATCTGTTACTAGCCATTTATGGAATTAGTTCTCAACCAAATAATTAGTTTAATTCATTCCTAAGCATTCATTTTAATCTGTGGCTAATACGCAATTATATCAAATCAAAAATTCTAATGACGATTTGCATTCCTTTTATATGGCGGAAAGAAAAGAAGCAGAAGGTGTAGATGAAAAAAGGTATTGACTCCACTCCAACCCATGGCCCCTCAGTTTTCATTAGGAAGTGGTGAATCAAAGGCGATTGCCCGGGAATGAATCATCGCCAACACTCATTGCGGCCAACTCGACTCGAATATGGCGAGAAAGAGGGTTACTTGGCACGCCACCGCCACTTCGGCAGATACATCAATATACATTACCAATGCTCGGTTCGCAAGCAATTAAATTCGCGACAAAAAAAAATATATTTTGTAAACTATTCTAGTAAAACAACACCATCCGTATTATGAGCCCAAGCATATTGATAAGTCAATAATGACAATATATTTTTTCCAAGTTTTCTTATTCACTGGTTTTGTATCTGACGGTGTTAGTCGTTCCTTATATTTATTTGAAACGTTAAAGAGTTCAAATTTCCATACGCACAACATCATCAATTGATTTATGGAGTCCTGTTTAAATACATGGAAGTATCTGATGCTAACATTCTCTCTCATCCATCAAATTACTTAACAAAAAACTGTTGCCACGGGTAAAGCTAGAGGTTAATGTAGTTAATTAATTTAACTACTTGGTAAGCATTTTTACAACGTACTCTTGATTAGAATTGAACTAACGTTAGTATTGTTTATTTTCAATTCTATGAAAATAATCAAAACCTTAGTTAACATTATTTTTGATGGGTTTTTTGAAATTGTTCGATATTTTAAGACCGCATTTCATTGTGTTTATGTCCCCTGGACCAGATAATATAATATAAATACGGACAAGAGGTGAAGTCGACCAAATGGCCTGTGTTCTTCATTTTAATTACTCTAATTTGAATTGTAGATTAATCCTGATAATATATCGGATATAACAAGTGTGGTGGCAAATAAGCGTTTTAAATAATTGGAAGAATACACGACTGTACATAAATAAAAATATAAAATTACCTCATAAAAAATAACTACTTGAAAAGCCTAATGCGCCATTGTAGGTAAAACTATATTTTTAGTAAATTTATAATTATATGACCACAAATAATATCTATTCTAGACCTGCATAACAGCTATTTCACCTGATCGTTTCCCAAAATCATTCAACTACACAGCCTTCATTTTTCTCGTTTATTTTTTTTATTAAAATTAGTCATTTCATTATTAATTGTGTTATTCTGCGTGTGATTATGTTAACAGGCACTCTGTCTTTTGGAAATAAAAAGACCCCTTACCATGCTTTTGATAGCTCTATAATCATTCCTTGGAAAAAATATTTTTAAATTACACTTGGCCCTCGTATAACACGGTTAATGAATTGTGACACATTTTTGTACAACACGCTTTATATAACAAGGTTTTAGCATTTTTTTAAAGAAAACGAAGTTTCAAGTTCAAGAGGGAATTACAACAGATCATGGTCTCTTATCACGAAATACGTGAAGATTTATACGCTAAAAGCAAATAATCTCTTATGACAACATTTTTAAAGCCTTAATCCAAAAATACGCCAGAGTCCTCCGATAGTGAAAAAGAGTCGAACATATAGAATCGTTAGTGATGATGAAGTATTTTTCAAGAAATACGTAAATTTATATTTTTTCCGTTGTTTATTAAAAAAAATAAAGGATATTAACAAGCTTAAATATTTTTTTAGAAGGCATACTCTATTTTTTTATGAACTTCAAGCCTTGTATAACACCTATTTGTATAACACGACGTTTTTGTGGAACCATATAACCGTGTTATACGAGGCCCAAGTGAAGTGCCTTTCAATAGTAGGTATTAACGACGCCTGTTCATAAACCAAAAAGAGATTGCTTTCTTTTAGCAATCTTATAAATTATCTTTTTTCTAAATATGTATTATTCTATTACCATCATATTTGACAAAAAACGATTTGTTTCTTCTTCATTTTAGCTCGATAATAATTATTATTTTAAATTATTTGAGAGGTTTTATACTTTCAGTAAAATGTAAAACTACCTTCTTATCTTCTAATAGTTGTATCTTGCTTTCCATAACCTTCCCTTTTTCATGCTAAATAAATCCCTTTGGATCTCATGCAGTCACATTACTGTCTGAGTTTTGTCATATAAACGCATTTATAAAACGAAATGACAATTTTAAAAACTGAAATATGGTTTTATGTTGTATCATAGTGGAAAATAGCAACATTTTAAATTTTTTGTACGACCTATTTCATAGATAATTTAAAGGTTTAAAGGCTGAAGTAACTCATTGTTACACGATGAATACAGAAGGGTTAACCTCGCAACAAGAAAATACGAGTGACTAAATTAAATTCAGTTATCGAATATGATTATTCTGTTAATATGCACCGCATATCGAGAGGAAATGGTCTAAATAATTGCAATATGATCCGTTATCTAGCAGGCAGCGCTAAATTTGTCTTGTAACATTTTAAATTTTAATAGTAAGTTTGGAAACCGTTCACACGGCTACAGAAATAGAAATCTAGATAAAGAAAAGAAAAACTATCATTATATTATATAAGCACGTCCTCGTGTACAGCAATAATCGTTATTTACCAGATAAAGTTTCCGTGCTCAAATTTGAATAAACTATCTATCTTCTAAAGTAGTTTTTTTATGTTTTAAGCCACCCCTCTTTTTATTATATTTTAAAAAGAATAATCTACGGGAAAATTTCAGAAACATTACGCTTGAAATATAAAAAAAAATAAGCTAAGATGAAATTAATCTTTTGAGAAAAAAGTCTTAACTAAGGACAAACGTTTTCGTAAGAATTAAATTCATACTTATAGGGAGCCTTTATCAATTTGAGACTTTAAATATTCAATAATAATTATTATTGTAAAAAATCTGCCAATACCTGATAAACCGTAATGTGCACTACCTGGGGTAGCTTTTAATTGCAGTCCAACGTATTATTTTTATTACAATGATTTTTCTAAAGTTGACACAAAAGTTATTTAACTAGTCAAAATACAAATTTCATATATATATACAAAATACTTAACGTTGTTCACATAAAAAATTCGCTGCTAATATTTCATAAATCTTACATTGGGCACGTGAAAAATAATCATCTATATATATATATCAAAATGAATGTTTGTTTATTTGTTTCATATGCGTTCCTATACTATTAATCTGATTGAGATGAAACTTTGGTGAGTTGTTGTGCGCACACTTGCAAAGGTTTCTGAAAAACAAATCTTAAATTAAAAAAAAAAGAAAAATCAAATAGGTACAAACAGCAACACTTCAGTTCGTGTGTGATATAACAAGTGATATTAATTGTTAAATTCCAATTGCTGGTCTTAAATTGAAAATTTAAAGGAGAACATGTACTGTTACTACGCATTCCAATGATGGCGACAGATATACCAGTCGAATTCAAACGTCTGCAGTTTCCGGTGCGACTTCCATTTGCAATGACCATCAACGAAGCACAGGAAAAATCCCTACATGTGTGTGAAATATATTTGGAAAATCCATGCTTCTCACATGGACTATTGTATGTGGCCTGCTCACGCGTTGGAAAACCTTCTGACTTATTCGTGTACGCACCAGACGGAGCAAAACATAGTTTGTATGCAAAAGCACTTTCTTTCTTTGAGTGGCATTGCAACGTGTGCCGGGTACTCGCCAGTATTCAAAAAATGCGGCATGAATAGCAAAAATCTTTTTATTTACGGTAAAGATTAAACATACATATAGCAATAGAGCTTAGAAAAGATTTTACATTGATTTCATTTTTTAAATTGTAATTTTAATACATAAATTACCATGTCTCATTAAGAGTATAAAGGTAAAAATCACGTATAATCGATTATTGTTGAAAAAACATTTCCGATTTACTAACCAGAACTAGAGGTTGGTTTACTTACTTTTCGAGTTAGCTCTTAACAAAAATGGGATTCGTTTTTACGTCATGTCATGTTAAAATTTGAAATTTATTTTAAGTAATGTATGTGCTGTGACGAAACGTGATCGCTGCAGTACAACGGCAACCGAAAAGCAGAGAATTTTTCACGTTTTTTCCAGCCCTACAAAAATTATTTAAATTTACAAACAAAAAAAACATGTGTTCCACGGCCAACCCAATGCGTCCCAGTGATATGAAAATATTGGCGTGTCAAGTGTTTAAGTCAATATTTTTATTTAATCCATTAATAATAGTAATATATATAAAATACGTAAATTGCAATTGAGTTTTCAACGTCTTATGGAAAGCGAATAGATCTCAATCCATAAAAACCTTTAAATCCGTTTTAACCAATTCTTCGTACTACAACGCTTGCAACCAAGTCTTGAAGAATTTTTCGTTGGCCATTCCAAACAACAATTGAAAACACGTATAACGTTCTTACGTTATGGAATACACACGAAGAGATAAAACTGTTGCTGGTGGTGTTGGATAAAACGATAAATACACTAGAAAATATTAAATGGTCATAAATATTGGAATCACTTTTAAGCTGTTAACTGTCAATTCTTGGTGAAACGGCATTATATTTTTAAAATAAAACACAATTCGTTTCTACTACTTTCACATGTTTAATTCATTGTAAACGTGTAGAAGTAATTCAAACAAATTGTGTTTTATTTTTAAAATATTGGAATGTTTACTTAGCATACCTAAAATTAAAGAACATATGTACAATTAAAATTCGTGAAATTTTGTATAATAAGCACGTTGAGTGGATTTCAAGGACGAATGAATATGTACCAGATGAAATCAATATTTCCGTATTCAATGTAAGCTTACGCACGACTTACATCAAAAGAGCACAAAGCAAACATCTTAAAACGAAATATTTGTTTACCTTAATCATTGGTTGATACTAATAGTGCATAAGTCATTTTAATAAGGACTTACAGTGTTTTTCACAATTGATGTTCTTGAATTTATTTACTCCGTGCGCTCTCAACAAGAAACACAATATATAGATTTCTAATAGAGTTTATCTTCACAGAAGTTGTTCTATAATTCAAGAACTACTTCTGATCATGTCGCTCAATTTCTCTTTTCTCTTTTCTCTAGAGAGTAAATATAGAATAATGTGGTTAATTGAAAACTAAGCGTTTCATGAAATATTCGTAATAAAATTATTAAAAACCCTTCTTTCAATACATAATATATTTTGTATGCAACTCCACTCTACAGCTGATGTGATAACACAAATCCTTACGATTAGGAGAGAGACGAATGACATAAGGTAAGTTGGTAAAATGCTGTGTGATCTAGCTTTTTCATGGATTGTCGGAGAAAAATTATAGAACACGGATACTCTTTTGATTATTTTCTTTGTATCATTTTATAATACACTAGTGAGTACCCGGCATGCGTTGCAATGCCACTCAAAGAAAGAAAGGGTTTGTGTTTTAATTCTGTTTATCGAACTGCTTTTGGATTAGAGGTCTGCACAGGTCGAAATTTCATAGACTTACCCGGTTCGAGCACACCATCTTCAGGTCTGGCCCGACCCGAACCCGAGTTTCAATATCACACTTGTTTTAACACAATATTTTTGTTTTTCGTCTGGTGCGTACGCGAATAAATCAGAAGGTTTTTCCTAGATGTCGCTGTATGTACGTATTTGATTCTTTTTTTCAATTTTAGATTTTCAATTTTTTTCTTCAGAACCCTTCACGGGTGTGTGCACAACAACTCACCGAAGTTTCATCGAAATCGTATGAATGTTAAAGGAACGCGTAAAGGACAAACAAACATTTATTTTATATAATATTTCCCGGAATGATCACAATAAGTCCTTCCTGAAAGTTTCGTCGCGATCGGTTGAGTAGTTTAGGAGCCTATAAGATCCGGACAAACCAACAAACCAACAAACAGACATTCATTTTTATATATATAGATATATGTTATGTTATGGTTTCCCGGTAACACAGTAGCACAGATATAATTTCGTATTATGAATAACTAAGCTTGTAACGGTGATGCCTTAACCTAACGGAACGCGTGAGTCAACTGAATAAAAAATATATGCAGCAAATGAGTCGGAGAAGAAAAAAATACAAATTTATAGAAAGTCCGAGCTTAATCGCTACTGTAGCTATCGGTTATTCTAGAGGTTCAATGAGTCAGCATTTTCAACTGATTTGTTGAAAATGCTCACATGCAGAGTGAAACCTATTGTGAATACATACATACGTTTAAGTGTTTTTTTGATTCTAATAAATAATAATATAATTCCTTCCCATCAAGGATTTAAAGTTGAATATTGAAACAAAGGCATTGGTTTATTCGTCCGGTATTGCGATCGAAATTGATATTAATCTATTTTTATAATACCTATTATATATTAACCTATTATATATTAATATTATTTTTATAAGAATATAATAGTGTTTATGTTTGCAACACCGGTATTGGCATATTTGTCCCTATTTTGTAGTGTACACCAATGGTCTCCAACCTGTAGTCCGCGAAAGCGTTCACCCGACTACACCACTACAAAGAAAAGCTCATCGAATTGTCTTCGGATGCCACTTGGTGTCCAGACATAAAATTCAATAATTATCCCAACTTTCGATAGTTCTCCATAAAGAATATCCAATTCTGAGTTATGAAGCTATCAAATTGTTGGTCGTTTTTTCGACTTACTATTTGTGTGAAAATACTTTTTCAATTATATTAGAAATAAAAACTAAACAGAGAGATCAAATGGATATTAATTCAGCGCTTCGTCTCTCAGAAATAACACTGTAACCACGTTTATCAAATTTGCTTACAAAAAAGCAGCAACAAATGTCGCACTTAAAATTTAATAAATAAAGTTCTGTAACTTGACGTTTCAATTGTCACTTTTTGAATTTATTATGCTAAGCAAACATGTAATCAGTTCTTGACTTACGACGGAGTTCCGTTCCACCACCTTGGACGTAAGTCGAATGTCGTAATAAAAAATGATTTAAATACTTTTAAAATAAATCCAATCGATGAAATTAAAAATAAATATATCCAGCTATATATTTGTCCAATTTTAACGTATACGTGGGTCGCTCACGGCCAAATATTAGTTTATGAGATATTTGACAGAAACTGAAGACAAATGTATTTTATATTAATTTACTCTTCGTCGTTAGTTGAGAACTGGCTGTAAGTATGTGTATGTGGTTAGCGAGGATCCGTGAAATATTTTTCCCATTTTCAGCGGGCCGCAGATGTAAAAAGGTTGAAGAACACTGGCCTAGACATTAGATCACGTCCTAAGAAATAAATTTATTGTGCAAAGGAACACGTAATGCCAACAAGAATAATCTCTGTAGTATGAGGAAGATACATAATATCTGAATTATTGTACGCAAAACAAACAATATTTTTGAATACGTACAAAACTAAGGATTTTCAACAAAGCTTTGTTACATGAAAATATAACTCAGAATCATTCCAGTAGAGCCAAGACGTAAAGTTTGAAATTGTATGAATAAATTGATAGTTTTATCATACTTTAGAAAACACACAATATTTTATTATATTTCAGTATTTAATGGCAAATAGACTCAACTTTAAATACAATCTGATATTAAATTGCTATATTCCTTATTCCTTAATGATATCATTTGTATGATGCTAAATACTAATTCTTGGACGAACAGCATTTATATTGAAAAACGAAACACATTTTTTTTACTACTACCACAATTCTATCAAACGATTAGTGCTAGTTTCCCTCATTTTAAGTATATTTAAGTCATAATCAGTTAAAGTACCTAGATAACTGAAACTAGTCGTGATAATTTGAATATTTTTTTTTAATACAGTAGCATTGAATTAGGTAAGAGTGTTATCTAAAGCCTTGTCATTTTCAAACCCTGTAAAGATTGTTAAAAATTTTGTTTTACATACCTTGAGAATGAAATCATAATGGTTTCGAATTTTCTTGTAATATTTTATTACCCACAAATATAACACATTATATTACCAAAAAAATAACTTCAATAATACACATTAAAAACTATTTTTAATGAGTATTGTTACATTTAAATGTGTTCTTATTTTATGTTTTGTATAATTAGTGGTGAGAATAATATATGTATCTTCATATTGAAAGATTTAAGATGCAGGAACCACCGTGTACAAAAGACAAAGTGAACATAGAAAAAAAAAGTAAATTTTTTCAATAAAATTAATTTAAAAAAATGCTTTTATTAAGTGTTCAGCATTCCGACAATAAGTATATAATAAGTTTTAATGAGTTATTTATTATAGTGTATCCGTTTTAAGGTAAAACAATAATATTAAAAATAATTGTTCCGTTTTGACATACCGTGCTATTTTGAAACCGTGTAAGAAACGGGCAAAAAGAGAATTACACATAAAAAAAAGTAAAATGGTAAAGCCGTATAAGAGAATAAATATGACGTGAGCCTTTAGATGCCCCTAAAGACGGAGAACTCAGCTTAGTGTATTGTGACAATAAAAAGCAATATTCTCGTTAATGGTAAGCAGTTGGCTTTTCTATTTTTGTTTCATTAGAAGATAATATTTTACTTAGGTAACCCTCCGCTATTATCTAGTCTCGTGTGTATGTTTCCTTTTATTTTCTTATGACCCACCCTTTGGTAAATGGTACGAATAACAAAAGACAACAAATCATAGCTCACTATACGTGACGTGAGCTCTATTTAATCAGCATTCGTACACCGGAATTTTTTACTCGGTTCCAAAATAATACGATCGAAGAAAACGGATGGAATTTTTTGTGAAAAATTTTACTTTGATTATACTTCAAGATGACGGACACTTTTGAATTATTACGTATAAATAAAAATCAAAATATATATTATTTATAGAAAAATATAAGTAATTTTGAATTAACGGAACTATCTCATTTTACTATATACACTATGTTTTTCACGCGTTAGCCCATGGAACGCTAGTAAATTGAGGTTAATATATATTTTTCTGACCCCTTTAAAATACTATGTTTGCACATACAGTTACTTTGTTATTCGGCGCTTTCAAATCAATGCATATTTCATTCACAATGCTTTATTTCTTAAAATATATTCTTACTTAATTTTAAAATATGTTATATACTATTTTGGGCAAAACGAATATGTAACAAACTAAAAATAAACGAACGTTTGATCTAAAATTAAACGTAATGTTCAAAGCGGTTTCGTTAAATTTTATACATATCAACAAATTAATACATTTCAAAAAAGCATATTTAGCATAAAAAAAAAAGATGACAAAAATAAATACTGAGAAAGTTATTATTTCGGAGAGACAATTAGATACGATTGATAGTGTTCACCCGATGTTACGAAATTATTTCAGGTGTCATTCTCCAGAGTTACTCTCACTGAGAATGAAACCTGCTCTGGTTTCAAAGCGTCAGATAATTGTCACAAATCATGGCACTGTGACTTCTCAAAATAATATATTTATAAGGCGATAACTATTCGTATGCTAGACACAGTCTTAAAATCTCGATATAATTATTATTCCTGTCACGCAGTCGATCTTTATTGGTGAACAAGGCTACAGTATCAACCTTCATGGCTGTGCTTTGAGAGAGCGGCCATTATATTCAGAATACCTACTCTACTTCCGAATAACACAATAAAACAACAAATTCAAATACAAAAAGGCATTTTTTCAAGATTGTAATCAAAGTAAAGACTTCTGGAAGACTTTTAGCCAAACCTCTCGGAGGTCAGAAAACTTTTTTGCCTGCCCTGAGTACAAAATATTGGTGAGAGAATTTGCATCACAAAAGTACGGTTCGCCGTTTTTCGCTTTCAGCCGCGTTAAAAAAAGATCGTATATTATTTTATAGAATAAAAAACTTTGTCGGTAAATAGTTTCCATAACTTTAGATAGTTTAGACTTATATTGAAGCCTTGAAAGTATTCATTCTTAGTGAAAATATATTATCAGTATTACCATCAGCCACCGCTGACGTATATATTTCGTTTGACTAAACAGCCGTTGACAAAAAACGGTATTATTTGCCATAACGAGTACAAAAGAACTATTTTTTCCTTCACTCAAATTTGATCGCAATAAACTTTGTAACAATAAATCGGTAAGTACGTTTTTTTGTTTATTTTAACGCGCGGCTGCTATTAGCTGCTTCACAGAGAAAATAAAATATTAAGACCAACTACTAATGATTCCAAATATTCGTCATTGTCAACTATTCGAATATCGAATAGTAAAACTGTAACTATTCGATTAGTTTCTGAAAGTATGAAAGTACTACTAAAAGTTCAATTTGAATACTTAATAACATAACAGTAAATACACATTCCAATACAGTTCCATTGAATTACAGTATTTCAAATTTGCAGCTGCGTCAGATTACTACAACGAAATTTCTTCAATTGCTGAATTTTTTTATCATGTCCACTTTTAATGTAGAGTATATAGCATCCTAATGGAAGTATCTCAACAGACGATTTCTACGAGAACTGCTTGTTACTCAGTTGCTCAACCTCTCTTTTTTCGAAGAGAATAGGGATAGAAGGATAGAGCTACGACAGGACTAGTGATTAGCTAATCGCTTTCTCTACGTTTCGTTTCTTAGGACCGAATGGTTGAGAGGGAATTTTAGACATCGCAAACATCCATGACTACGAACAGAAATCTATAAATCAATTAAAAAATCAATTTTTGAAACTATCCGTACCTGGACTTGAACCTGAGACATACGTAATCGTAGCTACCGATGTTGACCATTGCACCACGAACCCGATAAAATTACGGCATGTTTAAAGGATGTTTTAGTCCAGAGCCATCCGTCAAACTCAGGTATTATAATATACTATTAAAGCGCACGAGTTGGATAAAGGCAAATATTACCACTACCTACGGTATTCGTTATTGCTCTTGCTTGAAATCACGAGAAATCGTGATGTGATCTTCTGTCGATTTTGTAAAATATTTCATTAAGAATTATTACAAATACTATTGGAATAGTTGCCCAAATATTCGAATATCGAATACTTAAAAAAAGGCTAAATATATTGTGATATTGAATATTCGAATATTCGAATGCGTATATTTCTTAGAATACCGCCATATCGAATATCCTACCTTTTGTTTATTGATTGTCGCCAGTTACGGTTGTGGTTTTGAGATAAAGGTAGTTTTTAAAATTGTGACAGTATCAAATGACAACTATTAGTATATTTTTTTATACAGGAATATATTTTTAAAGTAACATTATAATGTTAAGGATGTACTAAAATGAGTCAATAAAAAATATTTAACAACTATTCAATCATTAATTCTGATATTGGAGGTATGTACGGAGGCGTTCAATCTCGGACCCATTCTACAATCCCGGGGCTTCGGGATTCAGAATTTATCAATACCGGGAATGTCTTATGTTAAATTGTACATTTAAATTTCAATTTGTGTCGATTATTGCTTTAATTGGAATGTATACTATGGAATGGACATTGGATATTTTTTTAATTTAAAATGAGACTGTCTTTTATAAAAATGTTTAAAAAAAGCATAATAATAAAAATTATTTTATTTTATTTATTGCATTATTATGGTAGGTTTTACGAAACGGTTTCCAAAAAGAGGATATATCCTTCAATTTGACTTTAATATATTGTCCTCCATTCATTTAAGAAGCGGTCCTAATTTGTTTAGAACGTTTGTTATGAGACGAAATATGAGACAGAGGGAGACTACAATAAATTTATATTAATTTTGTAGGTATATTAAAAAAACTATGTACATAAACAAACTGATGGTACACGTTGTTGATCAAGAAGCTTTAATTTGATATATGAACTATTTTTTAGCATTTACAGTGAATTGCGAAATCCCGGTATTGAATAATTGACCGGGATTCTGGTATTGGAAGCCCTAATAAGTAGTTTACTGTTCAAATGGAAATTGTGGTTACTATGGAAGTTAAGTTTAACAACAAAACTCTGTTTTTGCCAAGAGTAAGTGGTGCTTATGAGAAGAATCAATTACCAATGAATAGATAAAATAATAACGTCTTAGATATAATCTGATTATTTCATAATTTTGTAGTTATGCTATTATTGTTAGTGGCACAATTTTGTATACAAACCGCTAAAGTATTACACTTCTTACATACATACCTAGATTTAGACCTAAATCCATTTTGATAGCGTTTCTCTCAGTCCGTAATTTCTCTTTGCTACGTACTTATGCCAGTCCTAACTATCTCATTAGTACGGCGTGCGTTGGGATTCCCTTTGGCCATTTTAGTGCCACTTGATTTTCACTGGACGGTCGTATTATTCAAGCTACGATCTTCATCTAGATTTTCATTTGTAATATAATTGTATACATTTAAGATACGATATTTTTATTTCATATGCTGATCGCCGTAACTGAGTGGTAAAACTCTTGGACGAAACTAGTCGTATTTATATACCTAATAAGACATGTTATACAAAAATACGGTCTCTGTGGTCTAGCAGTACGAGAAGGGTGGGTCTGAATTCAAGTCCCGATGAGGTAATTAAAAAGTTTTCAATTTTTCAGCTAAAATTTAGACATGGGTGTATTAATATATTTTATACTCTCATTTGAGTTGATATCGTGTGATTAAAAAAAATAAGATATTTGGCTCGTCTGCTATCAGCTGTAATGCAAGGTTTATTCTATATAATTAAAAAAAAATATATACATGTATTATGTATTATATGCTAAAGGTGGTGGTGTCACCTGTCAACATTTTGTTAACACTCACGTTCACACACGCATACTATATGTTTCTGTCTGTGAATGTTGCACAGTTATTCTGTAAGGGCAGTGTTGTGGAGTGTATTTCAGACAGACAGATAAATCAAGACAAAATAATACATATATTATTACTTATTATAAGAAAATTGAAATATAGTTAATTATTTTAGATCCATATTCAAGCTGTTTCTTTCATTTATTTCCATTCCCTAATTCCTCTATAAAATTTCAACAAAAGCTGTTTAACGAGAGCCCTTGTTATTCTGCCGTTAAACCTATCTTTTTCAGAGAGGTTATGTCTAGAATGTTATGACTAGGAAAGAATTAGTAGTTTGATTATAACTTTCCCTATGTCCATCCCCATTTTAAGGGTCAGCTGGGGTGTAATTAAAGTTATTGCAAACATCAATACTTTTGAACATAAATTTACTCGAACCCTTGGATACCGCAACCGAATATGATGAACGCCGAAAAACGTTAACAAATCGACCACAGGGCACAGATTAAAAGTATTGGCTATATATTAATATTCGCCACATGCTATTCGAAAATACTACAGAAAATACTCTATTTGGAGTTCAAACGCTCCAAGCTGGAAGTGGACAAGGTGTTGAAAAAAATAAAGTTCCTAATTCAGCCCTGTAGCAGCCCTACTTTAATAATAATCTACAAAGTACGCATGCAAACAATATCTGACAGCGTAGAATAGTTGGAATGGATCGTACTCATATGTCAGTGGCGCAGGTACACTGTGAAAAGGGGGGTGTCAAAAATATCGCAGCCCACGTGGGTTCTTCATGGACAATATACTTCCTCACCGCGTATTTGTATAACACAGCCAATACTTGTGGTAACCATGCGGCCATTTTTCCATTGGTTTAGATATTTGTATTATATTTCGTATATTAAAGTGGTCAGCGTTCATATGCACAATTACATCAATTAATTTTTCAATTATTGTATGAATTTGTAGACAAAGACATGGTTGTTTGCGATGGTTAAATTCTATTCCAACTACACAATCCTAAAAACCTCATTCTACACCCTCAAAAGAGAGATTGAGAAACTGAATAAAAAACGGTTATCTTAAAACATATTCTGTTACGACCCAATATTTTGCATCCATTATTTGTATGCAGAAACCATCCAACCCACAAATTAATTCTACAAAATCAATTAAGATATTATAATTTAATAATGATTTCCAAGCCAAAATTTTGATTCAATATTTTAAGAGACATTTTTTATAACCCACAAAAACATCCAAGTGAATTGGATGCTTTCGTCTTGTTTTTGTTCAAATAATAATGTAGAAAAAATTCATGAATGTTGGACGTGTTCTGCAAAATGCTTGCTTGCCAGTTAGAAAGATGAGCCCAGCAGGTGAGTTCTTGTCTTTTGAGGCATTTGTCGCAAATTAACTCCAGTGTTGTGCATTTAATATTATGGTCTGATTCGTGGGGTGATATTAAATTAACATTAATTATAGCAACACTACAGTTGAAGTCATCTGTGCAAAACGCTGCATATATGTTCTTATATTTGTGCCAGCTCCCCTTTTTAATAACTAGTATTTTCTTTGAAGTGACTTATTTAAATACATTTTTTAATATATGAATTCTTGTATACTAATATTAATTTATCATTTTTTAAATAATGTAGAAACCATCCAACCAACAAAACTGCCATTATTAATGAAATAGCAAAACAATCCAAAAAAAAAAACGGCTATTATTAATAAAATAAGAAAACAATCAAATATAACAAACAATAAACAACGCATTATATTTGCTACATAAGAGAGTGGACATCTTGAATTATAACGTTGCACTGCCATTAGTCACTGTTTTACTTTTAGTGAGTAAAAAATATTTACAGAAGATAGTTCGTTCAAATGTGTTGTATGTTATAGTTGGATAATTATTATTATTATGTCTTTTATTTTCTCCAAAAATTTATGGTCACCGTGATTATACTGAATGTGATGAAATTTCATGACATTTTGCCATCGAATTATGAATATATTAGGTTGAAATAAAAATTTCTGTCTGAATATAGTGATTCTAGGAAGAACAATCATTCACATTCAAAATATAAATGCAAATAAGACGTGTTCTTCCCTTTGAGCACAGTGAAGTTGTTTCTAAAGTGTATGTATTTTTATTTATTGATATTTTTATTTAGTGCAAAACTTTTTTCCTTCAATGACGCCGTTACATCCACCGCACTTATAGAAGGGCTTACAAAGAGCCTGATCGCGTCTCTAAGCACTTAAATAATTTACTAAATTTCTATATAATTTCTTCTCACTGTGACTGATAAAAACTTAAACCCGTACATCGTATAGTCTAGCCGGAAAATATCGAACAGTAATTTTTAATTGTTAAATTATTAGAACCGGTGATAATGAAACTAAAGTATAATAATAATATAGGTCACGGGACGTTTACAAATATATTTTAGTCGATTTCGAGAAATATTTTTTTTATTTTTTATAACTTGACAAACAACCATTTATAGTTTAAAAAATCATCGGAATGCTCCATTATGAGTTCATATGCTCCATATTGGTAACTGACATGGTTTAACAAATGCAAGAAAAACTAACAAAAGTTTCTCAAGCATAATATATTTCTAAAACTTCTAAGGTTATGCTTGAATTTGATACTTGGTATATGGCGATAAGTTTAGTTATTACCAATTCACCTCTTGCGTCGCCGCGCTGTCACTCGGCATGACGTCACGCACAGTGTGAGCCAGGTGATATGAGTCACGAGCGCTTATTAAATTATGGCTGGGGGCGCACCTGGAGGCGATTTTCCGCACTCTGCCTCCGGCCTACAACAGTCACATATCAAAGATGTCACACATGACTTTGGCGCCGACTTCGCCCTCCCGCCCTCAAAGCGGTGAGGGAGAATTTCGTTTGGTTTAATGATTTAACGACCATGCTGGGTCACCTTGGGATTTGTAACAGTATGGCTGAACAGCTGATGGTGTTTGAAAAAATGATCTGTTTTGGTTAAAGTGAATAGACTGAGTAATTTAAAAAAGCACTTTTGTATTCATGCCCAAACATAATATTTATTTTTATTTTACTGCATTGAGTGAAAATTTAATTTTTTTTTTCCAATTTTGTAAATCAAATCGAAACTATTTATTCAATAAAATTCACATTTTAAAAAATATGTTTTACAAATGGATATTCATACGCGGGTTCCCGCTAGAGGGTTTGAATCTTTGAATGGAAATCTTTATTTGTATATAAGTAGAGTATTATTTTTTATTATGAAAATTGCATACATATCTGTGAAATTTTCATCCCTCCTCACCACCCTCTTTATCCGATTCTAAAAAAGGGGAAAAGCAAAATAGCGAAAAGTGATATATTATTCTAACGTAATCCAATCCTTCTTTCTTTATCCGTTTCAAAAAAAGGATTTGAGCTACTGGTTTCCATGATGAGTCATTTTAAAACCACTAATAATTATTACAAGATTAAAAACGTTTAAAAAATAAAATACATTTTTTTTGTACTTCTATCAAATTTGTAACTTGATCATTATAAAAATGTGGAAGTAGTAATTCTTTTTTTTTTATTTTTAAAACACAACGCCTTTCCGCCAAGAAGTGACAGTTACCAACTTATAAGTGATTAAAAATAAATTCCCTTTGCTTATTCATTGTCAATCGTTTTATGCTACTTTTGAGAAATCAAAATTATTAAACGTGAAGCATTTTAAATATAAATAATTTCTATGGCTAAGAAAATTATTCTACTACACAAACTATGCACAAAGCTTTCGCTACAGAACTACGGCATTCAGCAATTTATTTGTAATATTTATACCATTCAGCTGTTGTCAGTTCATTGTACAATTCAGTGTTGCTTCCTCTGAAAAGATTTTTCTGGTTTTACGTGGAAGTCGAAGGTTTAATACTTTAATAGCCTTTAAATAATTGTTATTGGTGCCACAACTATAGAATACAAAAAAATACCAACCAATTATAAATAGAACGTTACAACGAAAATATAATTGCAAAAGAAGTCTTGTTTGCTGAATAACGTTACTTTTATTTTCCATTGGTACACAATATACATTTTTTATAGTATGTATTTTAAAGACCAAAGGTTTTGGCTAAGTGTGAATGCACATGAAAGTGAAAGCAAGTAGCCAATATTGAAAATTATAGTCATTAAAAGCAATAAACTTCAAGTAGGGTATTAACTTATTAAACTTGAAAGGTAATTATTGAAAACAATCGTTGGATTATTAAATAAAATGGCGTATTGAAGGGTTTGAAGTGAAATTATTAAAGTGTGTGAGAAAATTTGTTTTGTACAATAACTGCTATCAATTTTGAGTATATGATTACCTCAATGAGCATCACATAATAAGTTGATTTGCGGGAACTGGTGGTAAATCTGTTTCTAAACTTTTCTCTTCGACGGAGGTTATAGAACTAGAAAACAATTAAAGAAAGAATAAGTAGAGAAATAATCTTTTTATGTGTTTCAATTTTAGGATCGTATAGCGGTAGGTTCGAAAACATCAAAGACATACGTGACTTATAAAACAGTCGGTTTACCAAAATAAATGTTTGATATTAACAATCCGGGGAAAAAAATCACCCGGTTATTGATCCTGCAATATACAAAGGAATAGAATATCAGAATTAACAGTTGTATACCCACTCGAGGTATAATATTTCCAGGTATTAGACGGGTGTATGCCACATAAGTATCGGGAATCTGGATAGTACTCGACCAAACTAATTCTAATTCTTTTCTCGAAATCGTCCAGAATAAACAAAGGTTCAATAAGTTTTGGCACGTAGCCAGGATTCGTTCAAGGGTTGGGCGGGAGCCTTCTGAAGAAAAAATAGTATTAATTTAATTTAAAGTTAAACTAGATACGGGAATTTACATAAACAATTAATTCATTGAATTATATAATTATTTACAAATTAAGCTTTGGCGTCTTTACTGCCAACGAATGCATTGTCGTATGAGCCTGTCCGGAAACTAGGGCATAAAATCCGGGACCCTTGTTATGATCCTACAATTTCAGGATCGATAAAGCATATTGGTCATATAGCGTAATTTCATGTTTTAAAATCAAATCTGTGTCCATTATTGTTTCAATCGGAAGAAATTTATAATTTTATATTTTTTAGGCATCGGAATGGATTCTTTATGTATTGAGAAGATTTTATGTATAGATGAAATTGCTTTTTTATGAAAATAGTGCAAAAAAAACATATTGTTTTCAAAATTATTTGTTCCAGACTACGGCAGTCAAGAAATATGAGAAGTAGGGAGACCACAATACATATATGTATTGATTATGTAGATATTAAAGTAAAATAATGTACGTAAACAAACCGAGGTACACGTTATAATAGTTGATCAGGGCGTAGTTCATTCTAAATATGACTTATTTTAACATTTACAATGAATCCCGAAATCCCGGGATTGTTTGAGTATCAACCGCGGTGTTGACTAATTGACCGGGATCTCGGGATTGGAAGCCCCAGTCTGGACCTACCAAAATCTATAATTCACACGAATATATTAAAATATGTATTTAAATTGAAGTACAAACAATATAAACTTAAAACAAATAATTTAAGACATCGACTGAGGGTGCTTGATGGAATTTCAATATCAAATTTGGATTATTGAGATTTTGTACACTTCCATGTATTTTGTCACTAACGACCCAGTTCGAGTCCATCCGTGTGCTCGAATGCCTGAAGATGCCGAAAGGCGAAACCCGGGTCGTTAGTGACAAAATACATGGAAGTGTACAAAATCTCAATAATCCAAATTTAAAACAAATAATATTATGAGCACTCCTATTTAACGATAATTTAATAACATAATCATTCAAGCTGAAAAATATATGATTTTTGCATATACAATAGTTACCTTTGTGATATCTCCGGAAATATTTAACCATTGTGTAGATATGTTGAATTAATTAGGCGTGTTAATTAATTTCACAGTGCTTTTTCATTTGTTGTTTGTTTGGCAGGGTTGCTGTACGATTGTTTTACTGGACCAGAATGTATTAATTGTGTTTATTTAACCTACAATAATATCGCGGTCGTAATACTGTATTTTTTAAAACAAATCTTGATACTTCGTGTGACTAAATAATTTAAATAACCTCACAAATTCTTACCTTATTATTTATATTTCTTGTGGATTTTTTTCTTTATTCAAGTATAATAATTATATACTTTTGCAAAATTTATACACAAAGCAAACGATAAAATAATAATTTTCAAGCGATGACGATGCGGAATAAAATTTGTTTTAACGACTTCTTTTTTTTTATATCATTGTTTTTAATTATTATTTTTTATCATTTAACATGATAAGTAATAAAAAACTAATGGAAATCGTCTAATAGTAATTTCAAAAACGGTTTGATGTTGCATATAATGAATGTTCTTGAATAACGTTAATTTTTGAGGCACCAAGATATCGTGTAAATCGATAGGTGTACTGAAATTAATATTGATATCACTAACTGACAAATATGAATGGTTATGATAAAAGCTTTATCAAAATTGCGGAAAAATCATAGCTCTAAATTTAAATCGTAAATTACAGCAATAATAAAAAAAAACATTTGGAATGTGTGTAAAATGATTTTTTCGGGCGTTAGATGTTAAAAATGACGTCCATTTTTACGGGACCCATTATTCAACCGCTGTAATGTGAACATTTATATGCCTGACATATGTTTATAAAATTCATTCGTCACAACAAGACACTTTGTATTGTTTTACTTTTAGACTATTTCGAAACCCGAGTACACTGAAGCTTTACATTTTAATTCCGAAAAAAACTTTTGCTAATTTTTGTATTTAATTACAAACTGTTATTTATACATTGTGTTTGAAAATAAATCAAATGAAACATTATATTTATGGAATATATTAATATGTACATTATAAAATATAATGGGAGACTTTTTAAGCTCATTAAAGTAGTAAAAATAGCTCAAAAGCTAATTATGAATATAATATATTTTTTCGAAATAATATTTTGTTTATATCAGGGCTGCTCAATCTTTTTTACCAAGGAATAGATTATTAAGAGCGAAACACAATTCACAGCATAAATGTGGAATAACAAAAGTATTTATTTAAATTTAAATTTCTCGAATTTACTTAATATTTGTTCACGCGGAACTTGCATTATTTACAGTGTATTATTTATTTTAAACATTTTCCTTTTCAAAATGTACCTACTGAAATGAGAAAATTAGAAATCATTTAACATTTTGTAATAATTATTATTTTTCATTACTGAATATTTTTATGTGTGTTGACGTAATTATTCACGATATTATAAGTTATTTAATATTATAAAAATCATTTATTAGTACAACTATATTGTATTAAGCAACGGTGGCCATCCTTGCTTGGCATTGTGTCATAGATATTATATAATATTCATATCAAATCTATTGTTTGAACATTGTTTTTGTTAGACCAAGCAGGATACTAGCGTGAACCAGGATCTGGTTGCCTATAGTGTTTTAGGTGTGTGCAATTATATTAATACCGCTGTGATAGTTTGCAATAGAATTTGTTTCGCTATTTATATTAATTACCTCCCTCATTGAAATCACTAAACTGTTAGTTAAATACCAAAATGTTTTAATGGTTAGTATGTTGTTATGAAACTATTCACCCGAACAAACGGCCGCCATTATTGTGATTCAATTAGCATACTTTAACACGATACCTGCACAAATATTGAGTTATTTCAAAATATTTTTTATTTGATGTCATAAAGCACGGGGAGTGAGAGTTAATAATATAACCACGGAATAATTTCGAATAAATATAATAACTGGTCTCATTTGAAAATTGTTACAACAATCATATTGACGTCTGTATTCTAAGGTCATCAGTGCATAATTTATGGCACAATTGAAGCAGTTTTGATGCGTGTTGGCCGATGACTTGAGATGCGTTAGGTCGAGCCCAACAGTGTATATTTTTAATACGTAACATTTGGCGTCCATATATTGAAACTACAAAGTTTTTGTATATACATATATTATTTTTACATCAAAAAACGCAATTGAAAACTTTTCGTATTATTATGCATGATGGACTTTCGGTTTAAAAAACATCCTCTCGTTCGTACTAGTCCGTAATATCGAGGTTTTACTGTAATTTAAAAAAAAGTAAGGGTGAGGTAAAAATATTTGAATAATAAATAAACTCCAAATTAATTAGTAATAAGTAAAGAATTAAGCAGTTTTTAATTTCACTTTACTTATTATTAATATAAATTCCATATTTTAAATGAAATATGCTGAATTACTCTTATTACTTCTTCTTAATTAAAATAAGAGACTTTAATTTTCTTCTTCAATGACGAAAACTGTCAAAGACTGTCCTATTCAATTAATTAGGGACTGTTTCATCTTATTCGTAGTTTTTCCACACTTCCATCGAAGACTAGACTAAGAGTTTTGTCAAATTCTGTCCTTGCGACGTGTCAAAAAATGACAGGATCTTCTCACTCAAATTGAAATATGGTGGAATGAAACAGTTTCCTATAACTCTACTAAGGTTTCTGTTGGAGATTTCTCAATACTATAATCTTGGATGGATTCAAATGTCATTCGTTTTTTGAGATCAGTTTCCTTAGTATTAATGTTGTAAATGACTTTATCATTTAATGGTTTTTCTTTAGAAGGGTCTGAAGCTATTTTTGTGAAGGAGTATGAATTGTTATGTTTCATTGGAGAGCTGAATACTACTTATTGATTTTTTATCAAGAAACTAACGAGATTGTATCTTCACAAGAACTAAAAACCTTTGTAAACGACCAAATCTCTTAAAATGATTGATTTATCACTTTTTAAAATTAGTGTAATTTTGTAACTGATAATTTTCACAGGAGTATAATTTGTGTTCATTCAATTTCCTTGAGGGAAAACCGTGCAATTAAGAATTAACAATATTAATAAAAATTAGCTGCTCAATCCCAGTGAATCGAGAAATTTTTTTGCTATGATTCCATTGTTTGTATGTTCCGTGTACTAAAAGTGACAGGGGGGCTCGGAAATAATGAAATAAGTGTACCGTTAAATTCGCACACACCACGTTTGTATAACATTTATCCAGCGATGCGTTCGCCATGAAAAAAAAATCTATTTGAAATTTTGCTCAAAAAACGTTCTCCGAATGCACAATACATAAATCTCCCGGAATGACTATACGCTTTTTTATGAGTCAATCTGATGATTAATACCCTTTTAAAACAACTTTATATATAAATGTATAAAAAACTTCAATTTGAATTTTCAGTTTATTAATTATTAGTGTCTGTTTATACGTCTATATTAATTTTGTACACAATCACTCACATAAGAGAAATTGGCTTGCTTTTTTCTCTCATTTTACTTTTAAAATAGCATATCAATTTTAAATTATTACAACCTTTTTATTTTTTCTACCGATTTAACTTAAATGTGGAGTAAGCATATGGATTCTTGATATAGAGTATAAATAAAGGATAAATTAATGGATTCTTGATATAGACATCTCAACAGAATTTTTATACGAGAACTCTTGCTCATTTTCTCAACATTTTTTTTCGGATAGATTATCAATGAAGGATAAAAGAATATACTGTATACATGACTCGTAGTAACCTTATTACAATTGCAACGTCCCGTTTTTACGGTTTAGGAGACTTTATGTATTGCAGACATTGATGTCTTTGAAGACAAATTGATAAATATTTTAAAAATAATTTATCAATTTACTAGTACTGGGATATAGGCACGCATTTTTTATTAAAACAAAATCTAAAAAGCCGTTTTGCTAAATTTGTAAAAGAGTTAAGGTTTCAAAATTTTTAGTATTAAAATAAAAATAAACCAAATGGTCAGGAAATTGACAAATGAATGCAATTCTAGAATACCTAGTATGAGACGCAGTGTTTATTGAGTAAATACCATGAACCAAGATTTAAAAAAATATTTATACAGTCAACAATAATTCAGAACGCATCTGAACTGTTTATGAATCATCTTTCTGCATCAATCTTCGAGTCGCCATTATGTTAACTATTATAAACACCTTACATATTTTTATTCCTTAACAATTGATGGCTGTCGCAAAACTATAAACTATTATTAGTAACGATTCCAATCAAGAGTACATAGAGTTTATGAATAATGTACAACTTTTAGTAAAATGAGAGCATTTAACATTAAGATGTTATTCCTACAGAAAAATATATTTCGTTACATCATAAGAATGATTTGAACACATTTAGAAATCACTACCAGAAAGAAACTAATACTGTCCGAACCATAGTAAGCACCAAAGTCAATTATTGCCTAAGTCCTGTTCTGTGGATATGTTTCCAATCGCTAGATTGTGTAATCGATACGTGGAGTGCTTCCCTTGATTTCGTTTCGAGCCCAATGCTTTGAACACAGGTCGTTCAAGAGTAAGTAATCGTTCATAAGTGGAACACACACATCTGAAATAAACGATCTGAGGAAGTCAAGTGTCTCCTCAATTAGAACGTATAGTTACAGCATGGATTAGTTCTTGTTTATCAAAACCTCGTATCTTACCTACTAATACGATTGGTTTTCCATGATAATAAATTTAGTCTTTATTTTAAATCGTAAGTTAAAATACTCCATACGCAGTTTGTATCATGTTCATCAATAAAGGAATATGCTTTCGATTTTAAAACTATATTAAGAAATTCAAATGGTGTTGAGACATCACATTTGGGTAACTAGATGGCAAATTAATATGCAGATGTTACTTTTTGATTTATGTCTGTGTCTACCCATTTGTAGTGTGAAGCATATGGAATCAACGGTCTAACTCAGTGTCAGCTAAACATTTTTACTTCAGGACAAAATTTGTTCTGCAGCACACTATGTACAAATGACTTAAAAATGTAACGTACTTTATTAATACATGTGAATAAAGAAAATTTTAGTGTAAGTAACAATACACAATTTTGTTTTATAAACATATATAATGTAGGTATACAGAGGTGGTAAATCGGTGAGAATGATGCAATTTATTTTCAAGAAGAATTATGTTAAAACGCCTCTCTAAATTTGATAAAATAAACACGTTACCTCTCATCTACCACTTTTTTAACAGAAAATAGGAAATCGATTGAAAAATCAATATATTATGAACTTGTTCGGACGGGGACTAGAACCTGTAGGCATCGCAACCAAAAAGGATGAGCGAGCGTTGACCGATCAACTACAGCATCGGCCGACGCAAGGGATGAACTACTTAACTATGGATGGTGAAAAATTTTCAACAATTTTTTTATTTATATTTCATTCGACGTCAATTTCAATAATTAACAAAATATTGATAATTACTCAAATGATTTTTTGATTGCTTGTGTATTCATACCGTGATTATAGTATATTATTGTTACGCTATTTTCTGTTTCAATTTTGAGTAAGTGCCTACATGGAATCTCTATAGTGCATTTCAATGGAAATTGTCAATGAGAACTAGTTTTTAGTCGGTGAGTAAGCCATAACAAATGCTACCAGTTGCATCCACTGTTCCAAAATTGACAAAAAATATATTTTTTGAATTTGAACGTTTGATTATACATTTGATTTATTATTTTTTTTATTTGATTTATTACCTTAAAAAGGGGAATGTGCTATTCTAACTTTCCATTAAAGTCATTTTATAAGTATTATTTATCAATTTATTTTCTTCTGAAGACTTGCTTTTTTAATTCGAGTTGCTCTGATAAAATCGTTCGTAATAATCATTTCAGGTACCTCGGCGCATGGAAACTTCTATGAAAGACTTCACGCTGCCTTCAAAATGTGTTGTTAATTACTATTTCCTGTTATTTATCAAAAGTCAAGCCTATTGCTCAAGGCATTTTGATTGGCAGAACACAAGAAAATCCACTCTGTAAGGTATTGTGTTGTGATTATGAGTCGAGTGTGTATACCTTATAGAAGTCTGCACGGGCCAAAATTTCATAAAATTACCCGTCCGACCTCGGTCTTTTCAAGCCCGACGCAGCCCGGGTCTAAGTCTTGACAGCACATTTAGTACCCGAACCCGGCCCGACGTCGAGGATTATTTTTCGAACATGATTTTTTTTGATATTTGCAATAAATTATGATTGTATATAATTCTGTTTATTTTAAACGAATCAATTGTTTTTTATAAATAATAATAAACTTTTTGACACAACGAACTATCGACCATCTAAAACTTGTGGAAATCAGATATGGAATTATGCTCACAGTTTATTTTTATGTACGAATTAATAATGTTATATTTATAAACAAACAAAGCACTGTTTCAGATTTAACTTCAAGTAGCTCATTCAATTTTTATGAGTTTTTCAGCTTCAAGTTACCGAAAAATATTTATGTCGACACCATACTTTTTATAGAATATTCATAAAGTTATTGATTGTTTTATGAAGAGTATTGCCACATGGCTTACTCGTGACCCAATATTTGATGGTCCGAAATATTTTTCTGAAAAATAAATTTCGTAACCGAACCTGGTTTGGGCCAGAATCTCATTTGCCTTTACCCGCGAGAGGTGAAAAGAAACTTATAAATCCACGGCCCCGTGCAGACCACTAATGCCTTGCCAACTTTATTTCGAAATTGTTCATGATTTATTATAAGTTTCTTTCCACATTTACAAAAATTTCTTAAATATATATTTCTGTTGGCATTAGAGCATCCAATCCCGACCCCTTTTTACGATTCCGAGATTTCGGGATTCAGAATTTCTCAATCCCGGGATTGGTTATTAAGTGTAATTGCATCTGTTAAACTATAAATTTAAAATTTAATTTGTGTCCACTATTGCTTCAATTGAAATGTATATATGATTAAATATTTTTCTAGGCATTGGAATGGTTTGTTGATTTAAAATCAGACATTTACAAAAAAAAACAAAATTATTTTTTATTTATTGCAGTATTACGGTGAGCTTTATCAAATGCTATGTCCTTTAATTTGACTGTAAAATATTGTCCTCCATTCATTTAAGAATCAGTCCAAATTTGTTCTCCAGAACGCTTGTTACGAAATATGAGATGGATAAATAATAAATTTAAATATCAGCACTACAATAAATTTATATTACTTTTAAAGATATTACAAAAAAAACTATGTACATGAACAAACCATGGTACACTTTGTAGTTAATCAGAAAGTTTTAATTTGATATATGAATTATTTTTTAGCATTAACATTGAATCCTGAAATTCCGGGATTTTCTGAATATTAATCCCGGGATTACGGGATTAAGTATTGGAAGCCCTAGTTGGCATGCTACTCAAATAGATAAAAACATTTATAAAATCTCTCTAAGCAATTTTCAATTTAAAGATAACGGTATATTGAATTTTAAGATGGTTTAATTGTCTTAATAGACACCATCTCTCTATCAGCTTCACAAATATATACGTAACCGATCTAAAATATAGTTTGAAGTATTCATCCGGCTGACGTTTTAAACTCTGCTTTTGATTTAATGCCATTTTAGTTCATTTGGTCAATGACAATGATCCACGACCAATTGAACACAAGGGCTGATTTATCCACATTTGCTTAAATCATATATTGTATACATTGAGAGTCTAGATTTGAATAACATAGTATTTATAATCAATAATTTTATACCAGATTTTTTAACTCACACTGCGTTGTGTGAAAATTTAAATGTAATCATATGCTTCAGAAAACACTTTTTTTGATATTTTTATAGAGAAATAAAATTTAAATGGATGTTATAAAAACAATAAGTTGAAAATAGATTGCTTGATTTTAATAATAATCAAGAATTAGCCTTACTTAGTATTCAGTCGATGATAAAATTGTAACATGTTGTGTAATAATTTCTTTGCAATTATTATTGACATCATTCTATGCTTTTTTGCAGTAAGTTGAAATTATGCAAGAAAATATTGAAATACTGGTAAAATAATATGCAAAATTATATTAAGATTTTGGTAGGAAGTATTAAAAAAACATTGAATAATACTCTTTATGACTCATGATAGTCATTTTAAGAAAATTGAACTATAATAAACCAAACTCTAGCATTGTTGTGGAACTCATGAGTTGATATGGATGAAATATTTATTTTTTCTCGCTCTAAAGCCGTTTAAATATGATTTCGGTCAGTTTTCCTTTTACTTTTCTCTTTTGCCTATTCATTGGACCTTTATAAAATGTCATCGCGACTCCATTACATGATAAAAAAAAACCTTTTTAGATACCCCTAACGGTCCAGTGGAAAATCTCATAAAATATTTATAATTGAGGAGATGTATGCAATAACTGCTTTAAGGAAAACCATACCATTGACAAAATATTCATGCTCATGAATATATATAACTTCTTACTTGCAAAGTACGTATATTTTATTGAAAAAAATGTTAAGAAGAGAAATGAATATAATTTAAAATAATTTGTCACCACCTTTAACATTATGAGCTTATATAAAAACGTATTATAAAGATGTCAGCACCAAGGATTTTTAATTTAAATTTTATATTTATTGTACTATTTATTGCACTAACAGAAATATTATAATTGTTACATGCCTTTAGTAGAAATACGTGCGGTATGAAAATTTTTTTTATTGAAATATTCTTGTAATTTTTAGTCGATTCACTTAAAAGGTCTTGCATCTCTGAGCGAACAATTGTAAGCCAATAATAACGCATAATTATAAAAAAAGCTGTATGTGATTTTTAAATTTATAGTGTTTTGTGTGTTTTTAAATCAAATTTGAAGTCTTAATGTGATTAAAATCAAACAGGTTTCTATCGCAAAACCAATCTACATCGAAGTATTTTGACAGGACGTGTCAGTGCCAGTATAAAAAAATCAAGGAAACTATTGGATATATGATTTTATTAAAGCTAGACTTTTGACATCTTAAACTTGGGTGTTCATGATGTCTTACTTCCTGATATTGATCTTGAGTGATTTAAAAAATTGTCGTCAAGTTCGTCGTTTCGATTTTATATTATGGCAATTTTATTGTTATGCTATATTAAAAGAGAGAAACTGTAATAAACAATTCAAATTTTTATGTTGTTTTTAACTGTACGGTTTTTGGAATTAAGACGTTATTTCATACAACTCCTTAATTGTCAAATAATATATCATCTGCGCACGAAGACCGCTATGTCATAATATTTACGTCAGGCGCAAAAAAAATGTTCAGGGTCCGATATTGAAATGAAGTTTTGACATAATGTTTGACCGGGGGGCAGGGAGAGGGGTGTCATATTTCAGAAAGTTTTGCCATAGAGACTGTAGCCTTTGCCACGCTGGCCGCATTATCGTTAGCGGACTTCGAAACTTTCCTATCTCATTTTTTTACATATTTTTTTGTTCAAGTTGTAAGTGTGATCATGTAGTTAAAACAGTGTTTTTCAACCTTACTGAAACAATCGCCCCTTAGCCACAAAAAATATTCAATGCCCTCCCAAAGTCAGAACTAATTTTCAAAATTTTAATATATTTTATATTTAATTGTTTTTATTGCAGAATAACTCGGTCTCACTATGATTGAGAGAGATGATTAATCACCCATTCGCATTCCTTCACCGCCCACCTTACATGTTTATAATATAAAAAACCATTAACTCATAATGCTGTGATATTATCTTCTTACCATTCAGAAAAACCAGAAATCACCTAATACAGTTTTCATGTAAAAAATATTTTTCATCATTAAAAATTCACTAGGTAGTATTTTTTATGTAATACGTTACAACTCAGAATATACCTACACGTTGACCTATCCTGGACCTGAACTCAATTCTAACGGCATGCGCATACTGCACCAACCGCAAATTGGGTCTCCAAGCACTCTTAAATTACATCAAATGTCATCTTGTGTAGTCTTGATGAACAAAACGTTTATATATTAATAAAATAAGCGCAATTCGAGCTGAGCATATTTTTTCTATATATTTGTACATAGATAGTAATCAGATACCATAACTATGCCAAGGTGGGTAATAATGTGTTGTGTCTCTAGCATATTCGGGAGCTTAGGATCACAGAGACCTATCTAAAAAAACATAGAGATCAACAAAAATAAAGCTTTTGGTGCCATGTTATCAGGCAAATAAGTACAGTACGTTATTTTACTAAAATTCGTTATTAAAAAAATATATAAAATTAAATTAAAACTGAACTTCCACAAAGCCACCGCCGAATCCATGAAAATATAAAAATATATTATCACATTATTTCAAACACACTTATAATAAATTTGAATTATAGAGATTTTGTACACTTCCATGTATTTTGTCATTTATTACTTGATATAATTACATATGTGGGTATAAAAATAGTGCTTGGACAGTGGTTAGGTTAGGCTAGGTTAGGAACTGAGTAAAAAGCAGTTTTCGTAGAAAATAGGTTATCTTGAGATACTTCCACTAGGAGTCCATATGCTCCATATTAGGAGCGGACATCGTAAAAAAAAGTATATATATCAGGCTCGTGCGGTGGTTTTAACTCTTTCTCGCTCAATCACAATAAAAGTGAAAGTGCAAGCGAGATGTAAGGGCATGCGGCGCATGCTCTTGTATCCTTCTTGCTCATACCCAAATTAGGTTGTGCGATAGAGATAGTTATAAGTCCACCGCACGCCGATGATAGATATATATATATAGAGTTAGACTTCGTTGAGAGCTTCTTCTCAATTCGCGGCTTGCTCGTAGGCTACAAAAAAGCTTAAAATTTATGTTGCTTAAAATTATCGCAGAATTTCATTGATTCGCGACACGGCGAACGATCGTATCGACCCGATAATCGAAGTTGTCGCATGGCGGAGCTAACGCGTAAGCGGCGCGCGTCTATGTGCGTGCGAAAAATCGAGCGTTTGTGTAAAGTGGATTTTATTTATCATGTCGTAGTTAATCTATGTTTGTTTGTTGCGTTTGTTTTGGTGCAATGTGTCCATTAACAGTGAAACAGTGTCTACGCTATCAATACGTTTTGAAGTACTGCGTTAAACGTTATGAATTCTTTTTCAAACAATCTATTACTTTAATAAAAACTACAATTTATTTTATAAGATTATTCAAAACGAATAGGTTTAAAGATTATAAAAGAAAACTTAACATTTTATGTAACATATATATTAATATGAAAATTATAACCAAATAGCTTAAAATTAAAGTAAATGTTGTTTAATGTTAGTCGCGTGTTCCCTCTTTCAAAATCACCTCGTTTAAAGCTGTTTCATTTAGCACTCTGTCATCTAGGAATGCATTCTAAACGCTTAACTAGGTCTCACTATACATATGTGTATAAAATACAATCAAAACAAACAACAGAATATATATGTTTTTTACTAACCAAGTATACAAATAATAGACATCGACTGAGGGTGCTTGATGGAATTTCAATATCAAATTTGGATTATTGAGATTTTGTACACTTCCATGTATTGCGCTCGAATGCCTGAAGATGCCGAAAGGCGAAACCCGGGTCGTTAGAGACAAAATATATGGGAGTGTTCAAAATCTCAATAATCCAAATTTAAATTGTTAAATTTGCGAGACAGCATTTTTGTCATTATGGCATTATCGAACCCGGCATTAAATCTAAGCATACATTTTTATAGTTACACCCTTTTATGATTCTAAGCCCGTGAAATATAAGACTCAATCTTTGACGCAAAAAAAATAATTAGCGTAATGTTAGTCAATTGTAAGTTCGCATTTTCGCTTAACAGAATAATAAATATAAAAATCTGCACTTGAAAAAATACTTACAGCAAACAAGATACAAAAAAATAAACTCATTAATTCAGAAATATTTGAATGATAATAAGTATTTTAATAAATTTGAATGGAAAAACACATTTTGTGGAAAAGTTTTTCGAAAAATTTCCAACTATTTTTTCTGTGATTTATTCTTTTTTTCACATTTAGTCTTTTGGTATTCCTCTGAATTCAATTATAATATAAACGCGTTTGATTGTTTATTTCTCTTTTGGCCAAATTTGGACTGTCAAGTAAAATTCGGCAAGAGCTTTTGCAACAATAGAACAGATTTAAAAATTTTATTTTCTTACCATAAAAAATTCTTAAATAGATTAAAGAAAGTAATCGCTTGAAATGCTTTAATACGATTTGTATTGAATCCTTGCATTTATTTAAAATAAAAAAAAGCATGTCTTTAAATAAAAAATATATATAAAATAATATAATGTATCACTATAATCATTAAGTTTATTCATACGCCACCACCTATTCATTAGATAATCGTTTCCATTCCAACAATGTGTATCTGAAAAATCTACATTTTTCGGGAGAGCATAAAAACAGAGTAAAAAACAACTTTATCAATTTAAAACAGTGATAAAAATCACATAAATATAATACATATCCTATATTAGCTTTGAGAACTCTGCACACGCTTTACAACGCGTGACGGTGGGGCAGGCGCGGCGTTTGACTGAAATATGCAAAACCGCTCAAGACAAGACGCGCGAACTTCCAGTCCCTGCGCATTAACTACGGACATTGCAAAAGCATGCTATGCATTTTAGTTTTAAGCGCCGCGCCCGCCCCGCCGTCGCGCGTTGACGATGGCCGAGCACATATTATTATCACATATCACATGTAGGTATGAAATTTTTTCATGGCGTAAGCGTCGCGGTTCACGGTGTAATATAAAATGTTAAGCAATGGACCCACAGTTCTGACGTACTATCTACTTTAAACATTCAGTATTTCAATTTCAATGCCGTCATCGGTGCGGTTGTACTAGTATAATATATTTAACGTATATGTTTTTGTTTTAATTCGATAAAGTGGTTTTTTAAACTATTTGTATGCTATCTCGAAAAATATTGATTTTGCATGGAATGAAACGACGATATAATATATTGTAGTGTTGCAAAAAACGGTTTTTTGAATTATTTAAAAATAATGTTTAGATATAATGTTTGGCTTCATATCATTTTTTATTTTAGTTTTATTTGTTCCAGCAATTTCTACTCTCTTTCAATTTTCACAGAATCCATTTTAATGAGAACTGGTGGTTCCATTCGTTAATCCTTCCATTTCATGAAAAGAAGGATTAAACATCACGTAAACCCATGCTTTTGGATATAGATCCAGAAATCGATTGAACAAAGAATATATTATGGATTCCATTTTGTGATATGAACACTCGACCTCACAACCAAGTACGACACAAGCTTAGGATCATTGATTACTCAGCCCCGAAACCGGATATTTTACCACAATAATTCCAAACAAATTAAATTATGTAATCTTTATATCTATCTTTCGCTAAGTAATTATTATCGATAATCAAGCATTGGTTTAATCCTCAGTATAAAGCTGCACATGATTAATATTCAGTACAACTGGAGTGAATTATGTGTAATTTATTATTGTGATTTTGATGAACGAAAAATATTTTAAAAAATAAAACACAATTTGTTTGTACTACTTCCACATATTTATAATGATCAAGACCGGTTTCGCTCATCACGAGCATTATCAACTGATAAAAATACAAACATAACAGGCGTATTTATATAAAATTGAGTGAAAAAATGAAGGTATATAAAACTGATGGTTAATGAACTGAGACAAGAAAATATTGATTAACAAACAAATTATACATAAATCAAATGAAAGAGTCTACAATTAAAATGTTATGGACCTCTTGCAAATCATTAAATACTAATCTACAATCACAAATAAAGCTACATTAAAAGTCCATTTAGCTGAACAAAATTACTAATGACGATAATAATATAAAATGATGACTCAGGGAAATTATAAGTAAAAATTAATGAACCATTTAAAAATAATCAAATATTATGTATGTAATAATAAACAGCCATCTTAAGTGGGGAAAGCAGAGAAACTATGAGTATCCAATAAATTTTAATATCTGAAAAACAAAAATTACAGAGACAGAATCAATTCTTAAAGGTTAAAAATGAAAGTTAAAAATAACCTTACCGGTATAATACAAATTAAGTTAGTACAAACAAATTGTGTTTTATTTTTTAAAATATAATGTCTTTCCACCAAGAATTGACAGTAAACACAGGTTTTGAAGGCTATCTGTACAAAACTATGAACCATATATGAATTTTATTACATACGTGACGTCATTATACTCTGAAAATGTTCTTTCATCAAAACAATATGAAATGTATAAGTAAATTTACTTGCGCCTTTAGAGTCGTTTTGTTTTTCTAATGTCCCAAAATGAATTTTAAAACTTTCGCCATCCATATTCACCACCACAGCAATTTGAACGATTACTTGAAACAGTTTTGGAAATACTATAGAATGAAAAAATAGCGTGACCGAAGAAATTTCGCGGAAATTTGTCAAAAATATAAATACAGGTATACCTTTTCTCTTTTAACATACTGTCAGATTTGTCAAAAACAAAAAGAGAAATTAATATCATTCATTTTCCGACAATGCCAAATTACAATTCCGTTTATGAATATAGCAACCCTCGAATCACGGCTTTTGTTAAGCAAAGAATTTATAAAGTTCCCGTTATTATTTAATGTAAAAAAATTGACATTTTTCATGCGTCATATAATTAATATCGTTATTTTATAACGAGAAAATGTTTTTTTTTAAATACTGTTTGACAAAAAGCCCTTTCTTTAAACAACATTTGATTTTTTTCACATGATTTGATTCGCACGCGGTAGCTGAGTGATATATAAGTAATGAATGGGAACCCAGTTTAAAATTCCAATCTCAAAAATTTCGTTTTGATATTACATTATTTCTTCAATGAATATTGATAATAATATCCATGTATACGCGTGTCCATACTTAAAACAATCTTTATTTTTTGTAATAAATGAGATGAAAAAAACTGTAAAATCTATTCTTTTGGACAAAGTATTTTCATCAATACATTTAGAGCTGCCAATTGCCGTGGACTATTTGTAATACTCCAAACCCTCTATGGTAGGGATGCGAAACTTTTTCATACCGAAAAGCCGCATTCAAGAAACTTCAATTGGGTATATTTCAAAATGAGAAAACATTACTATTCTGTTTGCTTGTTTGTCCGGTATGCGTTCCTATACTATTCAATTGATTGCAATGAAACTTTGGTGAGTTCTTTTACCCGTTCCCGCAAAGGTTTCTAAGAAAAAAAATCAAGATTTAAAAAAAAAAGAATCAAATAGATACAAACAGCGACATTTCAGTTCGTATGTGACATGAAAGTGGTGTTAATTATTAAATTCCAATTACCCGTCTTAAATGGAAAATTTCAATGGGAAGATGTACTGCTGCCACGCATCCCAATGATTCCAACAGATATGCCAGTTGAACTTAAGCTTCTGGAGTTTCTGGTGCGAATCGCATTTGCAATGACCATCAACAAAGCACAGGGACAATCGCTACAAGTGTGTGGACTAAATTTGGAAAATCCATGCTTCTCCCAGCTATATGTGGGCTGCTAACGTGTCGGAAAACCTTACGATTTATTGGTGTACGCAAGAGACGAAAATATTGTGTATCCAAAAGCACATCAATAAACAGAATTAACACTTCCTTTTTTTGCGTGGCATTGCAACGCACGCCGGATATTCGCTAGTATTATTTAAATATAAGTTTACAACAATGTTGCTGACATTATTTTCAAGGATTTTAATCAAACTTTTACATATGTACGATTGAATATGCTGGTTATCTAAGATTTTTATCACCAAAAAATATGGTGTCGTACCAAAACAATTTTTTTACATGTCCGCTCCCAATGTGGAGCATATGGTCTTCTAATGAAGGTATCTTAACAGAATTTTTCTACGAGAACTGCTTGTCACTCAGTTGCTCAACCTCTCCTTTTCGAAGAGAGTAGGGATTGAAGGATAAGGCTATGACAGGACTAATGGTTAGCTAATCGCTCTCGCTACGCCCCGTGAGGATGGGATGGGTGGAAGGGAGGACTCAGACTACGAACAGAAATCCATAAATCGATTGAAAGATCAATCTATGAACACCGTCCCCACCGGGAATTGAACCCGAGACATCCGTAACCGAAGCCAATGACGCTACCAACTGCGCCACGGATGCCGACAAACCAAAACAATATTTCTACATTATTCTATCAGTATATGTTTAAATTTGTCATTGATCTAATTCAATTCAATAACTAAGTGCAACAGTAAAAGAAATCTTTTGTGTTATTTATAACACGGTTCAAAAGAACATATACATGTTTTAACCACATCTTTACACGAATTATTTGTTCTAACACGATTCCCAGAAACATTAATTGTTATAATTATTATATTAAATATTTTTAATTTCGCGTGTTGTTGCGTTATGGTGTTCAATAAACTGTAAATTTCAAGCTATGAAAGCGATTTTTGTAAACTCCCTAATAAATGTGCGCCTAAATTATCAAGTAACGGAAAATGGTACATATATTGTATTATTTTTCTTAATTAAACCACGTATGATTAATGGTTTTAGAATTAGTTTATGTTGTTTTATTATAACCTTTTTTAGACGATTTTTAAACGATTATAGATTTTTTTTAATTTAAGGAACCAATCTTTGATTTTTCTATTTTATCCATAACTTTTTTACACAGTTTTTGATAGAACGTATCCACCGTGTAAAAAAGAGTTAAATGAGTATTTACTATTTCATTTATGCTCACGATATAGTCCTCAAAGCGAAACTGACACATTCTACAATAAATGTTAAATGAAATAACAACTGATTCTGTTTCGAAAAAAAAAAATATGGGGTTGTTTAACAATCGGTTTTCGTTATGAATCGAAACAATGTAGAAAGCGATTTTTTACGAGTGGCAGGCAAATTGGGCGCGGGAAACTTTTATTGCCGGTAAAGCTTTTTAACGTGTGAGCTTCGAATTCCCGGCATCCAAATAATGCCCGACCCTATAAATCTTGGGACATTTCCGATTGATATTCGATGACAGTTTTCAAGTATCTGTAATAACGCTTAACGTTTTTGTTTTATTTTTTATATGACACTCTTATATTACTCCTTTTTGTCGATCTATTAATTCGATTTTTATAACTGGCAATAGAAAAATCATACGTATTGCGTTTTATTCTGAATCAGTCACTAGACTCGTAAAAACAAAATAAGGAAACAAACGTGTTTGCTCTGGACACATACCTTAATATTTTACAATGATTCAAATCAACCTGGTCAGAAACTGCATATAAATTGCTTAAGATATATCAAAATATACACATCAAGATTTCAATAGTTTCAAATTATTTTTACTATAATTGGCAATTAAGAAAAGCAGTATACAATATCAAATTTGCAGGTGCTCACATTTACATTGCATTATTTACGAAAGATTCATTACAAATCAAAATGTAATTATTCAAATATCATACTTTAAAAGATTTAACATCAGTTGTTGACATCGCTATACAAAATTGATCTACATGTGTAAATACTTAAGATCATTATATTTTGTATTGAATACTCTACTTTAAATAATTAAGTACACTTTTCAAATAAGGCATTACTAATTATATAAATATGTAGTCAGTAATGACTTTTATGTAAGTAAGTTTACTATACAAACCCTGTTTTCTGTTTATAAAGCAGTTAGACTGTAATTTAAAGTATAATATAATAATAATCTTATAGGAATAGTTTCTAAGGGTACAATCACACTTTATGCCGAGGAAAATTATAAATATTTTTTTGTATGGTCATAAATTTTTTTATTTTAAAAATAAGCATGGATCATATCAAAACTATTAAGTTTGAAGAATAATCAGATAACGTACAATTGCCAGAAAGTGATGCCGAAAGATTTCCAGAGATTACGGTGCTCACGGGTTCGAATCCCTGTACGGACAGTTTCATGAATTGTTTTTTAATCGATTTATGGATTTTCATTCATAGGCATGACTATCTGTAATGTCTAATATACCCTCTTACCCATCCGATCCTAAAAATGAGGTGAATACAATAAATATCGTGAATAGCCCAAACAAAACGTGTATTAAATTATATACATCGTGATTACTGAAAAAAAATATTTTGGAAAAACGGAGGGATAAGTCCTTTTGCCTTTCTAAAGTCGATATATTATATATTTATGCAAAAATACAGTGTATTAGCACGTTTTGTGTGAGTTATACACAATATTTCTTGTGTGGGTTACGTCCTTTTTCCTTTCCACAGTCGATATACACTTTGTCATATATATTGTATACAGTGACATTGTATGTCCAAATAATTCGAGCATATAAATGTCTACTTGGCATGAGGTCTAAAGGCTCCTTTACGTTGGTATAATGGAAAATAATATATACAGTAGATAATTACTTCAACTATCAGGCTTAGCTTTCTGGTGGCGGTGGAATAATTAAATTATCTGTTAACATAGAAGTGCTTTTAAGTCTGCCCCCCCCCCCCTAGCCTGGATGAGGGCCCTCCTAAGTACCATGGGTATTAACTTTTTTATGGACCTGTGCTGCCGTAGAAAGTAAAGTTGACTATAAACTTACGTGCGTATGATTTTAACGTTATGCATGAAGTAAATATAACCACGCTTTAAAAAAGAAATTAAGAATAATCATAGTGTATAGCTCAATACCATATTATGTATATTATAAAGTCGGCTTAAGAGGATATAGTAGATTTTTTCCACACTTAGCGAAAATTTTTAATCGTTCACCGTCACCTTAATCTCATTAACAGTCGAAAAACAATATTTTTTGATAATCGAATTCTCCGAATAATGGAAATTGGAAAGTTTTCTAGCCTGTCTTAAGAGCTGCCACCTGATTTTCTAAATATTTTTACAAACTATTTTACGTCATGACTTCTTCAGAGTTTATTGTAAATTACTGATATTTAATATCCAAGAAAAAATCATACAAAAGGTTTGTTTTATATAATGACTAGAGAAAAATTTGCAATTTATTTAGTATAATGATTGCATATTTTTTTTAGGATTGTACCAAAAAGTACATTTTCTGCCACTTTTTTTCTGACTTAAAGTGGTATTATACTTAATAGTCCTAATTCCATTACATCAATAATAAAAAAAATAATTTGAACAATATATCGTCGTTGTTCTGGAAGAAAACACTAAATCGAAAAAATGACATATTGAGTTAATTATACCAAAAGTTTCTTATTTCAAACTCTACCGTACGGCAGAACACACTGATTTTTATAAATTAGACTTTAACTTAAAAGTGTGTTGTACAAACAAATAAAATGAAAGACGTATGGAATTTCAAGCATTTGGCAAACTTCAATGTCCAATTACTCAAAACTAGTATTTTCAGGTTACTGTCTTCTTCTAGAACAACAACGATATAGTAACCATCTTTTTGTGATATGTTTTTTTTTACGTTCCATTGGAATTCAGTCGGAGTCCATCGACTGCCTCGATACCACATTCGTTAGTTCTTTTTATTATATTTAAGCAGTGAAATACTATTTTTAGACACGTTAATTTTTTTACCTCAAATGTAATGGATTTTACATAAAATTGCATCAAACGAGTTGTATATGAGTTGCCAGGCAATCACTTCTTGTCCTAGACGTAATTGAGGGTTAAAATCGTAGAGGGTATTGTCCTTGAATGCACTTCACAAGGCATCCAAGTTAATCAACGTAAATACGTATTACTTTTTATGCATTGATTTATATTATATGCGTCCCGATCATAACGCAAACATTAAACAATAAAAAATGTGGCCACCCCAGTCGTGGCGCATCGGTATCCCAAGAGATGACATTGTTTATATGTTGGCATAACTTTTGCTAGTTATCAACATTATTTGTGGCAAGAAAGGATATAAAAAATATTGCTTTCAGAAAAAATTAAGCTGCAAGTTTTTTCAAAATGCAACTTGTTGAATAGCAATATATTTTAAAGAAAGTTTTATGAGAATTTAATAATAAGTAATAAAGATTTTTACTTAATTCGGATAAAAATAATAGAATTGTAATAAGGTAAAATGTAGTAATTTTAATCATCGTCAGTACAAGAAAAAGACGGAAAAGCCTTAAATATTTCCTGTTGGGGGAATAAAAATATATCCCATTGTCATTAACGAAATTACCATATTTACGAAACGTTAGTTAATCTAGTTCTATATATATTCAGCTGACGAAAGATTAATCTTATCAAAAAAATACGTTGCTACGCGGTGAAGTGTTAAACGTCGTTGGCTATCGTTACGGATGTCTCAGGTTCAAATCCCGGTACGGACAGCTTGATAAATAGATTTTTCAATCGATTTGTGAATTTCCGTTCGTAGGCATGAGCGTTTGTGATGTCTAAAATTCCCTCACAGCCATCCGATTTAAAAAAACGAGGCGTAGTGAGAGTGATTTGTTAACCAATAGTCCTGTCCTAGCCCTATCCTATCTCTACTCTATTCAACAAAGAGAGATTGAGGAACTGAGTAACAAGTAGTTTTCTTAGAAAAAAACTTCCATTGGATACCTCCATTTGGAGGGCCATATGCTCCACATTGAGAGAGAATATGGTAAAAAAAATCTTTTCAGTTCTTCTTCATGTGAATTATTTTCTAGAGTGGGTATAGACTAAGCTTGGCTTAGTACTAAAGATTCTGTTTCATGGCTTTGTACATGATAAACAATTTAGAAGAGCCCTTACGAATGTGAAAATTCAATAAATAAAAGTAAAAATCGGATTTTCAATTTGAAGAATGTCTTTTGATGTACCCAGTTATCGTTCAGTGACTCGAAAGCAAGTTCGTATACTTTCTTCTAAAAGGTAATGTAAACAATTTATTCTCATTTCTATAACAGAATTAGATAAACTATATTTTTTTCGTTTGGACGTCAAATGCACACAGCAAAGCATTGGTTGCAAGAGTATCATAGGCCCAGATCTTTTGTCTAGATGTCTAGAGTCTAGAATGTACAAGAGGGTGGTTTTTTCTCCCTTGGTATTGTCTTTGACTTCCCCCCTGCCATCTCCACTACCCCGTCAGTGTCTACCTCAAAATCAGAGCAATAAAAACTTTTTATTACAAAACCGCGCTAATTTTTTTGCGAAAAAATTTATTTTTATTATTATCCCCCTTAAAAATAAAGTCTCAGCAAAGTTTTTCAATGTGGATTATTTACCGTCCACAAAATTATTTTGTCCTCGCAAATTGTACTGTGAGTCTTTGGCAAAGTTTCCATTCTTTATACGACAATCGAATTATTATCGTTATTTTTTTTATTTGTAACCAAATCTCACATTATAAACAGTTTCTTTAGAATTTCTTTAAAAGCATTTTATGATTTTTCGTTTTTTTTAATCTAAGAAGACATTTTTGAAAATGTATTATAATAATGTTCCGTACTACAACCAGAATGTAGTATCTCTAAAAAAAATTGTATTGAGCTTACTATCAATCTTTTTTGTCTTTCCAATCCTCTAAACAGTCTAAAGATTAAACAATAGTAACATTTTTGTAGTTAAATTACATTTAAATTTGAAGCTATTCACAAAAATAATAAAAATTCTTTTAAAAATTCTGTGTATGCAATACATGTGAGGATGTTTAAAGCAAAAACGCCACTGTCCATCAAAGTCATATAGTGAGAAATCAAATAAAACCGATTCTGCGGTAATATCATTGCGTACATTTTGCATGTAAACTCATTTCATAAATTCATTTTTCACAGTTTTCCAGGGATATTGCAATTGATCTGTTAAGTTGTATACATACACAAGAATATGGAAAATATTTGTTCATTCATATGTAATTTTCAACTTTTTATGGACAGTGGCGTTTTTGTTTTTAATGTCCTGCGTATAAAAGAAAATATAAAATCACTTTTAAGGTGTGAACTGTCAATTATTGGTGGAAAGGCAAAATATTTAAGAAAATAAAACACAATTTGTTTGTATTACTTCGACATGTGTATAATAGATCAGGACTATAAAATATAGGACTAGGTATATAAAACACTTGGTTCATGAACTAAGTCAAGAATTTCCTCATTACCAAACAAATTATACACAAACCAAATAAAATACCCTACAGTTGAAATGTTAAGGACCTCTTACAAATCAATAAATATTTATCTGAAATCAAAAAAAAAACTACATTAAAAATCCATTAACTGAGCAAAAATTTTTAGTAACATTACTGATGTTCAAATATTCACTAAGCAAATAGCAGTTTGGGAAAATTTTAAAAAGAAATTAGTGAATCATTTAAATACAATGAAATATTAAATATATTATTAATATTAACAATAAACAGCCATGGTAAATGGAGAACGAAAAAAAAATAAAAAAGCAAAAATAGTCATAAGAAGGCTCAATTAGTGAGAACATGAGGGAAAAGGTCAGACAGGACACTTAGAGTCTAATTTATTTATGGCATACTTGAGTGAAGCTAAGATCTTTTGATTAAATTATATAAAAACTATGATTTCCGATATTGTACAGCTTAAGTTTATTACGGAGAATTATAATTAAATAATAAAAAAATGCAAACAGTAGCAACGAATTTCACATTTTGTTTATTCCCTAGTAGATCAAGTAATAAAATCCGGTAATTTTGTCACTTTTAGTGTAGGTACAATAAAACGCAATGTCAATAATTTCACAGTTTTTACCAGCATTCAAGTTACAAAGTTGCCCTTTTAACGCAGACTTGAATAACTTTACTGTTCATATCATATTCGGATGGATGGATTATGTATGGTGATATTTTCAACATTTAACTTTATTATTAATTGATGGACGTTACATGAGGTACGGTTCACGGTGGTATTTTCAACTTTCAACATTATCTTGCACCAAAATAAAGTCGGAATAACGCAAACGTCTAAATGTTAGCGCCCTTTATCCCGGGTGAAGCTGGTTAATAAACACTAAAAGTGTTTTATGAATTTTCAAAACTGCTCAATAAGAAAAGCCATCATAAGATCTCAGATCGAATTTTAAATTGGACAGAAAAACAAAATGTAAACTAATTATGTTTGGTATTGGTTATAATAATAATAATACTGTAATTAAGCGCTTCATTATTTAATTATTTAATAGTTGGGTATTTAATTGTGTTAAGTTTTGCGATCTAATCAATTATATGACTAGTACTTTGATGCAGGCTTAAGGATAACAGACCATTGTTGAATACCACTGACATGGCATGCAGACGTAATAAACGTACTGCCTCAGTCTCTAAATTTTTTAACATTCCATCCAACGACCAGACGACGCGTGCAATAGGGGTCGAGTCAACGACTCAAGCTTGTCTCCTAATGGAATACGATAACGTTCTTAACATACTGTCTATTTTCAGAGTGCATATTCTCTTAACATATTTCCAACATCCACTGCTCTTGCGAAACATATGTAACACAATAATTCCACAGTGAGTGCTTCCATAAGAGAATAATTAAATTTTGAACTTTATGTTGTTATTTAATAGTACTGTAAGTGGTGGTTCATAAATGACGTCATGTTCTATGAGAGGAGGGGGGTCAAACAGAGAGTGAAAATCTGCCACGAAAGGTGGTGGAGTTGTGACGTGATTAGACCTGCATAATATAAATATGAAAAATCGTTTCGATTGTTAAAAAAATCTTTTTATTACGGGGCTTCTTCAAACATTTGACATCATTTAGAAAGATAAAAGATGACTAAAATCGTGTGAGGTCATTTACTGACAACCATTATAACAATTTACACCTAAATTTACTTAGGTTCTTTGAAAATCTCACGTCAATTTCCATCTTGTCGTCCAATCTTCCAAGATTGTCTTCGTTCAAAAAAGTTAAGATGTAAAAATACTGCCCTTCCTGAACGCATTTCATATTTTCGAGTATTAACAGTTAAATATATTAAAATTAGTATATCATGCTGATGAAAAACTCATACAAAAAACGTTTTTACAAATGTGAGAGTTTTTTATACTTACCAGATTAATCTTTAATTATTTTTTAATATATACACAATTTCAACAACCATGTGTTACAAGATACGACTGGTGTAACGTTGAGTAATTAGGAAAGATACAAAATTAGTAGATGAACTTTTGGGCAACTAAATAGTCAGTAAAATGAGAATGTTAATATTTTTTATACATTAAAAAATACAAATTCACTTTGTGACAAAGGTAAAATGCAGTATTTTGATACAGTGAGGTATTAATTACTTGATTGTAATTTTGTAAGGCTTATGAGTTTGTTTGCATGCAAAACAAAACATTACTGACAGTTATATTTGTCGCCACCATTCGAGATTGTCCTAAGTGACAAATCCATATTAGAAAACATGTTCTCCAATATTTTAAGCAATGATGTCTGTGTATTGGAATATAATTTACCGTCTAACAGTTCGAAGATTTTGTTTTTAATTAATTCAATTTCATATAAAGATGAGTTATTTTCATTTTAACATTTTCGTTTTGAAACGATCTGTGCTATTTTTAAAATATGTATATTGAGAAGCAATTACTTTAAAGGTGTTAACTGTCAATTCTTGGTGGAAAGGCATTATATTTTAAAAAGAAAATACATTTTTTTGTAGTACTTCCACATGTGTATAATGATCAGGATGACCAATTTATTCAGTTGATAATGCACGTGATGAGCAAAACCGTTTCTGATCGTTATAAACATGTGGAAGTAGTACAAAAAAAATTGTTTTATTTAAAAAAAAAAACAAATATGGAAACTTTTATAAGTACCATGGCTGCTAAAGTAATAAAAAATCTAGAATATAATAAATTGATAATGCACCATAATGCAAAGTATAACTTAAAAAAAGTACTACCTAAGAAATATTTATAAAAACAAAACACAATTTTTGTATTAATTCCAGGACTGGATTAGCTTATCGCGAGCATATTCAACTTAAATGTTAGTAGCAATAAGATTAACCATTGACTACGCTGGTTAAAACAATGCAAGCTTTAAATATTGATAATATCTTTGGATCAGTAAACTTCAGTATTGGGGTTCAAATTTCCCAATGATTTCTATTATTGATTTCATATTTATCGGTCGATGCCAGCTCTCCATATTAATTCAGGAACAGATAAAAATATAAAAATAAAATATCACGTGATACCGAAAACATACGATAATTGAACGATAAAAATATTTTGCCTATCTGATTCAATTTAATGTAATATAATATATATTTTGGAAAAAATGGGGGATGTGTTAAAGTGTATGCAGTGAGAGATAAAGCAAACAGAAATAGTCTAAAAAAGTGCCGAGTAAACAATGAACATCTAGAGCTCCAGGTAAATTAATAAGTTTTGTAATTGATGTAAATGCGGGACTCGTTTTGGTCCAAGTAACACCAAGCTCACCGGCGGAACTGCACTCTGCCAACTGCATGCCAGTGAATTGGTCAGTAAATTCGTATGTTTAATACGACCCATTTCCAGATGGCAGTGCCATTTGTAAGAAATTATTTTGATCAAAATCTCATTTAGATATTGTTATTCAATATTTACGTTTGATTTCACAATAGATAAATATACTATAAATTTGAAAAATTCTTCTTTATAATACCCGTTTTCATCGGCTTACATTTTACATTCTGAAATATTCATTGTATTGAATATTTGATTCTCCAAAAAACTTACATAATACATAAGATTGACGAAAAATAAATGGCCAGACATGGAGCAAGATTAACACTGTCAATTGTCTAGCACAGCGTCCCCCATTCTTTTTACACCGGAAAAAAAAGGAAAAGTTTTCCGCGGACCACTAATACTGAAATAACATATTGTGATAGATGAACATAACTATAACTAACAAATAAACGTATGAAATTCTTGGAAATATATATAGGTAGGGTTTTGTATCTGAGTTCATTATCCAAGAGCAAATATTTCAGTTCCCCCTGAGTGTACATGAGAAGATTTATGATTGTAGATTCTGAGAAAACCAGAAACCATCGTATCGCATCATCTTACCAATTATTATTATTTAACAATAAATAAAAATACAAGCAAACGTGCAGGCAAAAAAATCCTATGTTTAATATTTTTGTATGACGAATTTTTTGAAATTTGGCGTACTGTTCGTGGCCTGGCACTGGGCCGCAGACCACCGGCAGGGGAACACTGCTCTAGCACACTCAATAAGTTCTTACTCGATCGATCATACTTAAAGATTTTTTTTTAATATATAATGTTGCTTAACGGAAACGAATTATGGCATTTATATAGTTATAACAGCGCATATATTTGTCAAATATCGGCAGTATGGTGAATTTGGTGACATTAATTCGATCTAGTGACTAGCTTGTATAAGTTTGTGATAGTTTTATGCAATTTCATAATATAAATTTTTACTGTCATCTGCAGGATCTCTCTCGTAGCACCGCAATGATTATAGCATATACATTTTAATATAAATAGTCAGTTATAATTAAATCCAACACATGAACATATATAGTAATACACACTGTTGTTTTAACAACCACAATATTATAATAGCTTCATCTGAGATTAATTTAATAATGGTTGTTATTAAGTTGCTCAACCTTTGTTTTTTCGGAGAGGGCGAAGATAAAATAATAGTATTTAAATAATTGCTTTCTTCACATCTTAGTTTTAAGATCGGATGGGTGGGTGGTAATTTAAACATAAAATACATCCATACTTTCGAACAAATGGATGAATCATTTGAATCCATTCGGGGTATCGTACCTCATGGCAACTGCAACCGAATTTTCAAAAAGTTGATCACTCTGCTGTAGAAGGGACAAGAATGTACCCTCCATATTTGATAATTTTACGATAATTACGAACAAATATTCCAAATATAAGAACGCTTCAGTGGAACTAACAATATACCTCGCAAATGCTCTATAAAAATTATAATAAATGTATGTATCTATTAGACTAATTTATACCTGAAATAAAAGTGGTGTAATTATTATTATTTTCTGCGGCTAATATGTACGTTTTCTCATTAAATACATATTTTTGTGGTCCTAGAAGTATATCCAATAATTGTTGTTTGCTATATAAGAATAGTAAAAATGATAACCTTATATATAATTATTTTTGCTGAAAAAAATACTTCAAAACTTAACTTTGTTTTTTTTTTCCTTAAAAATCTTTTTGATTAATAATTTGCTCGATATGTTATCATTTTACAGCTTTTCTTCTTGTAAACCATTTTAATTCTTATGCCAAAGTTAATTGATATTTCAGACCAATTTCAAATATCAAATATAACAATCGTAAAATAATGTTGATCTATAAATTGCGTATAGTGTGATTAACCCTTTCGTACTCATAGTGTAACAGTGCGTTACTTCGGTCTTTATGCATTTAAATTATCTGTGAAATAGGTCATACAAAAAATTTTAAAGTTTGCTATTTGTAAATAAAATAGTTCTATTTATAATAAAAAATACATTTAAGTTTACGTCTTATTTGTATAATCCATCATAATTTGAAAAACCTCGTCAATTTTACCATGGAATAATACGACATTACAGTAATGTATAGCATTAAATATAGTATGTATAGTAACGATTCGAGATGCATGCATGCTTTGTTTCAAACGGCACTGAAACACGTCTCGAACCTGTTCTGCTATAAAGAATTTAGATTCTTTGCGTCTTTCGATAATTTCGCATAGTTTGATATGTATTTCAGGTTTTACATCCAAAATATGACGTAAAATAATTAATTAATACTACATAAACCATATTTTACTGTTTGAAATTGTCATTTTGCTTTAATTTATAAATGCTTTAATTTTGGCGTTTATATGACAAAACCTACACGGCAACACAATGTGACTGTATGAGATCCAAAGGGATTTTTTTAGCATGAAAACGGAAAGGTTAAGTAAAAAAACATTCTTTGTTTTATGTCACTCTAGTTTTAAATTAAAAATTAATCAGTGTCTTGACCAAATAGTGATAGTCTTGCTTCATTCAATAATGAGCTTGACGTCCAACGGACGTATAACAAATTTACTAACTGAAAATGAACATGCATTATAATGTACCTGATATACAATGGAACCTTTGTCTCATTTTCTCTTAACTCAAAAGCTTTTCAACGCCACAGCTGAATTTCAACATTGGTGCTTTTGCAACCCCCCACCGACCCCTATACCCCACTCAGTAGCGAGACGAAACAATGAAAAGTTATTCCTTTAGGAAATAACAAAACATTTTTTTATTTACAAAATAAAACCTTTTTGTATCGTATCGTCAGGCTAACTTGTATTACTCTTGTAAATCTCATTTTGTAACAAAAATGAAAATTTCAAGTCAGTGGAAAAAAAATTAACACAGCGATGGTTCATAAACTTTTAATTAACCATGTCTGTTCACAGTACGGTGCATATATTATAATCTTAATAAGGTGTTTCTATAGAAGGTTGTTGAATGAAAACTTACTCAGAGTCGTATTGTATCAAAAGTAGAACTATCCGTTATTCAAAGTTTCGAGATAAACACGAAAAACGTTTTGTCGGCGTTTATAAGCGGCCATATTGTGACATCACTTAGGGTAACTCTGTGATTGGTCGAAAGCATGATTTCCCAAAACGGTCACTTCTGTTTTCAAAGCTATTAATCGTTCCGATTTCGGTAGCAAAAATCCTACACTATTACCGGAAGAATAGTGTGGCAGCATTAGTTCAATTTCGACAAATATGGGATAGTTCTTCTTTTGATACTATACGACTCTGACATCTCCGCTGTCTCTGCAACGCTTACTATTCAGTTGATTGGTTTGGAGTCGTATCGCAAGACAATCTCTCTCTCTGTACACCATTTTTCAAAGAGTAGGAAAATAAAACTATGAATTTGTATTTATATTCGATTGATGAATAATTCCATGTAAGTACTTGAATCATTCGTTACTAATTTAATAAAATAATGAAACTATACAGTCTTTGTCTAGATTTTATATCTTTACCACTCAACCACAGTGTATTTATCGGAATTTATAACAAAATATTTCAGAGGAAAATAACGAAGTGCGTGCGTAGTAACTGTTCAATAATTATCACAAATCTAAAAAAACCGTTATGTATGTTAATGGGAATCTTACTTGCTTTAAAAAAATGTTGACTACAACAGAACCGATTTTTTAGTATGTGTATTTTTGCTGTTTTTGTGTTTTAACCGTGAATTGTATTTTGTTTTGGACAATCAATTTAAAGATTTTTAAACAGTAGAAAAATTGATAGAGTATAATAGAGAACGCCATTTTTATACTTACACTATTCATCCGGTAAATAATATAATTTACTTTAATTTAAGATATTATCAACTAAGGATGCTTGATGGAGTTGTACATATTGTACAGTTACATAAGTTTTGTCAACATTTGACATCTTCAGGCATTCAAGGCATAAAGATGCCAATAGGTTAAACTTGGGTCGTTAATTACAAATGTAGAAGTGTACACAATTTCATTAACAATGTTTATTGAAGTGTCAGATACTATAACTTTACTGTAAGCTGGGTTGTGTAATAAAGAATCACTACATATAGATGAGATTATTCCAATAATATGCTCAAAAACGTAGCACTTCCCAACGAAGTGAAATATGTTTTACATTAAGTAGCACAACCAGTGGATTAACTTTAATTTTGTATTAAAGAGGTAAACTTACCTATTGTCACATTTAATAAAACGAATTTAAGGTAAATGTAAGTGTCCAATACTTTTTCATTTATAGGAAAGGGCGCCGATGACCGAAAATATGTACTTATTTTCAATAATTTGAAAACTTCATAGACTTGATCGCCTGTTTGTTGCAAAGTAGCGATCAGCGCGAATCCTAGCCTGAGACTCAAGTTTTAAGTTCAAATCCCAGAAAACTTTTCGATTCGTATTTGAAGACGAAACATTTTTAATCAAAGTTTACCACTGACGAATAATGTATCAATTTTAAATCTGTCAGAAATGTGCGGATCACTGTTTTTCTAATGTTTTAGATTTTAGACATAAATATCGAATAATTAAAAAAGTACAACGAAATATATCGTTTTTAATTTCATAACATCTCGCACCCCCATAAGAAAAATGTCACAAATCAAAAAAAGTCACTTTTGAGATTTTAATGATTTGGTGAAATCGGTTTCAGTGTAACAAGTATGAAAAATGTCACAAAACATATTGGAACGGATTTTTGACTTACGTACGGTATTAGTTTCATTTCAGCTTGCTAGAGATGAGTTGACAACTATGGAAATTAAGTTTTGTTTTTAAGAGAGATTTTAATATTTAGATAGAATCTAGCCACATATTCTTCTACAAAAATAACGATTTTGAATTGTGACTCTTTTTTTGTGGGGGTGTGATCTACTCATAAAAAGTATCAGTTTTAGTGTCTTTTATTTAATATTCGGACATTTGGTGTGTCATTTTTTTAAAAGTAGACAGTTAAGTCACGTGATTCATGTAATTTAATGACATTTTGTAGTAAAACTTAAAAGTGATTGTCGAAATAGTAGAAACTCAAGGTAATGTAACAAGATATGTTACTTACTATAAAGATAAATCGATTCTCACAAATTACTGTCAGATGATTGGTCATCAAAGATAGCCACAGTGGTCGCTATAATATATGTTGAAAATAAAATAAAAACTGGATTTGTCTTCGACTGCTATTAGTTCATTTATAAATCATTAAGTTGGTTCTATGGAGTAGTTAAGGTCCCATCTCACTTGACTATGTGATCGCCATTAAAATTCCCAGATATTCAAATATTTTTCAATCAGTTTATGGATGTTATTATTCGTTTGATCTACCCCTAACCAATCCTGGAAACAAGACATATACAATGAGATCAGTCTGTAATTTTTCTAATCCCGCTATTATATTCTTTAATTTTCTAAAAAGTTGGCCTGGGTGATAAAACAATCAGTTTTTGCTTAAAGTTAAAAATTTATTAGTGATATCTGTATCAATTTCTATTCACCTTCTGATACTACAAAGAATCTAAGAGAGAGTGATTGACTTGGCTGTAACATACAGTGTGTGTGAGTGTGTGTGAGTGTGAGAGAGATAGAGATTTTGACAGGTGGCACTGCCATATGGTGTGTAGTATTGCTAGTTATGAAAATAGTTGGCATATTATCCTACAACACTTATTCCATCTAATCATCACACCTTGACTAACTCAATTCACTTTCTTCGTCCATTCCCACCCTTCCATTAACCGTTATCCAAAGTTTTGAAATCTATTAAAAACAAGATTCGAGTCTCAGTTGGTTAATTATTAAATCACTATAAAATAAATTCTCTCGTCTCTTAAGCTGCTATAATTAAGTGTTGCCACTTAAATAATTAAATTGACGTCTTTTCAATAGTTTCTAAATGCTGTCAACACTCTTGATAAATTGACGCCCATCCATAAATAGATTATTTACTTTTAAAACCCATTTCCTCTAGTACTTAAATCTTTCTCTCATAAACATTTTGAAGAAATTTTCAAGGCACAAAGTTTTTCAAAAGTTTCTCTGCGAAAACAAAGTTTATAAGGTAAAGGTATAGTGGAACTTCTTTCCGTTTCACTATTTTTTTAAAACTGGTTTGAAACAAAAAAGTATACCTAGTAAGGGAAATCTTTCAAACTAGAAAAATTTGCTTTCCCTACTTCATTTTTTTCATTGAAAAATGTGTCACGTTTAAAAAAATAACACAAATGCAGAAAACGTATTTTTATATAATCGGGTTGATAAAAAAACCTTTCGCTATGATAGATAAAAGTTTTAATATAAATATTTTTGAAATTATTTGGTAGATTTTATAATCATCAGATAGTTATCATATGAACATAAAAAGGTTCCCTTCCACTAGTTTGACGAAAACAATATAATTCTGTCCAATGATTTTGAATTGCTTAATTGTATAAATTTAATTTCTATTGATGAGCGTCAGCTAATGAATAAATTAAATTAAACTATCCTTTATAAAAAAAAACTGCTTTTTAAAAAATATTGATTTTCGAATTTAGAAAATTTCGTTTCTTGTAGCAGGTTTAATTAAGTCGATGTATGAGCGAGAACAACTGAATGATATACTTAATAATCCACAGCTGCTTTTTTCTAGAGAAACCCAAAACAAAATGGTTTATAACGAAAATAAACTTTCCTTTTTTCATGAAAGACATACATTTAGATTATTGCAAATTATTTCTGAAACATGTTTTTATACAAAAAAATAAAATTTTTTGCTGACATTCCTTTTGATGTTTAATATTTTTTTTCGATTTACAATAATAAAAAAATAGTTTATGTGAATAAACTAACTTAATAGTTTTATTTATTTTTTAATCTTTAGTGAAAGTAAATTTAATTAAAGAAATACGTTTTTTGTATTTTTATATTTTAGAGGAACAGACTTATGTTATTTTCATTGCTTACCAAAAAATTATATGCTAGACTTCGAATTATCAAAGATGTATTAGGTATTTTGTTTATAGAACTGATAGTATATAGTTTCTATCGAAATCTAAAGTAATTGATGAGCCAACCACTTCCTGTTGTATTCCCTATAGTTGAAACTTGTAGTTAATTTCCAGTAACGTAACTTGCTTGGTACAGTTGACCGGATATTAAATGATTTCATTACAGTATGTATTATTCTTAGAAAGAATATACACAAAAAAGAGTAAAACTACAATAAATTATACTGTTTTATTAACCTTCCCGTTTCATGCTAAAAAAATCCCTTCGGATCTCACGCAGTCACATTTCGTTACCGTGTTTGCTTTGTCATATAAACGCATTTATAAAGCGAAATGACAATTTCAAAAAGTGAAATATGTTTTTATGTAGTATAAAGTAATTATTTTACGTCATATTTTGTGAGTAAAACCTGAAATACTTATCAAATTATGCGAAATTATCGAAAGACGCAAGAATCGAAATTATTCATAGCAAAACAAGTTCGAGATGTGTCTCGGTCCCGTTTAAAACAAAACCATTGCATACAATACCGTCATGCATCTAGGATTTTTACTATACTTAATACTATACTATAATTTTGTTATTTTTCGATGGTAAAATTTAGGTTTTTAAATTACGATTAATTATACAAAGAAGACGTTAACTATAATGTATTCTTAATTTTTAACTATATGTAAAACTATTTTATTTACAAATAGCAAAATTTTTAATTTTTTGTATGACCTATTTCGTAGATATTTAAAGGTTTAAAGGCCAAAGTAACTCATTGTTGCATCATGAATACGAAAGGGTTTTATAGAAGGACAGCGATAATTTTTAGTACCAACCAGTAATTAGCTGATTATTTTTTAATTAAATAAATATCAATATTTGCAGTGTATTTAAATAATAAAAACCACTAAGTAACTTATCAATTATTGATCAAATACTACTTAATTTACTAAATAAAAAAAACGGAAGCAGTCAGCAAATATGCAACCCACGCTGAAAATATGCAATCGTCAAAAATACACAGGTGTTGAGTGAAGTAAAAAAATCTTATTATTCACCATTTTCTTTCATAGGAGTTGCAATTTTCCGCGTCGATACCCAATTAATATTATATGAGACAAAATAATATTAACTTTTCCTGGCGGATAATTTTTCACCTTCCCTCTGCCCAGAATTTCGGACGAATAATGGAAAAAGTGGCGGCCCCTCTATTCCATAGTCAAATTAGAATATTCTCCCACCGCTCCCCCCATTACCCCCATCTCGTCGCATGCCACTGCATGCATACATATTCATACTGAATTAACGAACCGTGTAATTTGCGGCCGGCACCTTTGGACACCGGCTTAACACGGAGTCCGCCCCCTACCCTCGATTTAAACCACCCCCCAACTGTCACGTTACGTATATTTCCGCCAAAGTGTCATGACTTCTCGTGGCGGGACATGTGGTACGATTCTGCGAGACTTTTGATCTTGTCACATCAGAGAATTATTTGACTGCAATAATTTTGTGGAATTCCGATACTGACAACGCAAATGAGCCTGTCAATGATTCGATTTCGAGGCATTCGTGTCTCAATTTTTAATAGATGTTTATCAGAAAAACATCGATATCTGTGATGTTAACATCACTCCCCACCCACTACCTATCTAACCCTCGATATGCACCCTTTTTAAAGAGAGATTGAAGAACAGCATTCGTGTTCAACCTCCGTAAACCAAATCAAACATTTCAAAAAGTTTACTTGATTTCAAAAAACAGAGGTCTAAATTTTTGTTTTAAGCAATGTCTGCTCCCAATATGACTATCCTCCATCAGACAGTATCTCAAAAGATGTTTTCCTAAGAGAACTGCTTGTTTATCAGTTGATCAACCCCTCTTTTACGAAGAGAGTAGGGATATAATGACACAGCTAGAACAAGACGGTTGATAAAGGAATTCAGACCTACGTTGGTAAAAATCAATGTATGAAATTGTCCGTCCTGGGATTCAATCTCGCGAGATCCGTAACCGAAGCTAACGACGTTGACCATGGTTGTACCACGGACCCAAATTTTAAGAGTGGTTGATAATAGGAATATTAATATTTTCTATGGATTCGTCGGTAACTTTGTGGAAGTTCATTTTTCAAGTTGAATAACCAAGTGGAATAACTAAGTTACCAATTTTAATTTTATATCAGTAATATTAAGTTAGTGACAATAAAAATCATTATTATAAAACTTGAACAATTATTTATTATACATTTAAATGGACTTTTGTGTAGATCATATTCACTTTCATAAAAAAAGTTTTCACTTATAACAAATTCTTTCACTAAAAATAAAGCGATCCCACACCATAAAATATATTTAACATTGAAGAAATATATTACTCTTACGAAAAAATATTTTCACATAGTTTTCACTCAATATAAAGTACTTACACGAAGCTGTAATGAAATGTAAATTATTTCAAAACCAAACCAGACCAACTCTAACATAACCCACTACAACTTAACTAACTTTGTTAAAAGAATCCGTGACTAAGTGAAAACTATTGAAATCAAGGTTTGAGTGTACTAAGTTAATACCATCTAATCCAAAGTGCAAACTATCAAAATAAAAGTTCACGTGTACCAAGTGAATACTATCTAACACAAAGTGCAACTATTTATAACCTTTAAAGAACCGACTGAACACATTATCAAAAGTTTTATATGGAGAAGAGGTTTGTAAATCACCCAATGGAAATCTTCTCGATTTCATTATGAAACTATTCAAACCATAACTAAATCATACTTGGGTAATAAAAACCCAATAGTTGCTGACAACGATAGCTAAACCTCTAATCATGAAATGGGAGAGTTTCCTCGTCATACGAGACATTACAATTTGGATCATTTTATGATTTGAAATACAGCTGTTAATTGATTTTGATAATACATATTATATGTTTGAAACATTGGGCTTGGAAATAAACATCATACATTTAATCGGGTCTACAGGCCGTATGTTGTGTAACCCTTCCACATGAATGAATGAGTATTCCATAGAGTGGTCCAATTAGGGGACTTTTGGTTTATATTTGCGATGAATCAAAAGCTTCAACAGAGAGAAAAAAATGTATGCATAGTTACAATCATAGTAGCTGCATGTTGGTTATAAAAAAAAGGAAATATTGAGTGATAAATGAGTCAGTTAGGTGTGAATTAATACGATTTCCCTTTCTGATTTGTGCATTTGACTGGTACCTCTATGTAAAGTAAGCAAATTCCTCGCGCTTAAGTTCTTACTAGATTTTCCATGTGTCATTAATTGTTTTCTCACTCAATATTGAAAAAAACAGTGGTAGAGTGGGAAAATAAGTGATCTGACTGAAGGTGCTTGATGTATCTTCAAATATCAGTTTGAATCCTATCAGTTTGAATTCATCGATGTACTTGAATGCTTAAAGATGCCGATAGGTAAATCCTTGGTCGTAATTGACAAAACGCGAGTTCAACATTTAAATAGTAAAATGATAAATTTAATAAAATGATAAATTTAATATTGACTATTCCGGAAACATCCAATCGATTTGGCATTGGTCTTACAGCTTGACCAAAAAAAGTCCGAGAAGTGAAATAGCAGAATAACTGTATTATTTTATTTTCTTATCATACGTATTAATTTTAAATCAATATCGCTGTTCATCTTTCTACTTGTTTATCATTTAAATATAATTTAAACTCTTTGAGGAGATATTTGGCTATTACTAATGTTGTATTAATTGTGCGAGTTATCAAAAAGAATAACATGCATAGTTGGTTAGAGTAGCTGTTAACCCGATGAACATGTGCTACAAGTCCAAGGCATTATCTCGTATTTCCGGCCAAACTAGAAAGAAGCACTCGTGAATATATGCTTTAAAAAATAGTTCATACCTTTAGGTAGAGAAATAAGGCAACAAATCATGAAAATATCAAGTAGAACACAAGGAAATATATTTTTGAAAAAAGTTCAGTCTTTCGATTTTCTGCTTTGGACTGCCGATACGCAGCATTAATCGCCAGCTCTGTGTATACACATACTTATGTGGCTACGCGCTTGTTTGTGTGCGTATTGGCGGTGTATATGAAAACTGGCCGCAGCCATTTTGCTTGCAGAATCGTAGATTAATTATTTGTCAGCTTATATATTTTAGCTAGAATGCGACGAGTTTAGTTTACTTCTTGATGTATTTGGAATAATTAATGTATACTTACATAATTCCCCATTTTTTACTGTTGAAATTGATCTATTATTAGCCATAGTGATCGTTTTAACAGATCAATTGACTGAAAATAAATTCGTGCGAAAGCGGCTCGCACTGTAAGTGTTAGACAACCGTCATGAGTAACGATTGCTTACTACAAATATAATTAAGTGGTGACACGTAATATATCTTTTATTTTGCAAAACTTTTTTCAATTCTTCGATTCACCATTCACAACAAAAGAAATCAGAGTTTTCGTCTTTCACACCTACCTGTCTTTCCATTTACGACAGTAAAGTGGTTGTTACCTATTTTCGCTCTCAATACTTATCTTCAAAGTCAGTAATCATACCTAAAATTACAAATAATTTTGCCATTGAATACGCGTTTATAAGTTTATAGAGAAATCAAAATATCAACTATCTTGATTGATACGTTGTTTCTACCAATATTGATTTAACGGTTACCATATGAAACAAAACAGTGTTAAATTTAGGAATGCTAATAATTCAATCTATTTTGGTTTAGTTAATTCGATCGGAAGTTTGCTTTGGTAAACTTGATCAAGTCGATTAATTAGAAAAGTATATTTCCAATAAGCCTTGTTTAGCGTATAAATATCCGAACGATCGAATAATATGCTAATACTAAGCCGCCTTCGAATCTCAGCTTTGCTAACATTAGTACGTAAATTTGGGCCGGTAATGTGGACAGAAAAATTGGCGAGAATATCGAAGGCCCTAATTTGGAATCTCGATTTCCCTCTGGGAAACTGTTACATACTTTAGAAATTCTAATTCAGGAAAAAAACCAATACTGAACTCAATGGTTTGTACAGACATATTATGTACAGTTCACTTGTGATGTTTGACATTCCATTATAGAAAAATAATGTTATAAAGTTTATTACATACGCTAGATATGTTTATATATAAAAAGTGAACTTCAAAAGACAATATCGCTTTCATTAAATGTAAAATTCAAGTAAAACAAATATTAATTCTGCCATCATTAGTGAATACATACCTTACGGTAAAAGACTTATACTGATTAATATATCAACGGGGTTTTTTCCAATTGATGTCACCATCAAAATTGAAATTGCTTAAGAGAGAGTAAAAACTGTTTTTATCGAAAATATTATACGGTGAGTTGCGTTATAAATCTTTGAAATGCACTACTGTAAGTTCTCACGTTTGAAGATACGGGATTATACATAGGGATTGTTTATATTATAGTGGCTTACATCAAGTGGACGGGTCAAAATTTTTGATCCTAAAACCAATCCAAAAAGTAGTCAATTTATTTTCCTGATTTACATCATTTGGCCGAGACCTGCTCTTACGTCTTTAAAATGAGATCCAATCATTAACTCACTGTCGTATTTTTGAGGGTTACATCAAATTGCCAAAACAACATTGATTATAAAAATAATCTTCTATTTAAACCACTAATTTATTTTTCACAAAATTTTCTTGACTGTTTTGTAGTTGTTTGGTCGTACAATCTTGGACGTTCGTCCTATTTAATTGTGGTGTTAATGAGCTTAAATCCTAGAACTGAAACTTTCATACATTAGTTTTTGAACCGATTTATTGATTATTTAAATTTTTTATTGCCTCATACCCATCTGATCCTATAACCGGGCCATAAGAAGATCAATTAGCTAAATACTAGTTCTTTCCTAGTTTTATTCTTCCATTAAAACCCTCTCCAAAAAAGGTTGAACGACTGAATGAAAATCAGTTCTTTTAAAAAAAACATATGTTGAGATGCTTTATTAGGAATTCAAATGCTAAGCAATGGAAGCGGTCATGATTTTTAAAAATCATTTTTCGTAATGATAAATATCGTTAACAGAATCAATTAAATATATTTTTTAAGGTGAAATTAAAGTGAATATTATATTTCATACAATATTTTTTTGCTGTTTACTGTCCTTTTACTTGTAATGTCAGGGTATTGGTCAATAAGTTACACATTGTCGGCTTCGTGGCACAGTGGTCAACGTCGTTGGCTACGGCTACGGATGTCTCGGGTCCAAGTACAATTTTCAATTTGATCGAAATTGACTTATGGATTTCTGTTCGCAAAAACTTACTTCCACTCATCGGATCCTAAAAAAACGGGGTGTAGATAGAGCGATTAGTTAAACACTAATCCTGTAAAAACCAGATCCTTCTATCCCTACTCTTTTCGAAAAAAAGAGACGTTGAGCTACTGAGTAACAAGCAGTTCTTGTAAAAAACTTTGGTTGAGATACCTCCATCAGAAGGCCATATGCTCACATTGGGAGCGGAGATGGTAAAAAAAAAGTTTCACATTTTTTTCAATTAAAAATTTGAAAATCGGTATATTTTAATCGACTACAAGATGAACGTCTTCGTATTCCCTCAACATCAACAGCGTATTTGGTCGTGTGCCCGCATTGTTAGTATTGCCACGTACTTTGGGCGAAAAATATTTTGTCGATCCAGCGTACCTGCCACCAAGTAAAAATATTTTTTTTTCATCTTCGCAAGAACAACAATACAAGTTCTATTGATTTTTCATGCAGGGACATTTTAATAAACCTAAAATCTTATTTTTGTTATATAATATCGTAGATTCGTACATTCACAATATACTCGGCTGGCCTACAAAGCCTTGTAATGAAAGGACTATGTTTTCCGAGCAATGGGAGCCTCGGGAATATAGTATATACGATTATATATTTATATACATGCGGAGTCTAGCTACGATACATAAGACAAAACACTGTATTTGTTTCATTTTAAGACTTACATAAAAACCTATTGTCTCCGTTGTTGAGTGGTAAAGGTCTAGTACTTGACTGTGGTGCAGTTGTGAACGTTGTTGGCTTCGGTTACGGATATCCTGGATTGAAGTCCCGGTACGGACAGTTTCATAAATTGATTTTTCATTCTATTTATAAATTTCTGATCTCAGGCATGGGTTTTTATAATGTATAAAATTCCCTTCCACACATTGCATCTTAAAAACGAAGCGTGGCAAGAGCAATTAGCCAACCACTATTTCTGTCCTATCTTTATCTTTCTATCCCTACGCTCTTCCATAAAGAGAGGTTGAGCAACTGAGTAACACGCAATTTTACTATAATAACTTTTGTTGAGATACCTTCATTAATATACTCCACAATGCTTAAATGTTCAAGCGAACATTATTTGTAAGCAATCTAAAATTCTTCATATTGGATTTAAATTTCACATTTAGCTTTTGACAATTAGGAAATATTATTTTGGGCAGTTTTTCTAGATAAAAAATATGTTTAATACGACTTTAAATAGTTTGTTACTCCATTTTCGTGAAAAATTCATTTGGTCACTTCTCTTGTATGAACACGATATCTTTTTGATAGAGGTTAAAAGGAAAGCAGCGATATACTTCACCAAAGTAGAAAAGAAACTTGATAAAAACTGTATAATTTTAAAATACGGTTTTATATTCCCCGTTATGACTTGGATTAAAAATGTTCAAACTGTAAATTAAATACCATGTATTATAAGTTGCAAAAAAGGGGCTTGTGAAAATATTATTCCAAGCTCGTGAAGTAATGTTATTACCTGAATAAAAGGTGCACACGTGCTTGAAGCGAAATGCACTCAGCAGCTTAAGTACATGCAGTAAGTAGTTACCCGCAGATAGGCCGTTTTACAAAACCCACTATACTACTGAGAGCGGAAAAGTGTATTGCGCATTTTCCCTGACTTTTAAAATATATTACGGGACATTTTGGTGGAAATGTATTTTTGAGGAGAAAATTTCTCTCCCTTTAATAAATTTCGACATGGTTCAGATGAAAAGGCGAAACCCACAAAGTATTTTTTAAATGAGAAAATATTCGTAACTATACCATGTCCGTTTTTTTGGAGTATATGGTACAATTATTGTAACAAATTTTAATTGTTGAAATTTTGTATATTTCCCTGTACTTCGTCAATGAAGATCCGAGTTTCGCCTTTCGGGATCATGTACGTTCGAGTTCATTCGTGTACTCAAATGTTTTGATTGCAACCAAGGTTTAATTCACGGTATTTAAAAAACTAGAAATTTTTTTTGGGAATCCCCATTATTCCTCATTCCAGCCTTGATTCTTTACTACAGTCCATAAACTCATATAAAACGACAGGCCCTCAGTATACGGCTTTTATCGATTTGATTTAACTGAATAGTACACTCAATGAATAGTACAAAATCAGTCCAGTGCAGCTTTGCTCGGGCCAGGAATGTAAGAGGTGGACAGTTCTAGAAGGCGGCCATAAAACATTGGCTTGTTGGTGGGAAATCAAATTATTATTTAACTCATTCCGTACTAAGAACACGCTTTGTGTGTCCATATATACATCCACTTTGTGCTCAGGACAAGTGTAGGATGTTCATATCTGAATGACGGTTGTATTTAAAAAAAAACCTTAGCACTGTTAATACTGTTAGTGTTTTGCTTTAGCACACAATATTCGTCGTTTCTTCGGAAGATTTCGTCGCGTTCGGGTATTTCCGGGAGCAATTGTTTTACATATTAAAATTGCATTTCCAATACATTTTTATTAGTCATCTAGCACCGATATGTTTTCATGGGTTTTTAAGTTAGCAGTGAACGAATTAATCTTCAAAATTGTAGAAGGCTCATTTAGATTTTACCGTAAAGCGATTGGCTCAGTTTAAATAAGCTCATATTAAATACTCCACATAGAAACAAACTTCAAAGTTCAATATAAATTGGGAAAGATATAAATGAAATACATATAATATAAAAACGAAGATGTAATAACTTTATATAATTTCATCGTCCAATAAGAAGAGTTTGAACGACGTAAGTCACCATTTTTTATAACACACTGTCTCTCTGCATCATAGTAGAAATATTACAAAGCGATAACATGTTACTGCTTTTATAAAAATATATGTAATCTAATTAACATGTTTTTGCCTTCACGTTTACGTTACGTCATGTGAAATCTGAACTTAACAAAGAAAAAGTGTTGTCAAAGACAGACATATGTTTTTAAAATGTAAAACATTACGTTGGCGTAGTGGCAAAAGGCGATTAATCGAAAATCGGATTTTTTTAGTAATGAATGCAGTAGTAAGAAAGGTCTATCGTCTGAAAAAAACAAGCTTAGCTGGTAATGCGAGGCCGGGAATAAACTCGCATGGGAAAAACGGGAAAAAACCATTATAATATATTATTAAGGATAACTGTATATCATTTTAAGGATTCGGCAACGCTTATTTTAAAAGCGAGGCATTTTTTACATTTACCAACATTGTATCAGCAAATTTGAGGTTCCGATGAGTTATTAATTCGATGGCATAGATGGTAAACAATTCAATATCTGATCATCAGTAACAACTATGTATACTTGAAACCAACACAATATTACGGAATATTTACGGAATCGTTTCTGTTTTTATGTGTGAAGTTAAATTCGGCGAGATGCACATATTTACATGTCCACATGGACTCAGCATGTCGAAAAAATGACAAATATTATAATTGCCATGTAAATCTCTTTTTCTCTATTTTCTATGTTTTTTCTCACAATTTAAAAATTCCCGGGTTTTTTGCAACACTAATCACAGTAATATTCCATCCATTTTTTTAGCTAATTTGAAGAATTTTGAAGACCTTGACAACGAATCTTTTAAAATGGTTAGTTTGATAAATAATGGCTAAGGCATAAAACAGAAAGACTTAAATTTCATGATTTAATTAAAAGTCTCCAAACAAGGTTTTTTGACTTATTGCCACTATACCGACGATTAGTAGTATAAAAAATATTCATAAAAAATGGCGAAAACTCATTTGGTGTTTTATTGGAGTGCAGTTAATAAGAGTATCGAGATGGGTTTCAGTTCAGAAATGGATGAAGCATATACAGATAATTATGAAAAATATTCACAATTGCAATTTGTGTTAAAGTGGTGCCTCTGTTATCGTTTAAAGTTAACATATTATTGTAATTAGTTTCAAATGAATTCCTTTCTAATTGAGCGCATTCAGCCATTGTAAACTTAATTTGTGAGCGCTCAGCTATGAAAAATCTCCTTATACCTACAGCGGACCACTGAGTTTAATTTGTCATTTTAATGGTGCTTTGGAGAATTTATCGCTTTATTCAATTAAATGAAAAGTTTGAGAGCCATTATTTATTAAAGTGGCCTATTCGTTATAAGGACAGTTTGAAAATCAATTAACGCATTTAATATGTATGACATGATTGCTCGTCATTAGATTTGACAATTTACCAGCAGGCATGTGCATATCATATTCTGGTAAATCTTAACTCTATCTAAAACAAAAAAGCTGAGTGACTGAATAACAGCCAATTCTCGGAGAAAACTTCCGATTAGATGCTCCATTAGAAATCCCAAGAAAATTAGTTGAAAAACAACTAAAAATACAGATATCAGTATAATACAAATTACAGTGAATTATCAACAGTGATTTCAACTATAGATATGGTAGATATTCCATCTATCGTTCTCGCATTAATCGTTTCCCTATACGAACAATGTTAAATGATCCGGCATTCGTCGTTCCCCGATTTATCGTTTTCGTAGATTTATCGGTTAAATATTATGGTCGGTCACAATATTACCCCGTTTGTTTTGTCGAACACTTGTCATATCGTTCAGAAGTACACACGACTCCATTGAGCCGCTAATGCTGTCTCGTCAAAATTATATCCCGGAGTATTGTTTTATCGAACATTCGCAAAAGCACGTGCGACCCCATTCTACTACTATAAAAAAGACCCGAAGTAAGGTTTGTCGGAACTGACGGATGCGCTGGTATGAGTGGCATAATGTGGCAGGAACAAAGTGATTGGCGGTCGACAGGAAATCTTGCATGTGGTGGCCACGTGTTTCACAAGAAGACCGAATATTGTCAAAAATTAAAATAACTCTTACTAACAATGATGTATTATTTTAAGCTAGACACTTGACGTACCGATTTGTTAAACAAAAATTACTTCCTAAGAATAATATTGTACGTATAATTTATGTTCTGATAATTTATTTCAATATTTAATATTTTAGCCATTATTGATATGTCTATATTATTATTTATTGTAAATATTGTTCTGATCAATTTATTCAAAATTTTTATGTAAATATAGTACGATTTGAGGGTACAAAATGATTGATTCTTTTTTCCATTGTAATGGAATTATAATGGCTATACAAACTAAATGGGATCTAAAAAAATGAAATGTACATAGATATCCAAATATATAGGGGAGAATAGTTCAAATGGAAACCATCGAATTTTTGTCTTCAGATTTATGTGTCGAATAAAATATTATGTATGTTTATTGTAATTGAAATAATGTGTGTCCAACGTTTTGGCTCTCTTGGGCTACATTAATTGAAGAAATTGTTTAGGGCCACATATCAAATATTTAACACATACTTCGTATATTTTCATTTATTTTTATTGTGAAATTAAACAAAATGACAACTCAAAAGTAATGAGATCTTTCGGTCGATAGTGAATTTAATATTGAATAGCACGTTATAAATTAACAAAGAAGTTTTATAATTTAAGACATCGACTGAGGGTGCTTGATGGAATTTCAATATCAAATTTGGATTATTGAGATTTTGTACACTTCCATGTATTTTGTCACTAACGACCCGGGTTTCGCCTTTCAGCATCTTCAGGCATTTGAGCACACGAATGGACGAACCTCAGTTCGAGTCCATTCGTGTGCTCGAATGCTTGAAGATGCCGAAAGGCGAAACCCGGGTCGTTAGTGACAAAATACATGGAAGTGTACAAAATCTCAATAATCCAACAAAAAAGAAGTTTTAATTTTTGATTGCAGATGAGTTTATTCAATTTGTTATTTTTGAGGTTACATTGTTTTATCGACTGAAAATATACCAAATTATTACTGATGATTTTTTGGGCTACATTACTTCACAGAAACGCCACAGAAACGCCTGAGTTAAAACTTAATATTTATAATAAAGCATTATCCAAATTCAACTAGCGTATTCTTACAGCCGTTAATTTATTGCGTTTACAAGTGTTCAGTCAAACTTATTTTTTGGGATAGCCAGCCAGGAAGATACACCAAGAAATAAAAACTTCTGGAAGACACTGTTAGTTTTGAGAAACTTCCTACAAAGTGAACTGATACCATCAGAGGCATTTCCAAGGCTGATTGAATGCAGGTGGCAATGGAAAAAACAACAAAAAACACCAAGCAAATATGTGAAATTTTTGGCATATGAACAAGTGTACGTCTTACGAAATATCTCGTCCGTTTCATCGTTTTATATTAAAAAAAAACAAGCAATTAACACGGCTGGTTTTTTTTATGAAATAATTTTAAAAAAACAAGTTAAATCATTATCAGGTTCGGTTTTTCCTTTTTTTATAAAACGATAAGGAACGTATCTAAACATTATTTTGTATCTCAATTCATGCGCAAGAGAGCTGATCGCAGCGGTTCTTGAAGTAAAATAGGTAAGTGTGATTTCAATAGAAGAGACCAAAACGCGTTATTTCTATAGAAAGTCATTTTACCCAACCCTGATTTATAACTAATAATACGTATAATAATGTTCTATGAGCGGAGAGCCACTCTTTTTATTTAAAATGGCATTTACTAATAATTGATTTAAAAATCGATTGTCAATTTCTTTATCAATTAAGTATTTTTACATTTTTATTTAACAGTTATTGTTTTACGATATAAGTATTCTGAAGATGATTCTCAAAAAGGCGAAGCACGTGTCATACGTGCCACCTGAATTAGCTGAATAGAAGTGCTATCAATTATAATTTAATATTTTAAATGAAATATTCATGCGGTCTAACTTCCCCTATTCTCCTCTGTGTATATATATATATAATCGTATATAATATATGACTCCAAGACAGGTGCGTACTTTCCCAGGGACATTATATATTAAATCATACATGCGATTTTTTGTAAAGCATCGGTAAGCAGAAGCTATATTGATTAGCAAAATACGATGTATTATGTTTATTCAATCTCTTTCAAGGGCTATTTTTGTATTGCCTTCACAATATACACAATTTGTATTTGCAATTTAAAAAAAAAACAACCATTATTTTTTGTCGAAGATAAGATTTTTATTTTCAAAAGAGTAAGTTTCTGATTTAAAAGATTAATAAATATGTAATATATGTGAAAATCTTTAAGTTTTTTTTGAAATTTCAAAATAATCTTTAAGATGAGTCTGTCTTAAGACATCATTTAATTATTTTTAAATACAATAGGTATAATAATACTTGCAAGTAACTGTAATTTTTCGAGGAAAGACAATACATTTTGTCGTTGTTTTGGAAGAAAGCACTAACTGAAAATTACTAGTTTTGAGTAATTGGACGTTTTTCATTTAGTTTGTTTGTCCAAAACTGTTTTTAAGTTAAAGCATAATTTATAAAAATAAGTGGCCTCTTCCATACAATAGAGTTTAAAATAAGGAACATTTTGGTATAACTAACTCAATATGTCATTTTGTTGATTTAGTGTTCTTACAGAACATCGACGATTTCTAAAAATAAAGTAATGTCCTTTTACTAATTCCATTGTTTTATCGTTTTTTAAGCCTGTGATAGTTATTTTGGTTGAATACCATCAATTATAACAAGATGCTTGCTTTCTATTTTAATTGGTTTTCCATACAAAACTCTGTGTAAAAAATTGTTTTTAAAAGTAAAAATATTAAAAAAAAAAAAATTGCGAAGCAAAGAAAAACGTTCTGATTTCTTATTGATATTGAAACAATGTTGTTAAAGCTATTTGTGTTTTTCTTTGCTCAATTATTAAAATGAGTTGTTCTCTTCGAGTTGCCTCAAAGGTGTAAAGATATTACTTTGGAGAAATTGCTAATCGATTGAGTCAATTAATGAGGCATTCAGTCACAGTTGACGAATCGAGAAAGTCGAAAGCATTTCCTCTGATAAAACCGTTGCCTAACAAGGTTACCGAAAACATTTACAAAGTTTGTACGGTCTCAACAAAATTTAATTGAAACGCTATTTGGGTGAACCTTTCCAGTAGGCAGAATTAAAACTTTTCTCTTAAAATTCAGCGAGAAAACATTAAAACCTAAATATTTTGTTTGTACAATTTAATAAAGGGAGTAGGTGAATGGTGAAATACGGAAGAATGGCACGGCTGGGATTATTATGCGTGGAAAATTCACGCCGTTCAATTATACAGTTAGTTTTATGCCAGAGTGCAAAGTTTGTTTTCATATAAATAATTTCAAAACATAATAATATCTTCTTTCAAATGGTTCCCATATTATATGACTACGCAACACAACAGTTAAACATATTAAAATCCCAACTTAGACTAAAGCAATTTAAAAACAATATAAGCAGCAGAACAACAATGTAACAAACAAAGCTAATATTGCTTTATTCATTTTGTCCGATTTTCTAATACAACCATATTATTAAAAATGAATAAGGATTTATTAAATAAAATTTACATGTATAAAGCTCATTTCATTCGTATAATATCATTTCGGTAAAATTAAACAATGAAATATATAAAGTTATTTCATAAATGTAATAGAATTCTCGTTTCCCAGATCTAGTTTCCGATTTCGAAGAATAGAATGCAATGTATTTGGATTACATCAATGTTCATTTGTTTCTAATATTTTAAAGATATCTAATAAAATTCATGTATCGTAAGGGGTGTAAGGCTGCATTTCGTTATGCAATAACTGTATCGAATTATCTCTTGAAAGATGAGAAAACTCAAAAAACGCGCGTAACCTAAAAGGTTACAACTTGTAAATTACATGTCATATGCTCCCTAATAGTTAAATTTATTAATAATAACATAGATATTTTTTGTCGGTGTAATATTTACCTGTCCTGTTGACAATTAATCAACACTCTTGGCTCTATGTCTTCTTCGGTTTTCGTAGAGATGGGTTTGAATCTCCGCACGGACATTTTCAAACATTGATTAACAGCATTTGAAAGAACAGAATTCTACATTTTTTTACAAACTGTCTTCAATAAACGAATCAATCGCCGGTTTTTACTGATGTTTGGGTTATGGAAAATTGTTTGTTTTTCATTTTTCTACTTTTTGTAATTTGCGTTTGTCAAAACCTATATTTAGTGAGTTCATTAAAAATTTATCGGATTTAAAAAAAAGAGCATTTATTTTTAACTCTGTAAACGCCGAATCTGCAATGAATTGAATACACGCCACTATCAGAATGTATTTTAGATACTTTTTGTATATCATTTTAGGGCATGCAGAAAGTGGATAAAATATTCATAGCCGGTATTCCGGTAAAATAGTTTAGTTTTATTGGTGAAATATTTTTTCACTTCTAGGTTCGTACATATATTATCGTATTATTCATATAAATCATTCTTAAAAATCGTTGTGAAGTTATCATGAAACGGACGTAATATACAAAATGGTATTGTATCCTTATGAGTATATTAAATTGATGGATGAATTTGAATAGTGGAAAACGAATGCAGATTGGGGAATGTGTCTTGTTGAGAAAGAAAAGCACGAGATGAAAATGTTTAAAGAGCGATTGTTTAGTCGGCATGAAACTGGATGATATTTATTTAGTAAAAGTATTCAAAATTCAGTAAGGGATGGGAAAATATGAAGACTGTAACTTTCTCCCAATTATAAATAATTGGTCTTGGTCTGAGCATAGTAAATAACTACGGATGCATCATTCTTTATTTATTAAATTTTCAACCACATCTCTATAATAAAAAATGACCTTCTTAATTGCGTTTTAAATCTTGTTAAAAAATAATTTGTCAAAGAACAAAAAAAACCTCTGTTATATACTTATATTTTCCATTAACTGTATGACAAAATCTAACTCCACATTTTTGAGAACAGAAACAATTAATAACTTATAATATCGTACAGTGATGTACAGTCTAAATCTAACAATTGACCATTTTACAAAACACCGTAAAACATATCTTTACAATGCGATTTTCTGAAACAAATTAAAAAATAGCTAATTGTTTTCATATATTGGCGGGGTATAATGATATAATTTTACATATTCAGTTTTGTTTTTCTTGTTTAATCTTTTCGATTTTGTTTTGTTATAAAATATTCTTATTTGTATAATGAAGCTTTATTGTAAGTTTTATCATTTTAAATATTCAAGGAATTACGCTTGCGAGGTTTTAATATAAATTTTAATAATGGCAAACCCAAATTTATACCCCATTTTTTATCACAAGTCAAAAAATAATATTTCATTGAATTATTTAGCGATTATAATAGCGCCTGATCACTATTTAAATATACTTAATCAAAAAAACCTAATGAGAATGTCGAGTTAGACTACGTATTTTCTGTTGTTTTATTTTGTTAATAGACTGGGCATACAATGTGTTGTTGTTTCAATTGTTTCAGAAGTTTATTTTAAATAATTCTAGTTTAAATATCAGTAATAAAAGTGTATAAAAATGTACTTTATAGAAGGTAAATTACAAAAAACTTTATACACACATTATATTCAATAAATTGCAAATTTTGCTATAGTCACTACCTTTTCCTGTGATTTTATCTCATATACTTCAAATCTCGGTAACATAAAATGAACTCTAAAGAAGTTACGACGTAAAACAATTAAAAAATATGTGGAAAACAGATGTCAACTCTTGTAAGCAAATACTCTAAGAATGCAATTATTAAGAAAAAAAAAACTGTTTCTGAGATTTGGTCTACGGTAAGCGTTAAACGATTTCTAGTGGAAAAAAACCTACTATTTCCACCTAATGAATAGATTACCGATTTTTGTTTTTCTATATAACTGGTTTTGTATAGGGAATCCAATCCCGGACCCTTTTTACGACCCCGGGATTTCGGCATTCAGAATTTTTCTATCCCGGGATCACGGGATTGGTTATTAAGTATAGCTTCATGTGTTAAATTGTACTTCTAAAATTTAATATGTGTCTGTTATTACTTTAATTGAAATGTATATTTTTCTGGGTATTGGTATAGTTTTTTGTTGATTTAACATCAGACAGCCATTTACAAAAAAAAAAAAAAATTTAATGAAATAACATTATTATGGTAGTTTTTACCAAATGGTATGCATAAAAATGACATGTCCTTCAATTTGACTATAAAATATTGTCTTCCATTAATTTATGAAGCGGTCCTAATTTTTCTTCCATTTCAAATCGCTGTTACGAAATATGACAAGGACGGAAACTAAAATAAATTTATTTTCATTTTACAGGTATGTAGGTATAATAAAAAAACAATGTACATGAACAAGCTGAGGTTTTAGTTAATCAGGAAGTTGTAATTTGATTTTAGCATTTATAGTGAATCCCGAAATCCCGGGATTTCGGGATCCTGGATCCCGTGATTGGAAGCCCTAGTTGTGTAGTCCCTAGTATACATATTCATTTAAATGTTTTTACTGCGGTGAACTCGATTCGATAAAATCTGTTTCGACGCTTTCATGCAAGTAAATGAATTTGAATTAAAAGATAACCATTTATTTTCATGGTTTTGAATGGATTTTTGGCGAGGCACATCAAACAACTGAAATTTAATAAACATATTTTTTTATTTACACGTACAACTTTGTTGAAAAAACATTTTTTCAAAATTTTACAAAATTCTTTGTGAATACCGATGACCTTTAGATAAATGAACGAGGCGGTTGAAAGTACATCTATTAACTTAGTACTTCATTGATTTTTACCAACGCGCTTTATTATTGAAATACTATTTAAATTTTAAGTAAAGGTAGGAAACTGGATTACATCATTTGACTCGATTAAATTATATTTAATAACAACGTATATTTGTCTTGATTTGTCTATCTGTATATTTATTTGTAACGCAGGACACACATACTCTCTTCCTCTGGACGCGGATTGAGCGAATGCTGACAAGTGGGAGTGCCAACCAGTATTTATGATACTGGTTAGACTAAATAACTCGTTCACAAGATAAAATAAATAAACTAGGTATTTATTAGATTTTAGTTGATTCATTTTCAAATTTGTAATTTTCGTTTTATTTTTTATCAATAATTTTATTAAGTATCTGTGGTAATACGGAATTACACATGTAATTCGAAGTGAATTATTACTTCAAAAGTAAATATTTAGTTTGTATTGAAATATAAGAGATACACTACAAAACCACAATACCTTACGATTTTAGTTATTATAACTATTCCAAGCAAGACGGTCCACGAGAATAATTGTCATTTTTCAATATTTTTCGAATGATTTTAATGTGACAGTTTTAACTTAAAAAAAACAGTTTTTTTAAGCGGTATGAATGAATCTGTGTCTTTTCTATAGAAAATTTTTATTACTCACGCTTTTTAGGTATTTTAATTGAATTTGGCCGTACCCACATATCCAAGCGATGTTTTATTAAATTTCAAATATTTGTTTTACTTACGGCAAATCGGTGCTTGAAAAATTTTGATTTAGCAAACTACTTCAAATAAATCTGTGATTGAAATTTTACTTTTATAACCAACTAAGCCAGACCCGCGAAAACTTTTTGGCTAAAGGATCACATAAGTAATGCAAAATTAACTGGAGGCCGCAAATTAAATACTATTTATAGATATGCATTACCATGAAGAATGAATTTCTACACAAAAAAATTAATGGTTCTCTAATAATTAATAATTAAATGAGGAGATAGGCTATATAATAATACGCATCGAGCCATAGTTTGCTCAGGCCTGAACTAGAGAGTAGAGCGATTGACAAAAATCAGTTAAAATTCGACACTTTTAGATTGGTTTGACCAATACACAAGATTTCAGTATTACTAATGAAATGTTGATTTATTATTAATGAATAGATTTAAAATATTATTTGCAATTAAAAGTTTCTTTACAAATAGTTTCATTGCTTTGAACTATTGTTTTCCAGAGCGATTAATAACTATGAATATGTGCAGTAAAAAATAAATAAACTGCAAACACATTAATTTCATTAATATGGATATAAGAGCAATTGATATTTCATAAAAATACTTGGTTTTCTACCTATCTTTACCTACTGAAGCTATACAGAGTCCTGAACACATTATACAATTGCGTATTAATTAGTTATTTTTTTAAATATATAATGTCAGAAGTCATTACCATTTGTGTTTGATTTGCCTTGAAAATGCCTATTAGCTAAATAAAAAATAAAAATGTTTTATGTATTTCGTTTTAGGATTAACAGTAAACATTATTAAATTTGTTCTTCTAAATACAGTCACAGATGGAACAAAATACAAGAGAACTTTATGTTTTTCACAAATAAGGGTATATTTATATTATCATATAATAATAAAAGTATGGTTATTTCAATCGGATGTTTGAATTTTTATAAATATAATCCAATGAGGGCTGTTTAAGGTATAAGGGAGGCCCGTAACCAATTTGATTCAAAGTCATCCATAGGCAGTATCTTCCAGACGAGTAGGTATCAAAGGCTGGCTTTGTACCAAAGATGAAAATATTATTATCATTTTTTTTGTTATTGGGGTTTTTTGGCCTTATAAAAAAACATTCGCTTTTGAAGGAAACATAAATTATTATTTGCTCCATCGTATCGGCCAAAATATCAAACTAACATTAGAGACCCAAAATATTTACATGACATTTTCAAGCAAACAAAATAATATATGTCCCATGATCATAATTATATTTTTGTATACTCAAGATTTTCATTTATTTTACAGTTGTTGGCGATGGAAAAAAATACCAAGACATTCTTGCATTATGTATCAATCACTCACCTTTATGGTTATACTAAATGGTTAGCTATATATGGTTAGCGAGCTTTTTTGATGATAAGAAAAATTTGACACTAAGATAACAAGTATTTTAAATATCCGACGACAGTGCCAACTGTCGTGTGAGACAGAGAGTATGTGTGTCCGTTACGGTACATATAGACAGATGACAGAATCAAGACACATATATTTATTGCAAATTGTACAAATACTGACCACATTTCCGTTCTTTTGAAAAGAATATAAAGAAATGAAGTGATAAAAGGGTGTGTAATTAAAATAAAATATACATAAACTGAAAAATTTTGTTAGTTAATCATTTATAAAGATAACAAATAACTATTTAATAACCAATTGCTTAACATCCAGTGCTTTGGAGTGAATGAGTTTTAATTAGCGTACACAATCCGGCTATAGACAAACGTAAGATTTCGATTGGAATTTATCGTAACAAATCTATGCATTCATTAATGAATTATTAATTTGTGTCAGAAAACCTATCCGTGGTGTAGTGTTCAACGTCGCTGGCTTCGATTACGGTCTCATGTGGTCAAGTCGATTGTGATTTTTCGATTTAAAAATCAATTTATGGATTTCTGTTCCTATGCATGGATTCTTGTGATGTCCAAAATTCCCTCCCACCCATCAAATCCTGGAGCGTAGCGAGAGCGATTAACAGACTATTAGTCCTGTCCTAGCTTTATTCTTATATCCCTACTTCTTGTCAAAAAAGTGAAGTAAGCAAATGAGCGACAAGTTATTGTAGAAAAACATTTGTTGATATAACTACATAAGAACGCCATATGTTTCATACTCTTTTGTTTCTGTTTAAAAACAAATTTGAACATAAAATTCTGAAAAAGTATTACTAGATTCATTTTATTTTTAAATGCTGTATTTAACATTTACTCCCTTGCATTTTTTCAAGACTCATAAAATACTCGTGTTTCTTTCTCTTCCTCCTTATAGTAGGATTAACATCCACAAGGAAAAAATGTTTTGTTTTCGATTTTTTTTTCAAGTGGAACGTTGTTTTATTGAGAGCTGTAAAATATTTTTTGAATGCGACAAAATTCCACTGGAAACAAATATAATCCCACTGACAATATGACTTTATCATTTAATTTATTTGTTTAACGGCCGAGCAACATATTACTTCATTGTAGATTTTACTGTCGCGATTCATAGCGCCCTTTCATAATTAAATTATTTTTCAAAATAATAAAATAAACATCTGGTATGGTTTTGGCTAATAAAATATGATCTTACAATCAAATACTAATATTACCTATGTACGAGAATGAGAGATAAAATACAAATATAGTACACGTTGTTAATGTTGTATTAACGAAGCCTTTTTAACATATAAAAAGACCAGTAAAATAAGGCTGCTTAAGGTAATAAAAAATATACAACGACTAGTCAAACAGCTATATAAAATAATTCTAGTGCTTAGATGGCAGGTAAATATTGTCAAATCAAACAAAACAAAAGCCGAGAAGCGGAAATCGGTATTATTCATAAAAAAATATAAATTACATCATAATGCAGATTGATCGGTCAAAACTTATTTTCGGTTAATCCTCGGGCACGATAATTCAAACAAGACTATTGACGAAATATTGTAATAACTTTTCAAAAATCTTTACAAAATAATCGAATGTCTGATGCTTACTAAAGTGTTGAATTAATTAAGGGCGATTCATGATACGACTTTTTACTGATTTCTCGGTATTGCTCATTAAGCGTAGTTTCAGGTTTTAAATTGTATATTTGTGTTTATTATTGCTTCAATTGGAATGAATGTATGATTTTATATTTTTGCACATGGAAATTGATTTTTTATTTACTTTGCTTGACATTAACCTCTCAACTAGTGAAACTAAATTAATTCGCCGGCTAAAGTGAGAATAGTGTAATCTACTAACAACAACTGACTCTAACTCCATCACTAAAGATGAACCTCTAGGTAAAGAAAATTTACTTGGAACATCTATTATTATCAATTGTCGCTAAGTGTCTCTAGTAGAGAGTGCTGAAGGCATGTTTTACTTATAACTAAAGTGAAGTGTAAGAAAAGGATGGGAAAGTTATCTGACCAGTTCCATCTCGAGGCACGAGTGACTTTATAAATACAATATATTTATTGACAATAGTTTAAATTATATTTCGATATCAGGACAATCCCGGGATTTAATAATTGACCGATATCCCGGGATCGGAAGCCCTAGTTTTAATTGTTTCTCCCAAATTTTAGCGTGATACAACTGATAACGAAACATATTGTTTGATGAAATATTATTCAAAATTCTCTTCTAAAATATAAAAAAATATGTCAGACTTAACTGTAAGCAAAAATATACCATGAAAATAAATAAAATATTTTATAATTAAACGCTGTACACTCGAAGTAATAAAACTGGAATTTATTTTTATACACCTACCGAACATAAACTGAACAAATTACTCATTAGAATATAGTTTTTAATCATTGGTTGTATTTATTATGTTTTAATTTGGTGATGAACGAGAATAAACTACGGTCGATATTATTGGTATCGGAAACGACAAATATAATGAACTGAATGTATTATTAATTCTTAAAAGAATTTATATTACTTCAGAATGAAAATGAGATATTAAGTGTGGCGTTTTTTATGTTTTACTGAGTACTAGGAGGGGGGAAATACAAACAATATCAGTATTAATTACATGTTTTTGGAAGCAAAATACCATCTAAAATATGTTTATTAGTGGGTAGTAAATAATCTGTTTTGTTACGTAAATTATAATTTCACTAAAGATGTACTACCATCGTCCACATTATCAGGCAAGCGAACACAATCAGTGGAATAATAAAGTTCTCAATTTTAATTTTATATCAAAAATATTTTACTCAAAACTGCCATCGAATCTATAGAAAATATTAGGGTGTAGCGTCTTATCAGCCAAGACCAACGAGATTGGATGTGGACCACCGTGGCCAGTTAGGAACTTACCACCCAAAATAAAATTGGTAAAGAAATAGATAAAGCTGAATTTGGACTGCAGCGTCAATCAAAAACACACGAGTTATTTATAATGGTTCTATGGTAATAATATAATAATATTTGTTACTTGTCTATTTTCAAATAGAATATACATACCTTGAAATTAATCGGATCGAAAGGGTTGATCCGTTCTTGACCTTTTCGCATGAACAGGTTGGAGAATTATTATTTTCATGAATGGACATTTTTGAATAGAAAAATGTCGTGATATTTCGAATATTTAATACTTTCCAAGCAGGAAAAATAATAATTCAATGCCCCCTGATTGTTATTTACTTACATTGAAAAACATTTATTAAAAACGCCTGTTAAATACATGTTATAAATGATTACAAATAAACATGTGACAACAAATTAATATACGCACAATTTTTTTTTAAATAAAAAAGTCTAGATAATCAAAAAACAGTAAATTACCAAAGAACCCATAATCTGTATGTCACATGTGCTAGATCAACTGTTGGCCTCTGTGGTCTATTGGTAAGAGTCTAGCGATAAGATTTGTCCAGGTTCAAGTCAATATTTTCAATTGAACATTTGAGATCTAAGGCATGGACGTTTGTGATATCTTTTTTCCTCGTGTGATCGAAAAATTAAACAATATCACTCAACCACTCCATTTTCGAGAGGGTAAAGATAGAATGATTGGGTTTGGAAAGGAATAGTACCTACAATTGATAACTTATTTATTCTACTGGCTGTGTTGCTAGGTATATCTCTAGGTAGGAAACTTGTAATATTTATTTTGTTTAAAAAGCATCTTCTGCTACGTTATAAATAAAATTTTTACTATATAATAGTAGTTTGCTAATCACTTTTACTACGCACCGTTTTAAAGATTTGTAAGTGGGTGGGGTGTAAAATAAACATCATAGATATCCATGCTTTTTAACTCCAATTGGTTAAAAATTACATTGTTCAAATGGGGATTCAAATGAACACTACGGTCGTACGTAATTCAAATTTAATCCAATTTATTTCAAGCTAAGTCTTTAAATTTTTTTTTATCATTCCAAACTGACGGCTTACAAATTCAGCAATAAAACCAATTGTTTTGTACATTAATACATATTTTTACCACCAGGTCAATAACTTTGCTTAACAATAAAATATTCATATGGCATTATCATTATCATGGTATTATAACAGCATAATGTAAAATCTTTTTCCATGTAGTGGTCTAATCTTATAGCGATAGGCAAACTTACTCAAATTGAGTTCTATATAGAACTAAACATTTTTATGGAAAAAACACAAAAAACTGCGTTACATGTTACGGAATATGACATAAAAATTAATGGGTGCAATAATATGACGAACGGTGAAGGGTCAACCGACCGGCCAAAGTGCTGTCTGAACTTGATAAAGATTTTCTAAAACCATTCCCCATTATTTATTTGCGAACGGGTTCGACGGAATTGTACGGGTATCTAGAACATATATGTTTAAAAAGTAAAGAGGTGTACGTGTCGAACGTACCAATTCTGCAGTGACGATTTCAGTCCCGGGAAACAAGTACCGGAAGAAAATGTAACGGCATCTGACTGGCCGCCTTGGTCGTAAAGGAATGGTCAAGAACGGGCGATGCCGTTATACTTATGTTACTTTTAGAAAGTACATCGGACATATCACGCTATCGTTGAACTTCAATGCGATAGAATATTCCATACACTAATTACTGTAATTAAAAAATTGAAACATTAAAATTTTATTAATTTCCATACGTTACGTCACTGGCAACTTAACTTTTCCTTTTCTACGTCTTCGGGAATTCAAATGCACCGTTACTTTGAATTCTTCCGTATAAAATTTTCAGATTTTTGTTGAAATAATGTAAAATTAAAATCGATAACTTTACTATATTACCGGTTGTGCTACTAAATGTGACACGTGTTTCGTCTCTTTGACAAACATCTTCATACTAAATTTTGTTGAGATATTTCATAACGAGCCCACATTCTCCACATTTGGAATGGACATGGTTGAAAACAAGTAATGAAGTGGGCCAAGTGACAAAATGGTGAAACTCTTTATTGAAATTTTCAACTTAATGGACTTCTTACATTAATTTTCATACATTTAATAATACCAAAACGCAGATATTTTTTTATTTTTTTTGAAAATATCTGTTGGCTCACATCACTAGATCATATAGATTCATAGATGCGCTGCATTAAATTACAATATACTGTTGCTTAAAAGATGAGGGTGATAATTTTTTTAACTTGGATTTCAAAAATTTGCCTCAAATTTAATTCTTATAAAGTAATAATTCTTAGAAAAATATATAAAGTAAAACCCCGGTGGTTTCGAAGTATGTAAATTTTAAAATTTCATGATAAAACTTATTAAAAAATAGTCGAAAAAATCTAATAATAAATGTAATAGGTAACTTATAATCACCGATGAATTCTTTTATGCATTATAAGTTATAAAAAAAAATTTATGCTTTGAACATTTTCGAAGAAAATCGCGGGAAAATATTAATTCTGAATTCGACATTCTGAGGTTTCATTGTATTAGTCGTGTGTATTCTGCCGAGATAAAATTTTATGAACAAATTTCTTTGATTTTTCAATTCTTGTTGACTTGAACTTGAGTGACTTGTGAATACTACTCAGGCGGTATTTTTCTTGCCGAGTTAATTTCAAGTGACTCTGTGATCTTGTTATCCTTGAGTTTATCTCGAGTGACTGTTGAATTTTTAGAAATGCCAAAATTTCAGTAACAATATTGTTTTTCTTTCCACCTTCTTGTATAATAAGAATTCAAATTTTTTTTAATATAAATTTAAAAACAGATATAACTTTGTTAACCCTGCATTTTTTCCAGCAAGGTCACCTAATTCACCAATTCATCCAACTGCATCAAAGTCACTATAATTTCAATTTAAAAAAAAATCTATTACAGTTTGAACCAAAAGCAAAAATGTTTTTAAAACTGTTTCTTTTAAAAAGCACTTCTAGTAATACCACTACTTCTTCCTGAATCCTTTGCTCCTTAGATTCCTTGTCACCCACCAATCATTGTACTTCATCCTAAGATATTCCAGCATTCATCAGTTCAGAATATTCTATGAATAGTATCTGACGGTCGTCCAGGACGCCAGACCAAATCGAAAAGGCAAGAAAAGTTGAGGCGGCACGTGACACACCCAGTTCAACGTCTCTCCAAGACTGCTGACGTTAAAGGACACTGCCTCGTCCGTTCTCTGATCTCCGAGCCTATCACGAAATCAAACCACGTCAACTCCATATCCGGTGCAAGCATTTATTTTCCAACGTCAGTGTACAATTTTTCTGAGTATTCGTATGTAGTATGATTCGCTACCGTAAATCAGCACTGGTAAAATGCAAGCGTTAAACGTTAAGGTATTTGGCTATAAAAAAGTAGTATTCCTTTCAACGCCACTGCATTTTTCTTATTCCATACAAATAAAAATACTTTTTACATTACTACAACTTTCCAGTATATGTTTATATTTAAATATACTCTTTATAGTGACAGAAGGTGTTAAATCAAATAACCTTATTTTGAAGTAATCAACATGTAAGAAAATGATGCAATTGAAGTATTTTTATTTACATACCTTTACCGTTATTTCTTCAACTAACCTCTTTATGAGATTCATTAATCATTTACAAATTCGATTTGATTATTAGTAATTAGTTTTTATAATAATATTTATTACAGTTCTTTTGTTAGTAATAATACTTGCCAACGGAATTGACTCAATTCATATTGTTTTCTACAAATAACGTAAAAATACATGAAATATGGCCGAGCTCGTTTTTTCAGACACTAGAGAGTTCTAAAGTCTATCATACTGTATTCATAACTCAAAACAGCCGATTTTAGATTTATCGAATTGTGTCGTTATGCAAAAGAAACGTAAATATAAATATATATTCAAAATTTCTATTGATGTAAGAAATAATTTAAGACATCGACTGAGGGTGCTTGATGGAATTTCAATATCAAATTTGGATTATTGAGATTTTGTACGCTTCCATGTATTTTGTCACTAACGACCCGGGTTTCGCTTTTCGGCATCTTAAGGCATTTGAGCGCACGAATAGACTCGTTATCCAAATTTGATGTAAGAAATATTAGTATTTATATGGAATAAGTATACTATAACAGCATAACAAAAAGCATCATTCGTAACATGAGCGAATATGGCTTGAATATGGTATTTTTGATGAAACCAATATTTTAAACAGATACCACCTGCACCCCAAAATAGTCAAACCAGCTGATAACTACCCCCAACAACCTTTGCGCCCTAACCTTTGCAAAGCGTAGTTTGTTCGCGCTCTCTGTAGATACGTTTTGTATTTTATTCTGAGAAGGCGAACGGCGGTTTATTCATTTATTCTGCGTTCATGTTGTGGGGCTATTCGCCGAACAAAAATCACTCATTTTAATAATTAATTCGACGTCAGGTACTACCTTTTCACAGTTAAACAGGCCGGAAAATAAGTTTATGAGTGTAAAATTGCCACGGTTATCGGGTTGTGTTTTACTATCTTACATTTAATAAACACACAAATAATATTAAAATTTTGAATATTCAGAATTGCTGTGCGACAAAAATACACGTAATTTCATATGAAGTTTTACAAGATGGCCATTAAGTCATAATTTTATAAAAACATTTTTTTTTACCAATCCATCAAAAATATCAATGATGTAAGCATTTTTACTGCATTCATGTGTCGACAACCTACTGGTAAGTAACAAAATTTTAAAAAAATGAGATAATTACTCAACGAGATTCTTTTATATCAATTCTTTATCTAAAAAAACTCATTAGACAATTTTTTATACCAGTTTGGTAAAAAGCAGTAGCAACATTAAAACAATTTTTCGATTTATTGATAGGCTCTGATTATAAATTCCATAATCAGCATAAATTCGTCTTTATTTTGATATTCTAATTATTATCTGTGTAGCATAAAACATTGAAGCCAGAGGCATTATAATATAAAATTTCATTTGTTACTTACTCAAAACTGTAATTACGTAAAATTACATTATTTCCTACCAATTTCTTCCAATATAGTGGACGAGAAAACTTCCTATACTGGTAACTCGGTCAATTTGTCAATCCTGGCATTTCGCAATTCACTCAAGTGTTAAAAAAAAATATTTTTCAAATAAAATACTTCCTGATTAACTACAATGCGTACGTCAGTTGCCTTAACTACATAATTATTTATAATACCTACTTACATAATTTACAAAAAAAAAAACAATTTCAACTATTATCTATAAATGAGATCTTCTCAATAAAATAAAAAAAACATTTTACATAACATCATATATTCATTCCAATCGAAGCAAAAATGAATGCAAATTTAATTCTAAATATTCAATTTAAAACGTAAAATTACGCTTGGTGACCAATCCCGGGATATATTGTAAATGCCGAAATCCCGGGCTCATAAGAAAAGGCATGGATCTTTGTGAAAACAGTTACATCAATTAATTAAATGTGTATACACCATATACATAAGTATATTGAATTATGAAAGTTGCAATTTTGATACCAAATGACTCATGTTCTATACACGTGTTTTTATTGTATCCAATGTTAAAGGAGCAAAGTAAACCTATCAAACCAAGCAAACAACGTAACTAAGAAATAATTCTAACTAAATTAACTTCATTCTGAATAACTTAGTTGCCAAACCCATGAAAAAAGGAAAATTGTTTCTTAAAACAGCTGCCAGATGTTTTAAGGCTGCTTGAAAATTTTCCTTTCATGTATTCAGTTTTTTCTCTCCATAGTAAATAACCTTTCTTTGATCTACATAAATTAAGGGATTTTTTATTATGACTGTATTGAGAATAATTATTTTTGTTCAAATATCACTAAACTCAAAAAAATGAATGAGGTGGTATTATAAGTGAAGAATTGAATGCAAAAATGGTTCGAATATATGATTTTGAATTAATTATAAATTTATATTTCATTTTAATATATTATATTATATCAAAAGTATAAACACAACTTCTAAGAAATTGCTCGATTACTGCTTTCGAATAAGTTATCGATAGAATAGTGAGGCTAGGAAAGGACTATATAGTTGTCAACTTATCGGTTTCTACACGCTCCGTTTTTAGACCTGGCTAGATATGAACACATCTGATAAGTAGATGCCATTAAATAGAAAATCCATTAATTGATTGTAAAACATCTCTTCATGAATTCAAAAACTCAGACGCTCAAAAGAATTGTAACAAAAGCCCTTAAAGTTTACCACAAGGCTACAGTAAGCTACTGTTATTAAATAAGTATTGTATCGACTTATAAATTATTGATTGTAAGGAACTCAATGTTGTATCCACTACAGTTTGAAACCATTATATGTCTCCCATATAAGATAATCATAATAAATTCATTGTTTTGACGTAAAAATTATTTCATTATCAAATTATGTGGCTAAAACTACTGATTTCCAGGAGGTAGGAAAATTTACATTTGATTTAAATGATGGCATAAATATTACTAAATCTGGCTAAAATAAAGGTTCTTTTAGAAAATAGGAATTGTGAATAGTTGACGTTTTAACATTTTTTTTATATAAAATTATCAAAATAAGGATATTCTAACCACCGCGATCCAGTAGCTTAACATTTGTGTTGTATTTAGTTGCTTTGTGTCTCTGTTTTTGCCGAACTTTGGATTGCAATTATTTTTAATAATTTTCAATAACTAACAAAAAGAAATATGCCAAACGGTTGAGGTGATTGATAGTTCCCTAAAAATATACTCACACAAAAATGTATACATTTAACTTATCAGAAACGATAACAGAAAACGTATGTAAGTCGTTTTTTCAATCAGCTTTATTTAATTCATTAATGAAAATTTCAGTAAAAATATTAGTTAGATAAATGAATGAATTACTTCTATTCTAGTGAAAAATTAACGAACGAACTATTCTAAGAAAGTATAGAGAGAACTTAATAATAAACACGGCTAAATGGATTGTGTAACCGCATAGATATATTTCTTTATAAGTTAGAAACACTTACTAAAAAGCGAATCCAGTCTTTATGAGTATACAAAATGTGTAGCGCTTACTATTAATAAATGTATATCGTCTAATAAACTTGCAATATTCCTGTTTATGTTTAAGATCGAAATGTGATTCAATGAAATTCACTCAACTCTACTTAATGAATTTCATTTAATTTAAACGGTAAAGATTTAAGTGTTGATTCAATAAAACATTTAATTTAGCAGTCAACGAAATTAATACTATTAACTTCGTTAACTACTCTCTCGCTCTTCAACGGTTTTCTTAAACATATTATATACACTAGGGCCCTCGTATAACACGGTCATATGGTTCCACAAAAACGTCGTGTTATACAAATCTGTGTTATACGAGGTTTGAAGTTCATCCAAAATTAATGTATGCATTCCAAAAAATATCAAAGTTTGTTAATATTTTTTTTTTTTATAAACAATACATTTATACATTTTCGTTTGTATTGAAAAAAAAAACTTAAATAACTTATAATAGATCATTCATTTATCATCGCTATCATTTACAATTCTATATGTTTGACTCTATTTTGAGATTGGTTGTGAGTTTTCATTATCAGAGGACTCTCGAGTATTGCTTTAAGCGTATAAATCTTTACGTATTACGTGATAAGAGGCCAAGATCTGTTGTAATTCCTTCTAAAAACTTCAAACTTCTTTCCATTATAAGATTTTCTATAAAAATTGCTGAACCATGATAATTAAAGCGTGTGGTACAAAAATATATCACAATTCATCAACCGTGTTTTATTAAATAGTGTTATACGAAGCCCAAGTGTATACGTATTTTGCAAACTAAGATGACGATATTCTACGCGTGTTGTCATTATCAAATATTTATTTCATTACCAAAAACCATGTTAATGTTTAATTTATTTTTAGTTACGAAGAATAAAGAGTTTCTGTTCGGATGGGAGATAAAGAAAATTGGGTGAATTTTGAGCAGTGGCACTTAGTCATGTAATGATTCTGGTAAGAAGAAAGATAAACTTAAAACATTGCTTTTACCGTACAAAGATTTGAGAAAATATATATCAAAAATATTTCACGAAAAAGATGAACACTGGAGAATAGTAAAAGAAAAATCAATTATTAAGCCAAGAAAAGTTGTACATTTGGTTAAAATCAAAAAAAAAGTAGTATATAAATTGCAATTATTTAATTTTTTGTCAATTCACTTACCTAATACATTTTTATATTATCAGATTGTTCTTTGCAACTCTGGTAAAAGGTTGTCATGAAACCCTCTGATTAGACATGGTCATTGGTTGTTAAAAATTGAACATAATTTTTTTGTAACATACCCTTTCCTAATTTTTGTCTTATCAGATTAATTAAGACATTTGAACCATTGTGAATACACTTGTTTGTCATTATTCGGTCTAATGCTAAACGTTAATCGTCATTTTTGTTGATTTTTTCTCTTAAACGGTCAACTACTGGTACATTCACCCTAGTTGAAAATTAATACAAACATGTTAATTTAATAATAAATAAGTGACTTATTATGAAATGTCTACATGAATTTTAATTATTTATGACTCCTATTCATTCTCTTAATTTTTTAACGTCAATGACAGCTTGTCTCATTATTTTGATATTATATTATTTGTATTCAGTAATGGATACATACGAGTAATGGAAGTTTTAATTATATTTATTAGTACATACGTACAATTTTAACTGCAGTATTATGGTATTAGTCAAATAATATTGTGTTACGTCAGGTAGATTCAGCTGGCTTAAAAAAATTGCGCCATTCTTATTTCATATGAAACGAAGACTTAAGTTTTCCTTTGTAAAATAAGACGTCCTTTTGCCGTTGGTTTCCCTATGAATATGAACAGCAAACCTCTTACAACTATTACTTTTAGGAAGAATACTTTATCAAAAGTATGATAATGCAAGATACAACGTGAAAATTGCTGTTGTAATATCGACATTATGACGAAACGTGTACAGTTTTTACTTGTTATCTTTTGTGGTAGTATACTTCTCGTTATAACTTACAGGCCATTGTAAGCGCGCGATATGAATTTCTTGCGTTTGGGGTACGCATGCGTTGCTGCCCTTAGCCGGCCAGGGGAGGAAATTCGCCTCAGTCTTGCTTCGCCGTCGCACCATACCGGACCGATCCGCACAATTTTACCCCATTATAACCCTTCATACGAGGGGTAGAATCCGTGGACACAATAATTAATAAAAAAAAAAACAAGTTTCGGTATGAATTCGATTAGTGGTTGGACTGCGGTAATATTAAACTTTTTTTAAATCAACAGTGAAAAGTTAGTTATGTACTTTATTCAATTCTTTTCTCAACTAAAAAGTGTTTAAGTGAACTTAAAATAAAAATTATTTTCCATACTTTTGACGCAAAGACGTTTGTTTAAAATTAATTTGGAAAAAAGTTGAACGGGGTTTTGCAGTAAGTTAAAATTATTATATTTATTAACTTGAAGATTTTTTAAATAATATCATTCAATGATATTGATGATTGATTACAATACATAATGATATTGATTATTAATAAATTGTATTGAATATATTTTAAGCAGTAAAACAATAACGACGCATATTTTGTTTTTATAAATGGTGAAAATATTTGCAATAGAAAAAACGCGGCAATATAAAAAGCTTTAAAGAATTTTTATTAAGTAAGTTAGGAACAAATTTTTTTTTAAATTTAAATTTTTTTTTAATGAATAAAAACAGTGTCTATCAATGTTGTTTTTACTCTTATGATAAGAATGTTTTTGTAGAAATGATTTTTATTTTAATTCGAAAACATACACAAAATCGTTTCGGTGTCATGTTAATTACCAAAATAAAAATTCTATGCAATATGATATATTTATAAAATCTAATTAATGTTTCCGACATGACACTTTCCATATATAATATTTACCATTTTCAACAATGAAGATATTATTACAATTATAATGCTTGGGCCATTTTTACTTCCGATTTATAAAACAATATATTTCAGCTTTATCTATTTCATTCTATATTTAAAAAACAGTAAATAATAGTTTTATGTTACATTTTCACCGAAAATTCCAATTAAAACTGAGAAATGGTTCCTTAAACCATTGTGTAAAACCTAATGAAGCTTACTTCATTATGAAAAAGAAAATATTTAAATATTTTTTACAAAATAAAAGTTACAATATTTATAGTATCTAATTTTCCACTTTCTACTAGCCCGCTCCCGCTCTGCGGCGTTAATTATCTTACAGTTTCCTATTTAAAAGTTACAAAATTGATGAGGTCTAGCAGTGAGTCAATTATTTATTTCAAAGATACGATGGGGCCAGTATAACTGATAATTATCAAATTTGGATTATTGAGATTTTATACACTTCCATGTATTTTGTCACTAACGACCCGGGTTTCGCCTTTCGGCATCTTCAGGCATTCGAGCACACGAATGGACTCGAACTGAGAGACAGTAAACAGTGTCTAACGTTTATATAGAAGATACAAATGCGAAACTGATATAAGGCGAAAGGCGAAACCCGGGTCGTTAGTGACAAAATACATGGAAGTGTTTAAAATCTCAATAATCCAAATTTGATATTGAAATTCCATCAAGCACCCTCAGTCGATCTCTTAAATTATGATAATTATCAGTTTAAGCCTCTGTTTAATGTAATTGGTAAGATAGTAAAGATTGCCATTTTTGTTTAATTTAGGTATTCAAAACCCAACTCACAGTAAGAAAGTGCATATAATTTATTACAAGGTATAACTGTAAAATATATATAAATAATGACGTTGCCAGTTAATTAATTATTAAACAACCAAACTCTTTAAATAGATTCTTAACAAAATGACTTTATTCGTAATAAAATATATGAATAATTTTGAGGGTAGTTTTTTTAAGTTTATTGACCCAAAACCTACACATCGTTAATATACTTCGAACTTTTTAAAGGGTCTTTTTCTTTTACGAATAAACAATAGCATTTTTCTTACAATTGTTGTTGACCCGTTGCAAATCTACATTCGCAGATCTTTCGCAATGAAAAAACTTACTCAAATTAACTTGAATAAGAAAGGAGAAAAGGGAAGGGAAAATCTTAATCAAAAAAGACCTATGATAGATTGAGCTTTTGTCTACATATTTTTTAAGTTATCTAGAACCTAGATAAAAAAAGAAAACTTTACGCTTGTCATCGACTTTTCCATGATATATTTAGTACGTGGTATACAATAATTCATGTCTTGTGGCCGAGTGATAAACGCTAGGGCGTTCATCTTAGTAAGGTACTAGGTCACTGGTACAAATACCCGACCAAACACTTTCATACGTTGATTCTAAAATCGATTTTTTTGCTAAAACTCTTTCCACTCACCTCTTATCCTTAGACTCTTCGAAGGAAGAGACTGAGCGGCTGTATTACAATCAATAATATACATATACAACTTCTCTAACAATGGTTTCTATATTCTCCACATTGAGATACATTATATGTTCGTTGTTCTGGAAGAAAACACTTAATCAAAAAAATGACAAATTGAGTTAGTTACACCAAAATGTTTCTTATTTCAAACTCTACCGTATGAAAGAACAAAAATATTTTTATAAATTTGACTTTTACTTAAAAACAATTTTGTACAAACAAACAAAATGGAAAAGCTATACGATTTGAAACATTTCACAAAATGCAATGTTCAATTACTCAAAACTAATATTTTTCAGTTAGTGTCTTCTTCCAGAACAGCGGCGATATAAATTTTTTTTTTTTTTAAATCTAGTCGGCTCTGTGACGCAGTTGGTAACGTCGTTGGCTACGGCTACGAATGTCTGGGGTTCAAGTACCAGGTGCGGGCAGTTTCATAAATTGATCTTTCAATCGGTTTATGGATTTCTGTTCGTAGTCATGAATGTTTCTGATGTCTAAAACTCGCTCCCACCCATGCGATCCTCATAGACGGGGCGTAGCGAAGGCGATTATCTAACCACTAGTCCTGTCCTAGCCCTATCATTCTATCGCTACTCTCTTCGAAAAAAGTGAGGTTGAGCAACTGGGTAATAAGCAGTTCTCATAGAAAAATTCTGTATAGATACCTCCATTAGGAGGCCATATGCTCCACATTGGGAGCGGATATGGGAAAAAAAATTGACCTTACTTGTAGTTAAAATGCTCCTGGAAATAATTTGAAAACGCTTAACAATGAAGTGTATATTATGGCATACGTCCAACGAACTATTAGGCAGTAGCGGGTGGTGGTTCGTACATCGTTACGTGCTCTTACTAAGATTCAGATGCTTCAGTCGAAAAAAATAATTTTAGAAAAAATTAACACGCTCTCAAAGGTTTTTAGAGTTTTGAGTAAATCACGCAAAACTGTTATGAGTAGCATGATAATTTTAAGAATAATTTAAGTTATTTTGTGTCTTCCGGTGTATAAGGAAAAGTAAATTATTATTTTACACTGTCGTTTTCTCGGAGCGGGTTGGCCGTGTAAAACGAGGATCTAGATGGTGTAAAAAGCGAAATTTTTAAGTTTGGAAAATTTTTGAATTTTCAGCTGGAGACGAAATAGGAAGAAACTTTAGACTTACAACTGAAAAAATTGATTGATCTATCGATAGAGCACATACGTACGTTAAAAACTTATTTTACTGAAAAATCGTGTATAGCGACTTATATTATATCGTCTCTGTCCTGAAAGAAAACACTAAATCGAAAAATGACATATTAAGTTAGTTATACCAAAATTCTTCTTATTTCTAACAATACAATGTGGAAGAACACACTCAGTTTTATAAATTATACTTTTACTTAAAAACAGTATTGTCCAAACAAACTAAATGAAAAATGTATAGCATTTCAAATATTTCAAAAACTTCAAAGTCCAATTACTCAAAACAAGTGTTTTTCAGTTCGTGTCTTCTTCCAGAACAACGACAACATAGTATAGACAAACCCATTTAAGCCTAGAAAAATAAACATTGGGTTATCAAGAAATATCGATACGTGCTGTACAGTCAGTAAGGTGTTCACATTGAAGTTATGGTATTCCTCAAATTCAAGCCAACATCACCTTCAAGCTACAAACAAAACACCATCTACGGTATGGCACGCATTTCAAATGAATGCATTTTTTTGAAGGTTGAAGTACTAATGACACTAAGTACATTCATTGTTACGAGTACGAATGAAGTCATTAATCAGAAAGCCTTATCTTGTATTGAACAAGCTATTGTCGATGAAATGTTAAATAAAGTATATATATATAGTAAATATGGACGCTTTGAACTTTATCATCTAAAAATTGCGGATGTCAATGAATGATTTTAAAATTCACAAACGCAATCATTTTTAAATTTGAATAGTTCAAATTTTATATGTATCTATGTATTTTGTCACTAACAACCCGGGTTTCGCCTTTCGTCATCTTCAGGCATTCAAGTACACGAATGAAATCGAATTGACATATTAGTGACGAAATAGAGGGAAATGTACAATTTTTTTCCCATATCCGCTGCCAATGTGGAGCATATAGTCTCCTAATGGAGGTATCTTAACAGACTTTTTTTTACGAGAACTGTTTGTTACTCAGTTGCTAAACCTCTCGTTTTTCGAAGAGAGTAGGGATAGAAGGATAGGGTTGTGAGAAGACTAGTGGTTAACTAATCGCTCTCGCTACGCCCCGTGAGGATGGGATGGGTGGAAGGGAGGACTCAGACTACGAACAGAAATCCATAAATCGATTGAAAGGTCAATGTATGAAAACCGTCCGCATCGGAAATTGTACCCGACACGTCCATAACCGTAGCCAGCGACACTACCAACTGACGCCGACAAAATTTTAACAATTAAAATTTGATATTGAAATTTCATCAAGCATCCTCAGTCGGTAACATAATAACAATAATATGTTGATAAATTTGCCATCAGCAAGTATTCAACATAATATTTTACAAATTATTTTTTTTATATTCCATAATAAGTAAAAAAAAAATGAATGGGGTTAAATTGAATTAACTTGCATATATATTACAAATGACTGTATTACCGACGATTATTGATTAGCAATAAATAATTGAATTGCCCGACATTAATAAAATTAAGAAGTCTGAATAAACATTTAACTGGGAAACATTTAAATTTTAAGATTTTCTTGCCAAATTTCTAAAGGCCCACGTTATACCTGAAAAAATTAACGTACACTCTATAATTATTATGAATGTGTTTAATGAAGACTGCTCACTGCTAAGTTTTTTTATCACTGAAACTTTTACTACTTCCTTTGTAATTGGTTCATGCTTTTTTGTTGATACGAGACAAAATATGAGCGCTCGAGGCAATAGATTTTTGATTATTACTAAGCCATTGTGGTTTATAAACTTGGTATTATACGATGAACGAAAAACTGAGACCATTAGAATTCTAAATTAAAAAAAGCGTACATATTTTCTTAATGATAAGATAGATTTTAAGCTATTCATTTGAAGGGTGTAGATTAGGGAATATGAAAACACCACAAAAATCCATTCATTTGTTAACAATTCTATTAATCAATCGAGTCGCTGAATCTCCGGGATCGTGATCTGGAGATTTTTCAATAAAAAAAGTTTTAATGTACGTATGTGCTCTATCGATAGGTCTATCAATTTTTCAAATTGCAAGTCTCCTATTCAGTCTTCCTATTACGACCCTTGTTCAACATTCAAAATTTTTCCAAATTTAATAATGTCGTTTTTACTTTTGCTTATACACCGGAAGACGCAAAATAACATAAATTATACTTAAAACTATCATACTGACCATAATAGTTTTTCGTGATTTACTTAAAACTCTAAAAACCTTCGGGAGCGTGTTTAGTGACTCAGCGACTCAATTGATGCATTCAATTTTACGGTATAGATACCTGCAATTGGATATATGAAAGCCTTACAGTGTTGACTACTCGGGTAGGGGACTTTAAGACTGTATAGAACAGCTGAACGACTTTATTCTATACGTGATTAATATAAATACATAGTTTTATATGAAGGATAATTTCTGAATTGACGATGAAAGAAATTCTTTGCGCATACATGAATGCCAACCGTGGAAGAGTGGTAAGAAAATTATGAAATTGTAAATGATGTAATGCGTTAATATCAACATTTGTTGAGTGTGTTGACAATATATATTTATTATATGTCGAGCAACTCAAAAGCATGTTACGCGGCGCAGAAAGTATTTATTTTTGTTTTCGTCGGCCATCCATTTGACATAATTTTTCAACCGAATTGTTCTTGTTTTCGGGTTCTGCGAGCACGCTAGAGACCCATTAGAAGTGATGCTAATTTATCAGGAAAAGAGGAAATTTAGTATACTTATGCTCATATTACAAACAAACATTTCTTTTTATATTACTGCCTTATATTAGTGTATAATTTAAATTTGTTTCCCTGACTATTTGAATAGAGGAATGAATTTTGATTTATCTTGATGTCAGTTTGGTCAAATTCAATATTTCGAAATATAATAGTAGCAAATACGATTAAATATTTTTCTAACCGTGATGGCTATGTTGTAACAACTGACATTTCTGTTTTATAAAAAAAAACGTCTAAAAACTATGTTACAGGTTTGTCAGAATTAATATCAAAGCAACGTATTTGAATTTATTTTTCATACATTTTTTCACTAACGACTCCGGCTCCACCTAACGGCATATTGAGGTATTCAATAAAAGGATTGGAGCTGACCATTTATTAAATTACTCCGCTCCGTGCTTCGAGTAAAAAGATTTATTTTGACTTATCTATAATAATTGTTAAAAAAAGTTTTCAAATAAGCATTATTAATTGTTGATTTCATTATTGATTTTAAAATATAAAATGGTTGACAGCATATTTATCATTCTTTAAAGTTTACCTATTAATTTTTGCTCTATAATAATAATTTCAGCTCAAAAAATAGTTGCTAGACACTCGTTTATGTCGAAATCGTCAAATAATGTGAGTGTTGCGAAATGCTTAATACAATATTTTTTTAATAACATAATAATGATAACTAGAACTTTTTTAAACACATTCATTTGGAATTCAGGGTAAAAAATTTATATTTATAAAATATTTTTGGAGCAGTGGAGCACTGTATGTGTTCCGTGATCTGGGTAAAACTCCACTCCTACTCGGAGTTCCTGCTACGAGCTACGCTCCAAAGCCTTATTTTCAAGTGCACGGATGAAAACGTATAATATTTAGTTTGCAATGTATTATATTTAATTCCGCAAGTAATGGGATAATATTAAAAATATGTATTACAGTATCAGAACAGAACGTTAGTTTAAAATATAGTAATAAGGAGTACTCAACTAGACAAAAGGAATAAAGTTTGGTTTTTATTGATATTATTATGAATTAAAATTTTCCGTTAAACCGATTTGAATTTTTTATCAAATGAGAGTATAACTCTCGTCACATTGATCGTCGATCTTTTCTCTGCGCGTGGCGATAAATAAATATGGCGAACAAAATATTCCTGATAAAAGGCAAAATAATGATATAATCATTCAGTTTTTAATCTTTTTTAGCATTCATGTGTTAAGAATGAAATATTTATTAGAAATGTTTATTCGTTATGGTTTACAGATAAACATCAGTCTGCAAAACAGAAAAAAATAACGTTTTATTCATATAGTGACGACTTAAAAGTCACGCTGAACAAAATTAAAGTAGCAAATGATTATGCCGTGTATAAATAAATTCTTTACAGACTAGATTCGTTGAGTTGGAGTCTTTATTTGGACATATTGTATTTAATTTTTTTTAGCTGAAATTATTATTGTATTATAATGAAAACTAATTTATATAGTGAATATTACACAATTTTTATTTCAAGAACACGTTCTGTGATAATATAAAAGCAAAAGATTACTAAATGAACAAACCTGGTTTTGTTATTCAAATAAAATTTTTAGGCTATGTACGATAAATCCAAGATATATCTCATTATACTAAATGTATCTAACTATTGATATTTCTAAACGGAAATGGTATTTAATTTGGATTATTGAGATTTTGTACACTTCCATGTATTTTGTCACTAACGACCCGGGTTTCGTCTTTCGGCATCTTCAGGCATTCGAGCACACGAATGGACTCGAACTGACAGACAGTAAACAGTGTCTAACGTTTATATAGAAGATACAAATACGACAAATATTATTTACGAGGTAAGATATTATACGTCTGAGAGCCACACTGATACCTGAGTTAAAATTTCGAGAATTGCTTTAATCCTTATTTTGTAAACACCACATTTACAGAGTGGTGAATTGTCGCTTTCGAACTTCTTATGGAATTACCAGTGATTTTACAATTATAATAGTATTGTGGGTTTCGACGGGATGCAATTCGTCGAAAGGGTAAATATATACAATCATTCCACGTTTAGTGACATCTGTTAGGTGTTTCAACGTATAGGATATAATAACGGAGAATTAGGAAGGTTCAGCTGCTCATTCAGAATCAGATGATATTGAAATTCCATCAAGCACCCTCAGTCTATGTCTTAAATTATGGAAATGGTATTGTTGGATAAAACTATTTAAATGTTCACTTATATATATAAATTAATTAAGTTATTCAAAAATATTATATTGGAGCAGTTTCATTTGCCAAAAATATATAATAACTACTAAGAGCAAGTCCAAATGGGTTCTAAGTTTTTGTTAAAATACCAAGAACCAATTAAATAATAATTCAGAAAATTCGCAAAACAGCTAACATTATAAACTTTTAACGAATGAGAAAATTTTCCTCCTTAAAGTAATATCTAGTTTCGGTAAAAAATTGACACAGTTTGAAGTTACAGTGTTTTTAATGAAATCCAGTTTCATTTCAGAAGAATATTTACTTATTTAATCGATTTTATATGGGACTACTAAAGTAGTAAGAATTCAAAATATCTCATACGAAACCACAGATACGTAATAATAATTGAGTTTGTTCAGATAAAGCGTGATCATTTACGGTGAATGGAAGTTTTGAATAATTGCTGATAAACAGCGATACGTTTACGAACATATTATTAATTGATCGTTGTCAATTTGTGAGTTTTTAAATTAATTTGATTATACTGTCTGTATTTCTTTTAAAAAAAGAATTTTCTTTATCCAACACAACAGAATACGACATTTTTGTTTTTTACGTGATGCACCTTCTATTAAATTTTCAGAAAAATCTATAAATATGCAAATAATTAGTGTGGATATTGGCACCTCTGTCCCAGAACGCAGTTAACAGAAGCCTTAGCCTCTGGTCCAAGATAGGTTGATGTTAAACTCACATGTTAAACTCACAATACAAGTTCCAAAGATATAAAAATTTTAACGGGATCCGTTTTTAAGTAATTGTTTTGTCCTTTCGGCCATTTTAAGATTTGTAAAGGTGAGGGTGATATCAATAGAAGAATTGTCGGTTAATGTTCGTACGGAAAAATCAATTCAGTTAAAAATAATAATATGAATCTTAAATCTTTACTAGTGGACTGCAGCTATTGATACAATGTTTTGAACCATCTTTGATCTACTACTGCGTGAAGTTTTCGCGATCCTCCACTCTTCTTCTTCATTTTACTATATCGACAGTGTTTTGGCCAATTAATATAACCCTCAAAATTGAAAATTTTGAGGAGAGAGTAAATTTTTTTTTATATCGAAAACATTATACGGTGAGTTGCGCTATGAATCTTTGGAATGCACTCTTGTAAGTTGTAATGTTTGCAGATATGGTATTATCCGTAGGGAGTGTTGATATAATAGTGGCTTACATCAAACGAGGGGGCTAGAATTTTGAAACGTGAAACCAATATAAATTGATTTTCCCTTCCAAAAGTGGTCAATTTATTTTTTTCTAATTTACATCATTTGGCCGAGACTTGCTCTGTCGTCTTTAAAATGAGATCCAATCATTAATCCATTTTCGTGTTTTTTGAGGGTTACATCAATTGGCCAAAACACAGCTGATATTATTATCCCGATATTAATATATTTGTTGGTCATCGTAATTTGTTTGACAGACATCACTGAATTAGTTCAATAAATTTGATCAGTGACTGATTTGTCTTATGGCAATGTGTTAAAATGTAGTATACGGTATGTCAAGTTTTACGGTTTTTTCTACAGTTTCTAACTGGTTATTTTGTTGGTTTCATACACAGATGATTTATCGTTGTTGTTCTGGAAGAATACACTAATTGAAAAATAATGGTTTTGAAGATTGTCAAATGTTTGAAATGCTATACCTTTTTCATTTTACGTGTTTGTACGAAACTGTTTTTAAGTCAAAGCATATTTTATAAAAATAAGTGTTTTTTTCAATACGGTAGAGTTTGAAATAAGAAACATTTTGATATGACTAACTCTATATGTCATTTTTTCGATTCTTTCAGAACAGCGACGATATTATATTTGCAAATACTGAATACATTTCATTAAATGATAAATATACTATTTTCCTCAGTGGCTTTTGCTTATTAGCTAAAGATGACTGACCTTTTTGTGTAGAAAATCAACATTATCGCGGCTATGATATTTTTCTAAGTATAGTTATAAAAGAAAAGTATTTTAATTGTTTTTTTTAATGATTAACATCAAGAAATATTAAATATGTAAAGCAAAATATCTTCAAAATTAGTTTACACTAAGCCCGACAGTTATTCCATTCCACCAGTACAGTTTATCGTTTATGAGTTTAATAAAACAACGAAGTCTTGTAACAATATAACGATTTAAAACGATTTTCAAATTAGGCCATTATTTCCATTGCAATAATAATTTTAACTTGTGTTGTTTTAGCTCCAGTTTAAATAATGCCAAGCACGCCACTGCGTGAGTGACAAGTTTCAGTCATAATAATCGTCGTAATATAAACATAAAAGTCGTAATTGACGCTAAAAGTGTGGTAAGTGACTTTGAGGTAAGTGTACTTAAAGACATGGTCACATTTTCGTATTCCGACGTGATGACTACATTATTTTGGCGATTTTGTCCTTTTTAATAATTTTTCACATAAACGTATTTTCATACTTTTCACAGAATTTCAATCAACCTACACGTAAGCTGGTTTTCTGATTTTATGAAACATCGGAAAAATAAATCCATGACTTTTTCTCAAGATATACAAAATTGTTTGGAAAACAATATGTATGTATAGCCTTCGCAAGGAAAACAATAAAGAATTTAAACACTTTAACTTTACCGCTACCACAGCTTAATGGTTAATGCTCTTGGACTTAAACCATATTCGCTTACAAGCCCCGAATACTTTGATGTCTCCAATGACAAGGATATCTGTAATATATTATATTCTACCGATTATAGATACCGACTAGCCAACTGCTAGCTCTTTCCTTAACTTAATCGACAAATTTTCGTTAAAACGTCGTCTGTTGAAATCCTTCATCGGAAGTATTTTAAATTACACTCATTTTGAGCGGAGATCTTAAATCCACGAAAGTTTAAAAAATATTTAATATTTCATTCGTTTTATTATAATACAAAAATATAACAGTGTAATCCAAATCTTAGCAAACTACGGCCAGACGCGTAATTTTGTGCGACCCATTCTTCTTATCAAATTCTTGTTTTATTATGATTTTTTTAATGATAGTAAATAATTTATATCTAAAAATATTATCTTACTTGCGAGTCTTGCCACCTACCCCTCATTTCAAACAAAAAATTTGCGTAGACCTTCTGTCATGAATACCCATAATATACACACTTTCCAACGTAAACATTAAAAAAGTATTGATTAAAACAATTTATATTAGATATTTTAATGAATTCAACTCTTTACTAGGCAAAAAAATCGTATTCTGCAAAAACCGCTTATAAAATCGTGTTGAATCTGATAAATGTGTCCTAAAATAGTCGCCAATTTAAATGGAAACGTTTCTTACGAGACTTATAACATTATACACAAATTAACTATGTAACGTTTATAATATATTATTATAAAAACAGATGAAGTCACCGTACTTTATTAATTAATATCGTTTGTAACTTAAAATATAAAAGAGTCTAGACGTAAACTAAAAAACTGTGTCATATTTATTATGTCTAGTATACACAAAATATTCCATACAATAAACGGTAAGTGTTGTAGGTTGAAAATATTGAACTTTCTCACAACGAAATTTATATTATTTTATACAATTTTTAATACTCATTCATCACTGTACAATTTTCCATGACGCTTAGAAAAAATATAGTAATATTTAAATATATATATAGTAAAACATCTGTTGTATTCAATATATATAAATATTCTGTCGCTTTGAATATAAAATTTATTTTTGATATGGCTTTTGTAAAGAAAACATTATTCTTTTTCTACATTTTAAGGTAACTGTTAAATTTAAATTTTAGAAACACTTTTTGTCAAGTTCTTGTTTGGAAAAAAAAAACATAATGAAAAAGACGTCGTATTTCTCGTATTATATTATTATACTCAAATAATTGAATTTTATTTTTGTATACTGCCATCTGCGTTTGAATAGCTGAAGCTGCTAACATAGAAGGATGAGTGATTTTATTTTAATTTATACTTTTTCTGATCATTGCTTTTTAGGATATCATAGTTGCTTTATTTCGATGAAGGCTTTCTACATTTATGCATTATATTATTAGTTTTATTATTATATTCATATTGTGGTGCATAGAAAGTGTAATGCTATGTCACGCTACCCTTCTAAACATTTTGACATGTACTTTTATTTTAAATCCATAAAAACAATTTCGTAAATCAACATTTAAATATAATTACTATATTATACTAGTGAGTACCCGACATGCGTTGCAATGCCACACAGAGAAATAAAGTGTTTGTGCTTTATTCTGTTTAAGTGCTTTTCGACACAAAATATTTTTTGTTTTCTGTCAGGTGTGTACACGAATAAATCAGAAGGTTTTCTGAGATGTCGCTATCTGTACGAATTTGATTATTTATTTTAATTATTTATTTTTTTTAGATTTTAGATATATCTGGATTGTGAGATTATTTTTATATATAATAAAATCTACTGTGAGTTAAAAATTAAAACGTTGAGAGTCGGGCTCGGGCCGGGCCGGGCCTGATTGTATTATATCTATATCCTTCGCACAAGTACAAGCAATAACTTGACAAAGCTTTATCGGAATCGGATGAACTGCATGGCAGTGCATAAGATACAAACAAACCCACATTGATTTTTATATATTAGATGGATTTAAAAAAATATGAAACGTTATTTTTGTATTATATAATATTCATATTTCTAATTATACCTTCTTAAACTATAATATGAGGTGAGATCTCAGATATTTACAATACCTAGTTGTTCAGTTGGTATATCATCATTCAAGTAGATATTATAAAAATATAAATTATCTTAATCTCAAAAATCTAAGATATTCACGTGGTAACTGCTTGTCTATACTCTAGAAGTGTCCAATGCTCTTGAACTATCGTCCATTTGGTTGCGTGGTAAATGGTGCGATTCCCTGAATGGAAACTTACGAAAGATACTATTAGTGGAAAGACTTTATATTGTAAAAATGAGTCAGTAATTATTTTGTACTACTTCAACATTTTTTAAAAATACTTAAAAATTTGTGTATTATTAAAAAAAAATGTTTATTTTAAAAGTATCTTACTGTTAATCGCTCAACATCCATTTTCGAATAAAGTGATTCACGTTATTAAAAAAACATTTATTTTGCAGATTACTTGCGGGCACGTTAAATCGAGTGTGATTTTCGTTGAATGCTATTTGAGTTTGAAAACCGTAATGGTCAGTGATTAAATAACTTTGAAATTGTGATGACCCTGAAAGCTCTCAACAAACACAAGGCCCTCTCTACTTCACCAGCACTTTTGTGGTTGAGTTTCCACGTCGAAAGCTGCCCTTGCTTTTAAACTTTTTAAAGTTCTCCGGGCCGGGCCAAGTTTTCGTTTCTAACAGTAACCGCCAGGGTAAAACTTTTATTTTAATGTTAAATTACGAAACAGATTCTGGAGCTATTTCGTAATAGCTTGGACAACAATTTCGGTTTGACATTTCATCTTATCAAGGATATTGTTATCGCAAGTTGAATTTGTTTAATAAATTCTGAAGAAAGTTTTACTTTAAAAGATAAATTCACCATTGTCAATCACGCACAAAAGATTCCAGTCATTATTTCAATTTCATGGAGTCATCTGATAAAGTTGCTACAAAAGTTTTGTCACCGCCTTTATATCTATTATGACAGTGTGTCCAATTCATTCTCCGGCTCTTACTGTGTAAAAGATTATTTTTAAATAGCACTGACGATAGCATGATGGCGAAATAGCTTACAATAATAACCACACAATTCTTTTACAACAAAAAACATACAAAAGAAAGTAATTGTCAATTCAATCAATATTTTTTAAATATCATATATTGTAATCGTCAAAACAAATTTATATGAAACCAGTGTAAGATGTAAATCTATATAATCCAATAACTGTTTGTATAAGGAATACCTCTTAAGAATCAAGTTATTATTTTACAAAAATATGAAAATTAATATACATAACAACATTTAAATTATTGCTTGGGTATGCCTTTTTATTATACAATGGATAAATTTGCAACTTTTTAAAATAAAAAGCTTCTTTTAAAGACAAGGTTCTGCGACTGACTAATAAAACCAGCTCTCGTAAAAAATCTATTAAAATGCTTTATTTGAAGTCCATATGCTCCAAATATGAAAAACTTTGTCATTCGCTTTAGCTGAATAGACTTTTTTTCTACTCGGTAGCGCGGTCAATGGTTCAAGCCCCCAAACGGACATTTCTATTAACTTACTTCTCAATCTTTATGTATTTGTATCCAAAGACATACAATCTATATCATCTGATTTCTTTAAAGTGTCTATACCCTTCCTACCACAATATTAAATCATAAAACCTGGGCGTAGAGGCAACGAGTAGCTTGTTAGAAATCTTTTCCATTCTCCAACTTTCCATTTTAAAAATATGACGAACGACTGGTTTTAAAAAAAAACAAGCTGTCATCAAACACTTTCGTTAAAGTGCTTTATTAGGATTCATAGGTTTCAGCGGTGAGCTACCACTGTGTTAACAGAGGGCTCGCTTAAGCCCAAAGCTATTCGCGGTGTTCCGGGAGGGGTGGTTTTTTTATCATTATTTTACAATCATACTCAATAATTGTCAAAGCAATCGAATGTTACTTAATAATATACTTATATTATGTAGCAATATGTAGTAAACGAAAGAACACTAGATTGACATTGAAGTTCCCTCAGTAAATTATTGTATAATGACTATAAAGTAATACATTTAATGTAAGAAACTGTTTTTATCAAAACTGAGCACAACTACGGTAAAAGGGACAAAATATGCACCTGTGAAGTATGAAGGATAATCGTTCACAAAAATGTTGCGTTGAAAATTTAAGAACATCTAGAAGTAATGTATATCAAACATAGAAGTTTTTAATCATTGTTAGACTATGACATTTATTAATTGGCAAAAAATTGTCTTTTATTATACAACTGAATTAAATGTATTTTATAAGAAATTTCAAAAGGCAAAAAAGTCGTATATTCCATAATACATTTAAGCCATCAATAGAAATTGCATTTTGATACTGATTTGTTCTGAGAATATTGTTTTTTCTCTATTTAATAAACGGCTCGCGTGAGTTTCTTTTACCCTACTGCAGCCCACTGCTAATAAGTTTCATATGCTTCATAATTGGACTGGATAAGGTTTTGTGAGAATATGTTTTATTTAATATAAGCCATTTTAGTATTATTGTCTTTTTTGATTAAATTTAAGTCTTCGATTGTTGTAATTTCACACAATAATTATGTATCCAAAGTGATTTTAAACCAATCGATGAATTTAAGAGCGTTGAGTGGTTGAGACTCACATGTTTTGTGATATTGATACCGACTTTGGCTAAGAGTATTGGTTTTCAGCTATAAAAGGCCCTTGTAAAATGTTTATTACGTTGAGCTTCGTAAATAATATCGTACTTACACCGTGCACGAAAAAACGTTCAGCGATTGAAATAATTATATTATTATTAATATTATATTTTTTATTTAATAGTATTTTTTTATTATTAATATTCATTATAAACATTCTTATAATGCTAGTAACCGTACCTGTCATAGATTACATTATTTAAATTGAAATACTGAATGTCTAAAGCAGTTAGTAAATCGCTATTGTGTATGCATTGCATAACATTTTAATTGATAAATACATCGTGAACGCTTAGATCATGAGAAAATTTCGTACCTACATGTGGTATGTGATAATAATAAAAAGTTTACACAACGGTTTGGGCTATTATATATAAGATATCAGATATATTAAAAAATATACATATTTTCATTTTTTTTACCACGTCCGCTTCCAATGTAAAGCATATTATGGAGTTCTAGTGGAGCTATCTCAACTGAAGTATTTCTACGTGAGCTGCTTGTTACTCAATTGCTCAACATTTCGAAGAGAGTAGGGATTGAAGAATTGGGATAATCGTTCGCGGTACGCATCGCTTTTTATTTTCTTGAATTGTTCTAAAAAAATATTTAGTAAAAATAAGCACACTAGTTTCTGGACACGGTGTCTTTTGGTTCGACTGAAGTTCTTTGTTGCGCATTTACCACATTACACAATACGCTTTCAATTTTAACGATTTTGATAAATACAACCAAATCAGAACAAAAATACAAACAGCAAAAATGAACAATGCTTCAGACTTAATTCAATTTTCCCGTCGAATAACATAATATCATGTTGTTAGCAGCATATATTCGCAATCGTTAATTTACTGTTAGAAAAAAAACATTGTCGGCTTTCATCGGAAATGCAATAAGTCTTAACCCATTGTTTGGTTTTCTTTTTTTGGTATTAGGAACATAAATAGTTCGGGAAGACATTGAGTAATATTACATCATTATTGAGTGAAAAAATCAAACTATCTTTCGCTATGTATGATAGATCTATATAATAAAACCATTTTATATCTCAATATACTGGCAGAATAACTAAAGTAAAAGTAAATTCTTTATTACGTATGTATGGTGTATGGACAGAAAAGAAGTGTAAATTGTTATACAAAAACAGTAGTTTGGACAAAATGATGTGGACACAACGCTACGCACAAAATTTTGTGAGGACGATGTGAAATAATAATAATACACTGAGCCTTCCAATCCAAGGATCCCAGTGAATTCTTCAATCCTATTATCCCAGATTGGCTAAAAATAAATCGTCTATATTTATACCAAATTAAAACTTCCTAATTAGCTACAACGTGTACCTCGGTTTGTTAATTAACATAGTTTTTTTATAATACTTGTATTATTAATATAAACTTACTATTGTCTCTCTCCTTCTCATATTTATTAAAAGCCGTTTTTAACAAATTTTAAATTTAGGACAAAGTATGACCGCTTCTTAAATGGATGAATGACAATATTTTTAAGTTGAATTGAAGGACATGTCCTCTTTTTGAATCTCTGGTTAAATGTATTTTAATAATGCAATACATAAAATAAAATATAAAACTATTATCATAACGTATTTTTTTCTCTTCTTTATAAATGACTGTTTCCCAATCAATAAAAAAAACATTCTAATACCCAAAAAAGACATTAAATCATCGTGTCGTCGGTTGAATAATTAATTGTTCTAACAGCATTCATTAGATTCTTTTATGTTTTTCGATTTTTGGTGGGTTTATTGTTATTTGACTAAATAAAGTACAACGTCCAAAATTAGAGGTTACGGCAATGATATACCGTACAACTATAAAGTACCGAGACTTTAAAATGCTCTAGTGCTAAGTTATTAAACTGCTATTAGGCCAATCAAACACTCTGTCGATGATATATCACGCACCGTAATCGAAGCAATAATAGACACAAATTAAATTTTAAATACACAATTTAACACATGAAATGACACTCAATGACCAATCCCGGGATTGAGAAATTCTGTATCCTGGAAATCCAAGATCATAAAAAGGGTCCGGGATTGGATGCCCTAGTATACACGAGATGTTTGATTAATTTAAACCATTAATTCTAGCATTCTGTATTCCGCACTAATTTTTGATTCACAATTTGTAAGATTCTAAATTTATAGTTTCTGCTATTATTTCCGTCTGCCGCTGATTACTATATTGGATAATCAAAGATCAATACTGCCTCCAAAGAAATTCAAATGTTGTTGTTAATAAATATTTTAATAAAAAAACATATTTCTGAAGAAACCGCGACAGCTTTCATTGTTTTAATTGCGTCCACTAACGATAACCAAGCAATTTGGATAGTAGATTCCACTGGAGAATTGTATGACATAGTTTTCAAAGAACGCCTATTGAAAATTCATACGACACCCATGAAGATTATTTATTTGAGTAAAGATTTATTATACATGATTTATATTTTTAGAAATTTACATATACCCATATATATTATGTAAAAATATAATACGGAATTATTTTCTAAGGTAATTATTTCCGTAGAAAATATGACAAAAAAATATAAGGCTCATTCACCTAGCAACAAAAAACCTTTCCGATAGAGACAAGTATAATTTCGCATACAATAATTAATTTGATATATACAAAAATAAAGAAGTAATGGAGTTTTTCAATATCTTTAAAAAGTTGGATTTTTAATACATCAACCGTTGAAGAATGGATAAAATCATTCGTTTAACCTTCCCTTTTCATGGATGCTTAATATAGAAGAGTTGGTTTAAGTGGCTACAAGTTGTGAGTTAATAACTTTTTTAAATTGTAAAACAGACATCCATAATTTTGGAAAACATATTCATAGTGCTTTGCGCTCTTGTCCGGATATAAATTACATTAATTATTATTGTATGTAGTCATAGTTCTAAGTAAACTCTTCTTTCATTCTATTCCTCTACGCTACTTCTACTGTCACAAAAACTTCAAATTGGTACATTTACGATGTAATCAGTTTTTCTTAATAACCAAATTTACAAATCTCACTTCCAAAAGGTGATCTCATATGGATTTGTTCCAACTCTAGGTATAAATATAGCTAATCAGTCAAATACATTTGGTTTGTGTCAGAATTATCCTCAATTTCTAAGCTTTCTTAGAAATGTAATAAGTAAATACGAGTGTGTCACTTAAATCTTTCCAGATGTTTTCTCACTATATTCCAAGAACGCGAAATGAGTTATTTTATCTCTGTTGAAACCGAAATAAACAAACGAGCAACTATACTCAATAATTGTTTTACAAAATCCACGCAACCGTGCTTTATCACCGGCATTGTGGGATTTGGGCCCATTGGTCAAAGAAAAAGTGAAAAATATCCACAACCTACATATCATTGACAAGCTTGTTTTTTCCTCAAAATAATCAACCAATTACTACATTTTCACAATAATTAGTGTCATCTAATTCTCGTTCGCAATGGCTGTGTGGCTTGGCAGAACTTATCTCTGTGATTACTTTTAGACTAGAATTGGCGATATAGAGAGGTTTGATGCCTACGATGGGAGGACTTATGAGTATATTTCATTTTTAATTATTTCACGATAAGTGGAAGAAAAATTAATTAGTAAAGCTGTAAATTGGCTACAGAAAAACAGTGACCCTTTTAAATTTACACGTAACTGAAGACATTGTGTTTTAAAGAGTAAAAGTACATTTATACTATTTTTTTCAACAATACTACCATCTTTTTGTTTTTATAAGTACAACCTGTAGGCTTAACATTCGTTTGATCATGTTTTTCCGATTTGTCTAAGTACGCAGCGTGCGTAAGTCTTAATTTATTGCTCTTATATGAAGATTTTTTCAAACTTAGTCAAAAAAAATTTCATACTTCACTCGTTTACATTTGTGAGACAAATAATCATCCAAAAACCGGAAGAAAAATCAATATTTAAAGTGTCCGTTCAGGAATTGAATCAGCGAAAAACGGCAGTTACAGTTAGCAACGATTAAATTGTGATAAAAAATAAAAACAAATGTAAATAAAATTCATTTCGTTTTTTTTGTTTTCGTGTAATTATTATTAAGCGATATTCAGGGGTTGTAAACCCTATGAGCCAACCGTTCAAACGTCTCAAATTTCCCCCTCTGCAAATTAAGTTATGATAAATTTCCACCCCAAAGAAATTTGTTTGCCCACCTCTACGTATCGCTGCCTGAGGACCGACTGACTCAATTATTCTCGTACACTCTTGAGCAATTTTATTATACCAAGAAGAGAATTCTCGGAATATTAAATGGATTTTTTATTATACTTATTATTTGTGTATGCTAGGAAGTAAATCATTTCCCCAATTATTTAACAAGTAAATATCCTTTTGGAAGAATAAATCATCGTCGTTATTGCAAAAACGTTGGAAATACTAGTTTCAGTTACTCAATATTTATATTACATACTGTATCAATCATTTTTCATCTAATTTATTTTCCAAGTATCGTAAATATAACAAGCGTTAAAAGATGAACGTGAATCCAAAATTCCAATTTTAAGTATTTATACGAATGTTTTCCAACAGTGATTGCAGTCAAAAGTTATTGAAGAAAAAAAAACATTTTCATTGTTGATCATTGTGATCTAGAATAAACCCTGAAATGGTTTCGAAACGTTGATTGATCTACATAAATCATAACATGGCTTCTTCTGAAGCCTGAGTATTAAAAAAAACACATTTTTGTACTTAATCCACAAATTTATATAATGATCATCGTATAAAATTGTAAAATTGTACATTATCTTTATAAATGTTATACCTCTTCACCAATAATTGACATTTACCACTTTAAAAGTGTTTTCTATGCATTCGACGATTCGGCAGTAACGTGACGCGTTTCAGCTCTTTAAGAATGTCTGACAGTCTGAAGACTTCAGACCTGACCTTCTTAAACAGGAGAAACGCATCACGTTAGTGACAAAGCCAACGGAATAACTACGTTACCAATTTTAATTTTAACTTTAAAGTGATTGAAGCCAAAGCTTAAAAAAGGGATATAATTAAATAGAAATATCCAACTCCACCCTAATTAAGATATATTAAACAACTTTTTACGACGATTTTATTACGAATGATGAAAACAATCAAAAACTTCTTTCCAAACAGCAGACTGCGTCGAAATACTTGATACGTGATTTCTATCATCAAAAATGTAAAATATTTTAATACTCTGAATAGAAATAATACTCTAATAGTAAAATTCTTACACCTAGTAAGCGGATTGTAAAACCAAAGTAATTGGTGGTAGGTGCACACTTAAGTATTCTTAAAAATTCAAATACTCAGTTGAGTAGTTAATTTTTCATTACAGCAGAAGTTTTCAATATAGTACATTTCGTCGTTGTTCTAGAAGAAGACACTAACTGAAAAATACTAGTTTTGAGTAATTTGACTTTGAAGTTTTGTAAATACTTGAAATGTTATACCTTATCCATTTTGTTTGTTTGTACAAAACTGTTTTTAAGTAAAATTATAATTCATAAAAAATAAGTGTGTTCTTTCATAAAATAGAGTTTGAAATAACGAACATTTTGGTATACTAACTTAATATGTCATTTTTTCGATTTAGTGTTTCCTTCTAGAACAGCGACGATGTACAGTTAACACTCTGTTTATGAATTCGGTTCATTATAATTGTTCATATATTGATTTTTCGTTAATAACATTCGTAATACCCTAGGATTAAACCAAGAATTAAGGGCAAACAGACAAATTAGTGTTTATTTCTAACAACACCGCGTTATTTCAATACATAACTACAGGTTTACAATACATGTTATAATTTTGTCGCCTTTGACTTTCTCCCGCAAGATGAATTCGAATCGCTCTTGCACCATAAAAACAAAAATGCTCTTCAGCCAGCCATAATACCAAAAACACATTATTGAATTACGACACATTTAATGCCGATCGCTGTGGCCGAGTGGTAACGATTTATGGCATTTTATTAAAGTCTGAATTTATTGGGTCAGTAAGTATTTCAATTCTTGATCAGTAAATTTAATAAATAGTTAGTAATTAATCAAACTTGTAAGTATTATAAACCGTCAGTTTTCCATTGGTAAGTATAAACGTGGTCTGTTAATAAAATAAACTGTCGATAATTTATGTAAAATGGTCAATTATTAAATTAAGAGGTCATTTTGTTAATCAACTCTATCCTAACCTGACATGATCATTTCGCAATTATTTCCTGACTAAAAATTACTATAAGCTCAACATTTTTTATTTCTTACTAAACATGCGTCGAATAAGATACTGACTGTTTTTGGAATTAATTACTGACCAAATAATTACTTACTAAATGATTTCACGTGGGTAATATAATATAATATAAATACTTTAAGTTTTATAAATTTAGGTAATACTACTTCTAACGTAATATTTATTTTAATCAAAACCTCAGGAGGAATCAATTTCGTATATTAACATTTATTGAACTTAATGAATTGTGATATGTTAGTAAAATAAATTCAATTTCTGCATAAATGAGAGTAGAAAAATAGGCTGACGGCGGTTGTTATATGAACCCCTTTCTCCCTGTTCAATCAACTATAAATAACAATATGACTCACTCACAACTAGCCCTCGTAAAATGTATACTTAACACGTTTCTATTCGAATCTAGAGTACTAGACTACTTACAAAAGGGAAATTGGCTAACAGCCACTCCTTAATTACCTATTTTCATAGTGTCATTTTAGAACTATAATGCAATAATGAACGCTTGATTTACAATCAGTCCTCGTTTAATAGCAATACTGATACAAAAACGTCGTCTACTAATAACATTGCAAAGTGGACATATCGCTTTTTGTTTTTAGACTCGTCATATATTAATTACATTTCCAACTATCAATATAGAAATAAAAAAAATATTACATAAATTATATAAAAAAACGTTTTACGAATAAAATATATTTTTTTTAAATTTATTTTGTGAAACATGTTTTACTTAATAAATGGAAACGCAAACGAGTTGTATTTATAACGCAATAAAATTTTAATTTTATATGGAAATGAACCATATAAATATTTACTTTTACAATAATTAAATATTGAGCTATTGCTTATTTCCCACTAGAAGCAGTTTTTGTCTATCTTCATTATTGTTTCATTGTATGTATTAAAATATTTTTGAAAAAATATTTTTTACAGATGATTGATTGGCGCGGTGAGAAATAATTGGTATAAAATAACATAGTATATTAAAAACATGGTATTAAGGATAAAATTTACTTAAGTGGTATAGACGAAGCACCTGCCTCCACAATGAAAACACGAAGAAAACCTGAAGATAAATTAAATGTGACAACTAACAGGAGAAAGAAGAGCGGGGGCCACAATTACCCCGTCGCTGCTCTTACGATAGTGTTGCTTGTTAGATCATCGGAAGCAGCTTTAGGTATGTTCATTTTTAAGCATCTTTTATTGTACATGATAATTATAACATCTTTATGAATTCATTTAATTTAAGTATACATTTCACATTCTTTGGTATTTTATAATAATATTTATTTTTTGAAATAAAAATATTATTTTCTTCGTCTTCGTCTTCGTCTTCGATTAATTATCAGTTAAACACTTGGATGGGTCGTTTTACTTGTTTTACAGCAAAAAATCTTTTAAGTCTATTCCCATTTAAACGTTTTCGTAGAAATATCATAAGATAAAAAAATTCTGTCAAGATACCTCCATTAGGAGACCATATGCTCCACATTGGGAGCGGACATGGGAAAAAAATTTATATATCAATATTTGATCAACAGGTGATATAAACAGAGTTAAGGCTGTTGAAGGTAGTATGGCAGTACTTACATGCGGTAAACCAGGAGACGATGCTGTGCTACTTGTTGTTTGGTACAAAGGAGACAATCCTATATACAGGTAATTTTTAATTTGGACGCATTTCATATGTAGCCTATACTCTCTACTTCGTTTGGGAAATGGTTTCCTTGTATACAAAATAGATTACTTTATCATTAAAAACTCATAAAAAATCAGTTTTACCAACACACAGTCAACGTTATATTACTACTTTGTTTAAATAATTCAAAATGTAATTAAAAAGAAACTTACAATGTGTGTATTTTTAGCTTTGACAGTAGAGATATGACAAAAGCGGCTTCACAGTGGATAGATCGAGAGTTTCTTGGTGACAGGGCTTACAGGGATGCAAATGGTCCTTCTGATCCAGCAGCTCTCGTCTTGGATCCTGTTCAGCTGCGTGACGCAGGGGAATTCCGCTGTAGAGTCGACTATCGAGCTGCACCAACGAAAAACTCCAGGATCTTCCTCAACGTTATCGGTAAGCTTTACCCAATACGTTCACCATTATAATCTTTATAAATATTTAAGATATAGGATCATATAAGGATGGACATTGCAATTTTCTAAATATATGTATTTTTTTAAATATTGCCATATTTCTTTCACAAACCGATTGTTTCGTTGGCTCGTTGATTATTACATTACAATTTCAGTTTATATTGTAAAGTAAAAAAAATATTTTACTATCATATCAATCTGCTACAACACCGTAAAATTAGTTACCATGTGTCCTATATCGAGATTTTTCAATAAATAGTAAACATCCGGTTTTATTGTTTACTTACATCCATCTTGTGAGCATCTATAATATTTGTAGCCTGATCACTACACATAAATTAACGTTAAACAGCCATTACTCTTTGTTTATCCCTACCGTTTTGAAAATAGGAATTTTAGTTCATTAAAAAAAATACGTAAAGTTTATTCAAAGGGAAACCCACAAATATAAACGTAAATCATCTATTTATATGATTCAACTAATCAATTTAAGTTTCAAAATTGACCCTCAATCGATAATATTTATTATTTGTTCATAACTGCGATTATCTTGAATCTGAGAAACTGACTCAAATAAATCATGAGTTAATGAAGTGGTCAAACATCAATATTGTCGCCATTTAAGAGAAATTTACCAAATTCATTGTTTACAAAAATTGATCAAATAATTATTTGACGTCTTACGAAAGTACCTATTTACCATGTTTGACCTTGAAATATGAGGTGTTTTAAAATTGGTTTCATCTTTTGAAACGGTTTTGTTAAACATTTTTCTATTTTACACTTGCTCACTTTCTCCTGGATGACAGCTATACTTTAAAATTTGACAAATAAAAATCAGTTCAAGATTACTTACTTTGCTTATCTGTACGTAATCGCCAAACTTCAATATCGTCGTCATTCAAGAGAAATTGACAAATATTATTTTTCACAGAAATTGACTAAATAACTATTTAACATCTTAGAAAAGTACCTTAAAAATAATCTTGCAATAAGAGAAATAATTTTATACGATTCTGATGAACATTTTTCTATTTTACACGTAGTCACTTTCTCCTGGATGTCACCTATACATTAAAATTTGACAAATAAAAAATCTTTTTTTTTTTCTTCAATAAAACTCAAAAAGTTAACTGATTTTTAATTATTCGTTTGCATACAGAATAATATAATAAATTATTTTTTGAGCGTAAAATAATTCTTTCAGCCACCTCAATGTATAATTAGGTATTTTTTAATTTAGTTTTTTCAACGAAAATAAAATAATGACTTATTTACACGAGTCTGTGGCAAAAATTATTCCAAATAAAGCAGTTGCTTTAAGTACGCTACATTATTTTTTTAATTATGGCAATATAAAAAAAGCATTTTTGAGAAAATCTCGGTGAGGGACATTATGTTTAGTGGTCACTTTCGGGGGAAACAAATACCCCACTAAACTTTTACACCGCATTAAAACTTTTTAAGACGATATCATCTGGGTAATTCTCCCAAATACTTCATTATTTAACGTCTTATGACATAAATACGTGTATAGCTTAATATAAAGGCATTAGATCACTTATTTTACGGTGACACATAGCCTACACTTTTTAACACAACATTTTTTACTTTATGGACCAAAATTTAATTCCTTAGAGATGAAAAACAAATATTTTCTTATTAAAGAAATACGTCCCCAATTTAAAGTAATTCTAAAAAGGTAATTTGCTGGTTACTCACTATAACTCTACCAAACCTTAATCAGACTGGTATTTTTTGGGCGTTCGTTGTACGATGTTGCGAAGTCAAAGGCTCAAAGGCCAGTACCGAATCTTTCATACATTGGGCTTTCATTCGATTTATGTATTTGTGTCTAAAGGTATGAATGTGTATATTGTTTAGATTCTTTCTCATACACCTGTTGGCTGGTCTTAAATGCGGAGCGTAGAGAGAACTTTAAGCTAACTACTAATGTTTTCGGTTCTACAAGAATTTCATCAGTATGTTCATAGCTATAGAGACTACTTCGGAAGAGATAGGCAATGCTTTATCATATCACTTATTCCAACATCATAACTTTTAATAATAAATTTAACGCATTTGTCTAGTTTATTAATTTTATCTTTGCTATTTTTAAGATAATATTAAGATTATTGTTAACTCTAACAGAGTTTTAATTTTTTTAATGGATTTTATCATTAATTATCTATTGGTAGTTAATCGATTTATACAATTGGTTTAATAGGAGTACGTTAAAGTAAATATGTAAATAAATGTCAAGAGTTGTTTTTTTATAAAGCCGTTTATAAATAACCGCTATATCTTAACCATTACTGAGCGCTATTTGTTCAATAGTTCTAAGTTCGTTATTGTAATCTATTTTATCTATGGATACACTGACTAATCTGTGTATTCTAATCATTGTTAGCCACAAGATTATACTTCCAAGTGATTTAGCGTAAATGGTAGTGTCGCGAAACGTTGGCTTCCTAAACATTTAAAAAATATGCATACTTTTTACTTTAATTATGGTTAGTTCCAGAAAATTGATGTTGTTGGTTGTTTCTACTTAAAAAAACTGATAAAATTCTTGTAGAACTGAACAATTTGATGTTTTATACTATTGTAATGGAGTTCTATCAACTAAACGCCAATTCAATCAATATATTACAACTTTTCTTTGCCCCATTCTTTTTTCCTTACCAAAACAACTATCATTAAAAGTACAAATATTATAATTCCACGATGGATTGAAAATGGTAAGGAAAAAATGTTTTATCTTTGAAGAACAATAAATAATTCATTAGTTAAGTTTTAAAATAATTGTTTAACAACCGTGCTCACTTTTTATTTTTCTTTTAGTCCCTCCTCAAAAGCCAATTATCTTTGACGAGCATGGCAGAGAAGTTCAGTTTGATAGAACTGGACCACACTCCGAAGATACTGACTTAAGACTCACGTGTATGGTATCTGGAGGTAAGATCTTCACTCCCACAATTGAGACTACTCAACTTGACCTATGTTTATTTGTTTTCATGAAATAATTGACTTGATCAAGTGTCTGAAATGCCTCTAAATTACTAATTTGTATCTTGATATTGTTAAGCACAAAGAGTGTAGAACATTTCGTAAAATTTCGTCAAAAGGAATAATCCAATGTAAAAATTATTATAGCATAAGTAGTTTTCAATGAAAATCGTCGGCTTAGAACGCATACTGATTGTGAGTAGTAAAATAAGAAAATTAAATTCCATTAACAGTCAAAATTACAAAATAGTACCATTTTATACGCCTTTCAACAATTTTATTTAAGAAGATGCTCTTTTAAGCTCTGTCGGCGATGGCAAATAAGATTTGATTAGTTTGCCAAAATAAGATTTTGTTCAATGCAGTTCTGCTCCCATACCATTACCTATTCACAGGGTAAACATATTAGCTGAATATAAACAAAACAGCGTATAAAGATATGTATTCACAATGGTACATAACAAAAATATATAAATTATAACAAGGGATACAGAATAATACTAATTTTAATGAGGTAAAATAATGAAATATATTATAGTTCTACAAGAGAACTTTGTTGAAACGGATTTATTTGTATCTATATAAACTAACTCAATGCAATTTAAACAAAACGAAATCCGTTTAAACATACTTCTGACGATAGTGTGAAGGCGAATTGCTGTCAATTGTATCCTGTAATTCTTTCAGAGAGACATTGTATTGGTATTTTACCTTATTACAGTGTGTGTAATTAATTTTTTTATTCATTTAACCATGCTACTTTATTTTACCAGAAACATATTATTTGTGACGCGGTGGTATATTATTTATGGAAAACATTAACCTGCTCAGATCATTGAATTACTTAAATATGTCACTTAATCCGTGGAAACAATAGTTTTATATGATAGTTTCGATAGATTTGAAAAAGTTATATTATTAAAAATGGACATGCTTTTAGGTATACCTCCTCCCACAGTGCAGTGGTGGAAAGGCGACGTTCTGGTGGACTCCACAGACACATCAAGAGCCTTTCCCCGTGTCAAGGCAAATCTTCTCGTCGTGAGAAACCTTCAGAGGAAGGATCGTGGTGCCGCGTTCAGTTGCAAAGCATCGAACACAAACCTGGCTCCTCCAGTATCAAGCAGCGTTACCGTTGATATGTACCGTAAGTTATTATACAAAATAAAAAGTTTGGTAATATAGAAAACATATAAAATTTTCTAAATCTGAAATTATTACTATACAAATATCTTCAACCAAAAAACTGTAAACGTGTTATCAGGTGGGAGAGCATTAATTAAAACCAAAATTATTTTTACTTTGAAAATAACGATTTTAAAGAATTATTTTATTAATCGCAGATGATTCAAAAATATGGTTCACTGTTAAGACGTGATGCTTCTTTATAAAAACCATTGACCGACATTAGTATAACTAGAATTGATACAATATGGCAACTTATTATTTGGTGAGTAACTAAGTTAGGTTAGGTTTAAATAAAAAAAATGACCGCATTGTATAAATATATAACCGTTTAATTTAATAACTAACCATTTTATATAAATTACCGACGATTTTGATTAATTTCCTCACCAAAAATTGAAATAGTTAATAAATGCAGGCCATATAATATTTCCAATAATCTATGCCTACAATGCATCTTAAAATCTTCGCCTAAATATACTTGATACATAAGGTCAAGGGGAGTCTTTCGGGCATGTTTTAAAGTGCCAAAAATGTAATAAAAGTGAGTTGGCTTATCAAGAGAGGAATGTTTTAATTTTTCTAAACAATCTGCGATTATAATCAAGAAATATCACTGAACATTGTAATTCAAAAAAATTCCATTTGAATTCAAATGTTTTCTGACGATTCGTATTTAAAACAGTGTTATTTGAAAGTAATATACTTCATTATGTTTTCATTATTTCACAATTTCATCATCTTATATGAATTTTTCACAACTCATCATTTCTTTTTTTAATTATTTTGTTTCATTTAAAACTTTATTTTATTTTCATAGAACAGTAATGATTAATTCACTTTAATTTCTAATTTGCTGTATTTTCAATATACTTTATGCAGTTCGTCCAACGGCCCTTAATATCCTGTCAGACTCTCTACCACTATCAGCAGGAAGAAAACAAGAAATGGTATGTGAAGCTCTCGGGTCTCATCCACCACCAGCGATTTCCTGGTGGCTTGGTGATACTCCACTTACAGATTTCAAGCAAAAGGTTTGTCTCAAAGTTATCATATATATATATATATTGTTTCATTTCGATATTACTTATTTCTACACTACAAATACAATCCATTGCACTTAATTAAAATATAAATGCTTAATACGATAGCATGAATGTTACGCTTGAGTCTTAACTATTACATAGAGTTGCTAGCACTCGGTTTAATAATTATACATTCAAATCTTCGTTTTCAACGTTGATTATTTAATTAAAATACACAACACATTTATGTGTCCTGATTAATCAACTTGAAAAATTACAAAAAACAGTTACAATAATTCATTTCTTATTCAAAATTTATCCACCTGTTTTATACTAAGCTTTGATTAGTTTTACTAATATAAGACATCTCTATCAAAATTCTGGCTTCTCATCTTGTGGAATTATTTCATCAATTCTTAGGATTCTGAAGACGGAAATATTACAATGTCTACTCTTCAATTGACCCCGAAACGAGAAGATAACGGAAAAATGTTGTCATGCAGAGCCAAAAATATGCATGTTGAAGAAGAACACATGGAAACAGCTCTTCAAATTGATGTTTACTGTAAGGATATATTTTATATTTGAAATAACTTTTGCTCAATATCTGCTTTTAAATATGATTCTGGCCTTTCAACATTTTCTGTGCTACATATTGCATCCTTACTTCAAAAGTCACAGAGCACAGAAAGTGCGATATCGACACTCCCTACGTATAATCACGTACGTGCCACATACGTCGTTTAAATTCTCGTGGTCTACGAAGTCTGTTCTACAGGTAAACATCAAAAAACATGGACAGGAAAATTCCTACTTCACCGTTTTTTCGTAAAATAAAAGGTGTTTTTTTAGAGGTCTAGAACCTTAAAATGAAATGAAATATTTAATAATCGTGGTTATGCTCATTATGTCGGATTTATTGAAAATTTTATAAACTGCAATTATTTTTTAAAAATGATTTCCTGCATGTGGCTCGAAGAAAGCGCAATCTCTAAGTCCAATTTTCAAGCACTTTCTGAATCAGTTGGGGACGTATAACGGTGATAAGGCGGCGAATGTTGGCTTCAAGGTCATTAAATGTTGTTGCTTTATTGACGTAGACTTGCGACTTTATATAACCCCACATAAAGAAGTCCAAATGTGTCAAATCACATGATCTCGGTGGCCAATTCACAGGTCCATTCCGATAAATTATGCACTCATTGAAAGTTGCCTATATCAAATTGAATGTGGCGTGTGCTGTATGGCATGTTGCACCCTCTTGTTGAAACCAAGGCCCAAATACATTATGGCCATTCAATTTCGAAACGAAAAAATTAGCAACCATAGATCTATAGCGCTATCCATTGACAGTAACGTTCTAGTCAGCATCGTCTTTGAAAACATATGAACCAATTATTCCACCAGCCCATAAAGCACTGTTAATTTTAGTGGATGTAACGGCGTTTCAAAAACGGCTTGTGGATTTTCGTCGTTCCAAATACGGAAATTTTGTTTATTGACAAAGCCATTCAACCAGAAATGAGCCTCATCGCAACAAAATTTTTCCGTAAAAGTCAGGCAATTTTTTTTTCGCCCCATTCGCCGAAGTTGCGACGCACACGATGGTCAAACGGCAACAAAATGGTGAAATGGCAAACAAAACTGAGCACAAATCAGCTGTCAGCTGTCAAATTTGCGGTCACTGGAAAACGTGCTGCCAGTTTAAAAAACAAACCTCTAAAAAAACACTCTATATAAACACGTAGCTAGCCGCTTATACGAAAGTCCAATGTCGTTTATTCAATATTTTAAAAAGTGTTAACTTTTCAGCAAAACTTTAAATACGATAGGAAACTAAATTTAAATTAATAGTACTGTCCCAATTTTGAATAAAATAGATGCAGCCGTTACTTTGCAACTGCGTTTTGAATCTTTGAAACGCTCTCCTGTAAAATGTCATGTTTGCAGATATGGGATTATACGTAGGGAGGGTCGATATATTTGATTCAAATGTGTACGATGCATATAATTAAGAAACATATTGTTAAAAAAAACAACACCCGACGTGCTACTGAATTGGGACACTCCTGCACTAGCGTCAGCGGTAACAATCAAGCTCGGCGAAACTTTCATCGACAGTTTCATTGATACAAAATTTCTTGAATCAAAACTATACGTTGTTCAAATGTAAGCACAGATGTTGTTATTCGTTCTTAATTATAATGTCAAATCAATCACCATACTTAGACGCAATATTAGACTTTAAAGTTCGTACGTTTCTCGTATTTGGCACAGAAAAGGTTCAGTTTGATTATAGTAATCTGGCAATGATTCACAAATCAATCATTAAGTCCCCTGTTCGTATTGTTGACATCACACCACTGACAAAACACAAGCTCGTTTTGAATGTTGAAATAATTAGTAAAAATATTAAACGTGACGCTGGATTTGCCAGGATCTTACATATTGTACAGATTACATTGGTAATGGTGAGAAATCAACTGATGTAAATTAGCGCTGTACAGTTGTGTCTTACTTATTGTATTATTTGTGTCAGACACTCATTATTGAAATGTTTTAACACCAAACAAAAAATACGCATTTGCGGCGAATATTTTGTGTTGCGATTTTTGTTTAACAGCGCGAAATATAGTTATTGGGTTGAAGATTTTGATAATGAGTTAATTGATACTCTCTTATTTATATGTGATTTCCAAAATTGGTTGTTTCTCATCATTATCTTAGGTATCCGTGTGCATAAAGATGATTTTTACATTTATCAATATGTACTGCGCGTCATCATCAAACATAGCATTATGATGAAAACTGCAACACTTTTGCGCGAATGTGTATATTTTTTTACTATTATTTTCTTCATGTTATTATTAACAATTAATAATTAATGAATAATTTTGAAGTTTAACGGACTTGATATTTGCTCGTTTAAATGACTTTGTAATTTTAAAATTTTCATAGACGCCCCACAACTAAAACTCCATCTCGGGACAAACCTGAACCCTGATGATATCGAAGAAGGTGACGATGTATATTTTGAATGTAAGGTCAACGCCAACCCTTCGGCATATAAAGTACTGTGGAAGCATAATGTAAGTAAATATAAAACTACATAAATATAAATATGTTTTTTAAATATGCAAATCAATTATTAAACTAAAAACGAGGGTAAAAACCTTACCTTTTAACCTTAATTGCATAAAAAAAATCGTTGATGAGTAATCATAGATAATAGAAAATATTAGATAATAAACATGTTCACTAAATCTTTCCTTAACCATTAAATCAAAAAATTACGGTATTTACTTTACATTTTTTTTACAAAATAACATAAATTTATTCGTGTGATTAAACAATACTTCTTTGTACCCAAGTAGAATTTACAAATTCATTATTACTATGTAAGCTTCATTAAGTAATGTTACATTGTTTGTATGTAGCAATCTTCTTACTGGGGAACCAATCTCTGGCTTGTTTCGTTATTTTATCACCAGTCACGAGCTAGAGTCAACCACCCAATTCATAAAGTTTACCTCGTTTCAAAGTTCGTCCACACAATGAGATTGTATTTATTTGTTCCAAATTGTTCCACCATTATCTATCGGATTTCCCTCTTTAAATTGGACTAGTAACATAGTCTTTTACTATGTTTCCTTTGTAATAAAAATAAAATAGTTATATAAAACTGAAATGAATACGATTACTTCCCATTTATGTGGTATTGTTTGAAACTACAATGGCCACCATGATTTTTTAGAATTTAGACCTTTGCTAGAAATGATTAGTTTGATTCAGGGTTGAAAAAACGTCATGAAGAAATCGCACACATAAATAAAATTAATCATGGTGTTTTGATATATTTTAGTATCAGAAAGTAAAAAAAGTTGTAAAACTTTTTCGACTAATACACATTTGTAAACTTCTGTTTCCATATTAAATAAGACGGACTCTAAGTATGCCATATTTTTAGATGTATTATTTAGTACACAATAGTCTTTTGTATTCGTCATATCGTCACGGTACTGGCAGAATGTATTAATATATTTACTGATAAAATATATTGCTGTGTTTTACCAAACTGTTATAATTAATGCACCTAATTAGTTATTCCAGGCAAACAATTTATATCCAAGAATCTAATTTTGGATTTACCTAATTTGCGTCAATTTTCTTACTGACCAACTTTTGCTAGTATGGTTACGATATCTTAAATCAATGGGAAAACTATTATAGTTTTGAATACAATTAAGAGAAATTAGTAGGTTTTTTTGTCATTTCGCGTAAATCGCTAATTGCTATAGATACAGAATTTTTAGTTGCTCTATTTAAAAAAAAAATACATTCAGTATCAGTCAGTCTCTTTAGAACATTTCAAATATCTTTATAGAATCGTTATATTCAATAAATTGCAAATTCCATTACGATCGCTTTTTTAAATATATTTTGTTCTACGATTTTGTCTCAGATATTAAATCTCGGTAACCTACAATACACCCTAATCTAGTCACGGCGTAAAGCAAATAAAAGCATATCTGAAAAACAGGTATCAAACCTTTGCTAAACAGGCTTTAAAACTTTACTATTTCCATTTAAATAAAAGTGCAATAGTGTAAACAAATACTCTGAAAGTGCAGTTAAAAAAATATATTTCGACGTTTCATATTTGTTCGATTTAACGATTTTCGTGAAATGACAGAAAAAGCTACTAATTCATCTTAATGAATAACACATTATCAATATATTGTAATAATAAGTTTGCCAGATTTAGAACCACGTATATTTTTTTCAGAATCTGATTTTACAACATAATCAAAAAGCTGGTATTATAACCAGCTCAAATCATATGGCATTGCAAAATGTTTCACGTAATCAAGCCGGCAACTATTCATGCATTGCGTCAAATGTTGAAGGGGATGGCTACAGCAACAATGTTGCATTGAAAGTTATGTGTAAGTTGTTATATTTAATAACAAAAATATTAAACGTATCCAATTTCTGTTTAAGTGTAATAATGTTTTGTTCCTTGTATTTTTTTATTAGATAAGCCACTCTGCCAGACTGAACAAAAAAGACTATATGGCCTGGCGCGGGGCGAAAAGGCACAAGTGTCTTGCTCTGTTGAAGCTTATCCTGCACCGAAAACCTTTCGCTGGGCTTTTAATAACACAGCTGAAACAAGAGAACTACAAGAAGTACGTACAATTTTAAATAAATTATAAACATATCACATTTGAAGACATTTTGTAAGACACTTAATAATTTAATGAAGGTATTTTAAATGTCATATATTTTATCACAACGAGGCTAATAAAATTCTCGGTTTTAAGTGTTTTAAACAGTATTTTAATAATACGTCTAGTTTTATATTAAAAAAACATTGTATTTGGTAAAAAATTTTCCACGAGTTCACAGTTACACAATAAAAAAATCGGTTTGACTTTGTTTGTGTTTATTTAATAATTATTGATTTGCTGAAATTCATTCTATCAAAACACTTGTAAGGGTAAAATTGTGAATATACGTTTTGCTTAAATACCGAAAATACGATATTTAATACTGATAATTAATTAATTTATACATTTAATTTTCTATCTGTAACGCATAGAGCATACTGTACTTGCGTAGAATGTGCAGACAAATAGTCACAGCTCATTGGTGTATAATATTTGTCTATAAATCCAACGTTTTTTTATTATATTTATTCTAGCCTCAACTTGAAGAAAGTGATGGACAATATTCGTCCATGTTGAACTATACTCCGTCATCAGAGATGGATTATGGAACAATCCTGTGTTGGGCATCGAATATGGCAGGGCGGCAAACAGAACCGTGCGTGTTCCATATAATTGCCGGTGGAAAACCTGACCCTCCATACAATTGTACACTTCTTAATCAGACAACTGACTCACTTGACGTGGACTGCCTTGTAGGTAATGAATATTCCATTCAAAGTTATTAAAGAGACCCTGGCATCATGAGAAGATCGTCCAATTCACATAACAAAATGCGCAATGAAAACATAGTAATGATTTCTGTAATACATGTAAAAAAAATTATGGCCATCACTTTTGCCGACACTTATACTAACAGTTGATGCTTTTTGATCTTTGTCCTACTCGGTTGTATGATCATGTCTGGTAATTGCTGAAAACATTTTTTTTACCTTGGGATTTTAATTGATTTATGGATTTATACTTTACGCGTTGACTACAGGCCACGCGCATGCGTGTCTTACATAATAATTGTATGCCACGTGTTAATTAACTACTAATATTTTACGCCCATTAACCACTAAAATTATCCTAAAATAAACATGAACTTATATTATCCGAAGAGGTCACTGATTAAAAATCTTCTCTCTTACGGTTTAAAATAAACTTTGAGGTGATCTATCAGTAGTCTATAACAGTGCTCCGCAAACGCTGTGCGACACACTAGTTTACCATGAGTTAATTCTAGGTGTGCCATGGCGCATTGCTTCATTATAAAAAAATCAAATAATTTGAAATTAAGTTGTCTCTTATATCCAATACTCTGCCCACGTATTTAATTTTTTTATCATATGTATTTAGCAAATGAAAAAAATGACGTAATACAATTTCTTTTCATTGATTTTTACTTTTGGTGTGCCTCGAAAATCTAGGGTAAATTTTGGTGTACCGTGGTAGAGAAACTTTTGCGGAGCACTGACTCTATATTATGATTCAAAAACTAAGATTTTTTTAGTTTTTTCAAAGAAAATACGCATTCAAAGCAGAGCGTATGGAGTCCCTATTGAAAAAGTTCTTAATAAAAAGTTGTTCAACGTGAACTGTTTCTTATTCAATATTCGCAGCGTTCCGTTTCTTAGGATTAAATAAGTGCCTGCGTACATCCACGCTTCAAACATAAATCCATCAAAAAATCAACTGTTAAAAGTGTTCATTCTGAGATTAGAACACGTGATCACCGTAACCAAATACACTCAGCTACAGGTCTGGTAATACGGCTTACAGAATTGCGTACTTTTATGAATCGCTCAGAAATTATGCTCTGTCATCTGGACTTGATGTTTTTTAGAATTGATGAAAACTGTTTTTGTCTGCACCATTAACCTGCGTGCGGTGGACCGCATCAATATAGGAAATTACCTTTGTGGACGATTCGCTTTACGCAAGCATGTTTGTTGCAAATGTTATTATCGCAGTCGAGGCTCGCTCCACCAAATCGCGGACGCTTTTCGGTTGAACATTCAAATAGCGATTGGCATTAAAATTTAAAAATAATTGTCCATTATTGTCTGAGATAGGTTTTAAAAGAAAAAATATAATCTCTACCGTTACCAGAGCCAATATTTTTCTTTCATCTAGAACCTATTTTGTTTGCGCGGTTTTTCATGAAACTACAAATATTTGTAAAATGTGACAAGCCTTAAAAAATGATAGCTAATTCTCTTCACATTTCAACATTCAACGCGTTTCATATTACAACTCACCCTCCACATATTATTTCTATTTATTTTATTCTTCCTGCTAATTTCATCTTTATAAACATAAATTTATACTACGTAAAATCCCTTTTTTTCCTCATCATTGTTTGCGAAAAAAACATTAGAATAACAAATATAAACATAAATCGAATGAACAAATTTATTCATAAAATACTTAAAAAATAAAATTCTCTAATGCAGTCAACAAAATTTGTAAGAACCTTTTATGATTGTGTTCTCTATTAGGGCCATTGTTTGCGTCGCGAATGCATTGCTATTTGTTTTTTTTTTATTATTGATGGAATTGTATTATTGATTGAAGGTAGAGCTCTTTTTCAGTAAGGTAATAATCGTAAAGTATTTTTGTTATCCGATTATTGAAAAAATTTAACTGAATACTGTTTTCTGCAAACCAATTTGACTTATAAGGTGATATATTAATTTTCAAAACTTCTGCCACCCTTGCCTTGCGCTGCGTCTGGTATTGAACGACAATAACATGGTATGATTTTGTTATGTATGTGCCAAAAACATAATTTGCAGGATTTGACGGCGGGCAAGTTCAAAACTTTATTCTGGAAGTTTACGACCAACAAACAGGGATGTTGCAAGCGAACATCACATCTCCAGTTTCGCATTTTTTGGTGTCAGGGTTGAGCGAAGGAAAAAGTTTATTCATATCAATATATGCAGCCAACACGAGAGGTAGAAGTGAAGCGGCGAACTTGGAAGGATTCACCCTTAAGAGAGCTGAAAAGCAAACTGGTTCGTTGACGAGTCTTTCTATATTTCGAAGAAATATCTCATATCCAGTGGCGGACTGGCTCTACTAGCAAGGTTTCTCGATGAAAAGTAAGCCCCGCTGTATGTTAAGGGCCCTTAGTAAAATCAAATAACTTTTTAAATATTTAATTTTACGTGTTTAAAAATATACATAATAAATCACTTTAGGTATTTTATCAATACAAATAAATATATTTTCTTACGATATACAGAATGAACTAATACCTCATCATGATGACATACTTATTCTCTTTGTATGTTTTAGCTGTTTGTAGCATGTAAATTTTTGTAATTATCAATTAATTATTAGTACAGTACAGTACATATGAATTAGTATAAAGGATAGAGGCCCCTCTCCAAAATTTTATGTGGGCCCCCTTTAGTATTTTATTATATTAGTATATAGGGTAGGCGGCCCTGCCATTTTAGGATGGGCCTCCATTGACTCCTGAAAACCAATATTTTAGAGCCCGTCCGCCACTGCTCATATCATATGCCAGCTTGGTTACATCTAAGAAAAATTACAAGGTATTCAATGAGTTCACGATTTCCTGTGGAAAGCAAATGTGACTCAATTCGTACAAATGCTTAAATAAACTCATTCTTTTATTAAGTTTTCTACAAACTACAGTGTAGCCGAGTTTAGAGAAATTTCTACTCGCACATTCACGGCAAAAATTTGAAATGTCAAAAATGTTGTTACGCTGCGAAATATACCCGTGGGAAGCTATAGCGGGAGGTGATATGGTGGTTACAAATTTTAGTATTCTAAAAAATAATTTTAATATCGTAATTTATTGACTGAAATAAATAAAATGTGACGTAGTTTATTCATTGACGTTAACATATCACTCGAACTTACGTTCGAGATAATTCAAAATTCCAAAATTGGTTTTTGTTTGGTTGCAATTATTACTTCAATAATCTATTATTGGAAGATGACATTGAACAAAACTTAAATTTTTAATGTTGTTTAATGGTTAAAAAAAGAATTGAGGTGTGTTAAATACATTATTTTTAAAGATCATTTTTTTTAGCCAAGGAAACAAACATAAAATACGACTTTTTATAACTATCCACACTTACTTAGACTGTTACAATCTCCTGATTAAGATATTCAATCATATATTAATCGACGGTTTTTAATTGAGTAAGCGCCGTAAGCTTTACAACCAGATAATAATTTAATTTTTTTTTATTTCTTAATTTGATTGCGTAGTTGGGTAATTAGCTGAAACATGAACATTAAAATCATTGTGAAAATGTGATAGTGTACTATGTACGTATTGTAATTTTAAAATAAAAATGCCCCTTCTTTCAGGTCAAGTAACGCCGATGGAAATAAAGCCGTTTATCGGTATTTTGATTGGGCTAGCGATGACTATTTTGATACTGGTTTGCGCAACAATAATCGTACTGAAAATTCGGAAAAAAGCGCAATCCTCTCCGGAGCCCCAGCAGCCATCTTTGATAGATAAAAGAGCTATAATACAACCGGCAGCGGATACTGAAAGTCTTTATGGTGACAAAAACCCGGATGTTATTAGATTTAATAAAGGTAAAACCCACTTGTGAAGTATTTATTTCTATTAAAATTCACTATTCCATGATGACTATATTGTGGCTTACTTTATCTAAATATAAAAACACTTTTATTAAAATTTCATTTTCGAGCGTACAAATTAAACAATAAAGATTAAATAAATGCTCTCACAAAAACAGTATTAAAAAATCTGATTTTTTCAGATTCAGATTATCAAGTTAGTGGACCGGCAACCAAACATCTAAATCCTGAAGGAGAGTGGAGGATCCCGCAGCTGACTCCTTCAATGGCTTCCATTCCCCAGACATTTGATCCCCCCCATTATTCAGCGAGCAATGTAATTAAACCACCTATGTTCTAATATATGTTTAAGTAAATGTGTCCATGATTATAGTCTGTGGAGTTCAACTGTCTGAAATCATGACCGGAATAATAATAGAAATTCATTTTTAAAGACATCTTATCGACCCAAAAGTAGAACGCCTAAATTCTTCGTTCACTGATTTCAAAAACACTTACTATACCTCCCTCCATCAAAGGCTAGGAGCTGAAATAAATATAGAAATAAATATACCCGTACAGCTTTGCATGTGAATTAGTCAATAGCAGTGTTTCTTAAACGTATTGAAACCATCGCCTCTTTTGACACTTTAAAATTATTCAATCTCCTTCCATGTTATATATATTTCATACAACATTTTTTTTCAATAAGTATCAATTTAGAAGAAACTGATTTTAGTGCAAAAGCACTCGGACACACTAACAAAAACAATTGAACATGCCCGTCCCCCGCGCCCATGTTAATAAGCCCAGGTCTATATTTAACTCAAAATATTTTCTTTCAGCTGGAGGCGCATCAATACGGTGACCAGGCAGTATACTTCGATGATTCTCAAAACCTGAAGATGAATATGGCACCCACTTACGGAAGCTTGGACTATGGAAACAACATGGACAACACTATCCCTATAAGGCCAGTCAGGGAGGTTGTGACAATTCGTACCCCCCTCATGCTGAACCACCAACAAGAAAGTTGTGTTTAAATATTAAATTATAATAAATTGAATGTTATATATATATATGTACACAATACTAAGTTAAATAAATGATTAAATATTGCTATTTTGTTTTATTTTTATCAATTTTGTAAATGATTTTTTATTCCTAATTTGACTCTGCATCCATTACTTTCGCATTAAAACATTAAAAAATAAAATTTTATTTTGAACAAATATTCATGATGAAAAAAAAAACAATTATCCAGAATATTGTTGATGGATTCGGGAGTAACTTTGTGGAAATTCATTTTTTATATAACATTAAAATTGATAACTTAGTTATTCCACTGGCTGTGTAACTAAATGTGACACGTGTTTCGCTTCTTTAATAAGCAACTTTGAATTATCCCGAAGAGTCTTCCACAGCGGTGTCACTTAATATTGTGATCCAATTGAGATTGATACAAGTGAATACAATAAAATAATAATAAAATAATTCAAAATACAATAATTGAAGAGTTGCAAAATAGCCTTCAATTGGTAGTATTTAATTCGTGTTAAAAGAGACTTTTCAGGAGATAAACCTAACTTAACTCTTTAAAATGTCTTACAGTCGATGACTTTAGTCAATTGAAATAATATGCTTGGGGATTTATATTTTCGCTGTGCAGCATCTGTTTCAATACAGCATTAACAAATGCAAATTTATACAATTAATTTTAATCATAAAGAATACTAGCATTAAAGCTGAGAGAACGGAAAAAAATCAATTCCGTTATTCTCATTGTTAGATCAGTTTGATGTTCAAGTGAAACAATTGAAGTCTACTTATTATCAAAGTTACATTTTAAGCCCATCATATTCTCAAAGATTTACAAAATATTGGGCTACCTTGCTGCCACTAGTAGGGCTTCCAATTCCGTAATCCCGGGATTGTCTAAATATTAATACCGAAAAAATAATTCAAATTTTAAATTAAATACTTTCTGATTAACTACAACGTGTAATTTGGTTTGTTTATGTACATAATTTTTTTTATAACATCAATGCAATCTTTTTTATATTTCTTAACACTTCCGTAGGCAGGAACAGATAGTTTTGACAAGAATGTATTTTGCTGTTTTTTTTTTTGCATTATTTTATGAAAAAATCAATTTTGAGTCTGATTCTCAATAAATAAAAATAATATTCCTATGCGTTATAAACAATATAAAATTATATATTCATTCAAATTGAAGCAATAATGAACACGAATTCAATTTGAAATATACAATTTAAGACATGAAATCACGCTTAATGGCCAATTCCGGGATTGAAAAATTGGGAATCTCCAAATCCAGGATTCAGGGGTCCAGGATTTAATGCCCTAACTATTACGGTTGAAGATACACTCATGTTGACTATGCTATTATTATCTATGGATGCATACATCAGGTGAACCTTTACCGCACGAGTCGAAACAACTTAACCTTAAATAATGAAAATGTTGAAACCGTTGACCTTGACGAAACATAAGTAAAATACCAGTATTTCTCAAACATTTAGCATGACTTACCATTTCGAACGATTGATTTTTCTGACGAGTGCCACTAAGGATTACAATAAGATTTATTTTTATTAAGAATAAATTAGATAGAAAGACACAATCACGACTCATGAATATTTTATTCATTGTTGAATGGCTATTATTATTTTTTCCAAATTATTTTTCTATTTGAATAATGGACCCTTAGTCGGAGTATCTGAACCATCTAAAAATATACTTTGGTAATATGTATTTGCTTGGCTTAAATCAAGTGATGGTTTGTCTATATCAGTGCTACTCAAATGGTGGTCCGTGGACCATTACTGTCCTCGCTCAAAAAAGTAACTATATAGTTAAAAATGAGGAAAATAATTAATATCGACGCGTGTCTCGTGTAATATCAATATCCCTGAATTTCAATTATTTGAATTCAATAAATATATATTACTACCTTATTTTAATTTTATTTACATAATAAAGCCAGTCCCCTGGTAACGCTGAAAAATATTTACTGGTTCGCTCACCGAATATGTCTGAGTAACACTGGTGATGGCCCATTATAAGGGATTGCAGTCCAGAGCTATTTTTTGATCCCAATAATTCACGAAATCAAAACCAGGATTAAATTTTAGTTTTGTGTAATATTCGAGGCATATTTCATCCGGGATACGCTCTTGACTTGAATAGTCGATATTGCTCGTCGAAATATATAAGATGTAGCATTTGCTGTCTTTGTAATTAATGATTAAATCTTTAATGCTCGATATTTTATACTCCATTAGTCAAATCCCACACATTAAAATCACAGTGCCTAAGAAATATAAGATAAACATATTTCCAACTGACTTTTAAGCGAGCTCACGTTTGAAAGTGTTAGCACCGAAGAAAAATAAACGTAAATATTGGAAAAAATTGGTCTTCTAAGAAAGTTTAAATCTAGATTTCTGACGACAGCGTCACTTAAGATTCTTCAAGGATATTGGTTCAGATATAGACACATTCTGCATGCACCTGAAGTATTTTAGACAAATACTCTATAAAAAAGTTTTTCCAAATAAATGCTGTCGAAACTAATTAAAATTATAATTGATATGATTGTTATTTCACTTTCCTGAGTTTCCGGTCTAATGGTGTTAAAAAGATAATAGAATCGAACAACGATTTTTATTTATCAATATAATTTACAATTACTGTGATGATTTTTTTAGAGCGGTTTGTTATCTTTTTTATTTCAGTAAAAAATGATCCAAATCTTTGTTCTTAGCCTAGACTTTTGTTAGATGTTTGAGGCGTAAAGTTTTGAACCTTACTATTTTTATATAACACGTGATTCATCCAATTGAGAGTGAGTTCTTTATACGGAAGAGATAAAACAAGTGTCATTAGAAACTGGGTACACAGCCTGAGCTGCTGGAAAAATGATTGTTAATTAAACTATTGTTAAATATTTAAGTTTTTTTTTCACATATTTTTTCAAAAATTAAATAAAACAAATTCAAAGGATTTTTTGTTCCATTTATTTAAAAATAATAGTCTTACACGATAATTATATTGGATATAATATAATCACATACATACAGTACCGATACATTTATTTTATCTGCACGTGCAAATTGCTGCTGTGCAAACACATTAGTGTATTAAGATAAATATATTATTTTTCAATACATAATATCACTTATTTTTTAAATTCTTATCATATCATCATTAGTGAATACATTAATTTTTTTTTTATTATTATATAATATTAAAAATTAAACACAGCTCTCTTGTTGATGGTTCAACATGAGGGGTGTGCGAACAGTCACGACCTCTCGCATTGGCCGCATCGGGATGGTGGAATCAATGTTATTCCCAAAGTCCACACTCCCGTACGCTGGCGTGATGTTCATTTTGAAAGTTTGAGGATCAGCGAAATATGTCACTTGGTCTTCATATTGATGTGCGTCCAACTAGAAGAAATCAAGCAACATTTTAAACGTATTTTTAAAAAAGATTGATACAAAGGTGAAAATCTAGTTTCCTAAAACAGAAGGATGTTCTATTAGGCTAGACTAACTTGTAGACTAATATAATACGGCGACGATGTAAGGCAGTTAAAATAACTATTATTAGATTCTCAAATTGAAGATTCAGTCACCAATATATTAAATAGTTTTAAGGAAAAAGACTATTGAAAAAATTCTATCAAAAATAAATCTCGATACCTACATACCTAATCTTTCCGCAAAATATACGTTAAGCGACTATCATTCGGTTTTCGGTTGATAACTTGTATTGAAATTCTCGATTAGGAGTAAATAATACGCTTCAAATTAGTAATGGACATTGTAAAAATAAACTAACGATAAATCGGTTTCATTAAAAAATTATCCAAATGTAACAATAGCAAAACAAAACGAAAAGGAACATGATGTTAATTGATTTATATACGAATAAACATATTATTAACGAATACCAAGCTACCAGTAATCGGTAGTGTTTTAATATTTATATAAATATCAATGACAACGACCAAAATAAGCACATCGACGGTGTTTTGGCCAATTGATGTAACCCTCAAAATTGAAATTGTTCAGGAAAGAGTAAAAACTGTTTTTATCGAAAATATTACATGTTGAGTTTCGTTATGAATCTTTGAAATGCACTCCTGCAAATTCTCATTTTTGCAGATATGGAATGATACTAAGGAATTTTCGATATAATAGTGGCTTTCACCAAGTCAGAATTTTTAAACTTAAAACCAATGTAAAATGATGTTTCCCTTCCAAAGAGTGATCAATTTTTTTTTCTAATTTACATCATTTGGCCGAGACCTGCTCTGTTCTCTTTGAAATGAGATCCAATCATTAACTTATTTTCGTTTTTTTTGGTCAAAATTGGTCAAAAAACTTTATTAAAAAATTATGTATTTTAACGGAAATTCGACATTTCAAATTATTGCTCAGTACTGAAAAAGTTATATATTATATTGAAGATACAATGCTGATAGCTTTTTAAATTTTTTGGTATTAATATAGTTGTTTTATAAATTATGGCCATATAAGTAATAATTAGTAATATATATATGTACGTAGGTAAATGAGATACTTACATTGTTGGGTGGGTAGTGATGTGGCTCATATACTTGCGGGAGGGATGTAAGTGTGGGTGTCAACTGAGGTACTGCCCATTCTCCTTCAATGGCAAGATGCTTGCTTGCCGATTCTCCTACTTGATAATCAGATTCTAGAAAAGCAGGTTCTCGGTGAAACATGCCTTCCCGATCAGTCGCGAACAGTTTACGTATGATCAATTTGATCCAAATGATTGTTGATGAATTTTCACCACGGAGGCAGATCAGAATTTTAGGGGAAAAAAACATGAAAAAGAGTGTAAATTAAAATAAAGAAAAACTTAGAAAAAAATGAAGTAGATGGGATTTGTTTTTTATCAATTGAACGAGATAACAATTGGAATTTTAAGTATATGTTTTGACTGTAAGAAGTGTAACTAAAAATAACAGACAATATAAAACAATAATCAAATTTGATGTCACTATAACTAGAAAGTCATCGAGGTAGAAAGGAAAAAGACTGATTTACGGAAACACTCATTAACTCTTCAACAAATTAAACTTAAAAAGATTTAAAGTTGAATAATTGAACTGAAGTCATTATTTATAGTCAATACTTTCACTTAAAGTACCTTCGTAACATGGTATAGTTTATAGTTAACATCCAATAATTTTTGTATTTTATCAGACTTTTCTAATATGTATTAAACCTCTATATTTGAGAAACCTATGTATATGAAATCATGTCGCCTATTAATTCACAGCTGTTCTGTTTCCAAATTTTATAACAGAAGCGATCGAAACTTAACTCTACAAAATGTTCACGAAACAACCCTTTTTAAATATTTTAAAAATACATTACTATACACGTGAATTGTATGATATTGAAAAGTGCAGTGAAACCTTAATGTAACGGACAAAAAATGAACGTGAGAGCTGTCCGAGTAGATACGTTTTTATGAAATAAAGCATATGTTCCGAATGTGTCAAATCGAAATGTGTTCGAAGGTATGGATGTCTGTAGTCTTTTATTGTATCACTACTGTTTCGATCATAAAAATGGAAGTGATGATTAGTTTACCACTTAGCCAATCCTAGCACTATTCTTCGACCATTAATCTTAGGACAACTTCTGTTGAGATAAGATATCCATTAGGGGTACATATACTGCACATTGTGAACGAACATAGTTACAAAAAAAAACTGGAAGGTGTTTATTTCAACTTCAACAAAATAACTGAAAATTTGCTTTGTTATATCGACAGTATAATATTTAATAAAATTAATATAAAAGAAAATATATTACCTTTATTGAATCTAATAACATCTGGATTCTTGTCTCCGTATAAGCTTTCAGTTTCCGGTGCTAGGGGTATTACTCTTTTGTCTTTAAAAGAATCTTGCCGAGGTTCAGACGATGAGTTAGACTTGACTCGCACCTTTATAATGACAATCGTTGCGCAAGACAACAATAATATAGTCATCGCAACGCCTATTAATATTCCAATGAAAGGTTTTATTTCCAACGAAGTCACTTGACCTAAAAAGCGACAGACACTTGTACTCGTAAATATACTAAATGGAAAATATCACTCCACTTTACTTCTCCATAGTATTGTTTGGTTTTGTACCTGTTTGCTTCTCAGCTCGTTTAAGAGTAAAACCTTCTAAATTGGCAGCCTCACTTCGCCCCCTGGTGTTTGCTGCATATATAGAAATAAACAAGTTCTTTCCCTCGCTCAAACCTGTCACTAAGAAATGCGATAGCGTAGAAGTAACATTGGCCTGAAGCATACCAGTCTGTTGGTCATACACTTCCAATATAAAACTTTGTGCCTGTCCTCCATCAAATCCTAAAATATGTATTAGCAACATGATTATATAGACCAGGCATCTGCAAAAATTACATTTTTATCAAAGAAAAAACCGCAGACTCCTTTTTGAACATAACATTTGTATAACACTTTTATATTGTTGTTTTATGTTTTATTATATGATAAAAATCTAACCGCATGAGAGAGAACGGGCCGACAACATTTTTAGTTTGATAATAAACAATCAACCTCACTGTACCATTCCTTTCATTCAGAAATTATTGTTTATGATAACATTGCCCATATGTGATATAAATATACAATAATGAGGGTTTTAAAATACTAAGCAATGTAAGCAACCGCAATATTTTGTTGATGTTAAGCAACGCAAAAAATACAGCTAACAAAATTTCAACATCTTTACAACTGCTACCCACTTTTTATCTGCTAATTATTGTTTTAAAGGCATTATATTTTAACTGTAAAACATGTTTATTTTTATATTGTTTGATTATCTGTAATTTCTTGCCATAGTTCTTTAACCAATTGTTTGATATATATGATCATTTAAAAAAAATGTAAGTATAACAAAACGAATTGTGCTTTATTTTTAAAATACGGTAATTTTTTACTGTTACCAATCAATTCACAATATACAAAAACAAATTGTTTTAAATATAATACAACAGTATTTGGTGCCCATATTATTTTCCGTGTGTAATGTGGTATCAATAGTACAGATTTTAATTAAACGTTCAATTTCGGATTACAATAATGTATTCATCGCCAAAATTACTGCCAATAATGGAAAAATTTGAAAAAACAAACTGTTTTGTAATTCTCGACTATATATTATTTTTTGCCAGGCTTACTTTAAATCCTTACATATTTATTGAATGATATGAAAATTTTATTTGTTAGTGAGCCGTTACAGTGCATAATTCCATATCAAAATAATAAATGAAGCCTTATAAATAATTGAATGCAAATATGCGATTGATATTTTATGCTATAATTTATACGTGTTGTTTTCGCTGGTTTGTGATAACTTTAAGCCTCAAAATTTTCGTTTTCAAGATATAATTGAATAACACTGAGAGCGCCAAATTTTCTGAAAAATAGACAAACTTAAGACGCTTTTAATTAAAGATTATGAATATTGAATTTAAAGAGTTTATTATTGCAATTATTTAAATCACACATTTGAATCGTATATTGATAAAAATAATATAAATTATATTTGATTATTCATTTTTAGAAATAATTGTATACCGGAAAGAAGAATTTTAATTCTTATTTCAAGTTGTAATCCTCATCGGAGACTAAAAAACTATACATCTATTTATTGTTGATTTAAGAAGTATTTGGAAAATTTGACTATAAAAAAATGCGGTAAGAAAAAAATACCACAATAATCGCGCAAACAATCAAAATTCGATATTTTTGAAATAGTAAAACAGCAAACAGCACAATTTTGAATAAAAAAATATAAACAGAAAATAATGAATAAAACATTTCATAAAATATGTCATCTAAAAGTTTATCTATGAACCAGAATAAAAAAAAAAACATAATTTAACAACTAAAAACATTTCATATTTCAATATTAACGCGTGTTTTACAGTGATAGTGTACAGTGAAAAGATTTAAACCATTTGCAATTTGCAAAACTCCCACTATCAAACAGATAGATATATGCAAAAAATAATTGTAATCGCCAGGGTGTCGAATTCAAATCAATGTGGATCTTACCTACGAGGCAGTCAACATCAAGAGATTCAGTTGTCTGATTAAGAAGTGTACAATTGTATGGGGGGTCAGGTTTTCCACCAGCGATTATATGAAACACGCACGGTTCTGATTGGCGACCTGCCATATTCGACGCCCAACAAAGGATAGTTCCGTAATCCATCTCTGATGATGGAGTATAGTTCAACATTGATGTATACTGGCTATCGTTTTCATCAAGTTGAGGCTACAACAAATATAAAAATATTTTAACAATTAAATAATGAAAATAGATTATCAAATATAATGTATTAAACTGTTAATTGACAACAAATATTTTTGTATTCATAAGATAGATGGCATAAAATCATTTTTTTATATAATTGACCGAAACATACTTCTATTAGATCTCTGGTCTCAGCCGTATTATTGAAAGCCCAGCGAAAGCTTTTTGGTGCTGGATAGGCTTCGACGGAGCATGCCACTTGAGCCTTTTCACCACGTGCCAAGCCATACAACCTTTTTTGTTCAGTTTGGCAGAGGGGTTTATCTGAAGAAAAGGAAATGATAAAAACATATATCTTTTCAAGGGTCTCCCCTAATTAGCCAAGCGTAAATAGTAGTAGATGTAAAAATATAATATATATTTTTTTTATGTCCACTCTATATTTATGACTCCTGAGGACTTCAATGGAGCATTTTGAAACAATAACTGGCTGTGAGTCTGTCGCTTCAACTAATTTTTCATTGAGGAAAAGGATAAGTTTAAAGAATGCTTATTTTTAGTTAATATCTTTCTCAGGGCCTGCATTTTTAGGGTCGAATAGGGTGAAAGAGAAGAGATAAATTCATCACAAAAATGCACACTTTTAAAGACAAATTTCTAAATTGGTTAAATTGTAAGCGCATCAAATTGACAATTTGGATCTTTGCATCAATGTTGAATAAGATGAAATCTTAGATAGATTTTTTAAAGATTAAATGAAACAGTTACAAAAAGTATGAGCGGCAAGTCCCAAATGATGTCTTAAAACTCATTAGTTATTATTATTTAATATGTAACAAAAAATATGACATGATCTGTTTACTTACACATGACTTTTAATGTTACACTGTTACTATATCCGTCACCTTCAACGTTTGACGCGATGCAGGAGTAATTACCAGCTTGACTCCTGGCAACATTTTGTATTGCCATATGGCTAGAACTTGTGATTATACCAGCTCTTTGGTTGTGCTGCAATATCTGATTCTAAAAGAGATAATGAAAAAAATAAAATATCAATAAACGTAATTGATTCATAAAGATATAAAATATTTACTGTATACTTGACTTACATTATGTTTCCATAACACTTTGTAAGCTGATGGATTAGCATTAACTTTACATTCAAAATAAACATCGTCTCCTTCTTCGATATCATCAGGGTTAAGGTTTGTTCCAAGATGAAGCTTAAGTTGAGGAGTATCTAAAAAATATATACTTTCATTTTATTACAAGACAGGTTATATTTAAACCTTGAGAAAACTTTTTAGTAAGCTCTTCGAGTTTGAAATGATATAAGACGCCAAATAACAAAAACTGATATGTCAAATTTTCAATGTAAATAGTAAGCGAAGTTTCTATTTCTTATTATATTTCTAATTAAAAAGAAACGTACATTTATAGGCAGTCAACCCAGAATTGCTTTAAATACAGATGAAATGAAATTGGACATATCGGCATTGAATTTATCGGCTTCTGCAAGTGATTTCCATGACATGCAGAAAAACTAAAATATTTTTTGGTATACGTTTGTCGGGTTTTGAAAGTTAATTTATAATATAATATTATATAAAATTACTTTTAGTATATATACGTATTTTTCCGATTTTAACAGAATGTGGATCTATGTATATTTGTTTTTAGATGCCTCATATAACGAAAAATGTACTGGAACTTTAGTTTACAGAAAACCCATCATCAGTAATTGTAGGAGTTTTTTTATATGATAGTTTGTTAAAGAGATAAATACTTAGTCTGCACCTACCCTAGTAGTAAAAATAGTCAGTAAACTGAGAGCCCGCTTCATTGGCTCCATATATTTTTTTTAGTTAAATATGGATAGGAAAAAACTGTGATTGTTTAGATGATTTTTCATTTATGATCTGCATGGAAGCTTTATGGCGATATATTATATATGTTCAATATTTTATATGAATTGTTACGACAGAAAAGTTTTTGAATAAATATAAATGGTAAATGTCTTGAAAAAATTATTTTGTGACTATAATATTAAACCTAGACTCACTATTGAATTCAACCTTATAAAATATTAAAAAAAGTGTTTCGCCCAAAGAGATCATAATCAGGCTAAGTCAACATATACATACGCAATAAAATGAAATATTAAAAGATCGTTTTAACGATTTGTTTGTTCCCTTATAAATAATACAAACACAAAAAAAAACCAACCCCCAAGTTGAACGTCCATAGCTATACTTACGTGGTCAGCATTATTTGTAGTATTATTATAAGAGGGAGTGAACGGATTTAAACAGTTAAATTTAAATTATTTACATTATTGCCTACTTTCAACTCCAACCCTAATAGTTAAAAGTTATCCATAATATGATTAATTAAAAACTGTATCTTACAATATACGTCTAATTGCAAAGCAGTCTCCATCTGTTCATCATCAACCTGAATGTTCTTGGCACGACAGGAAAGCATTTTTCCATTATCCTCACGTTGGGGTGTCATTTGAAGAATTGAAATTGTAATATTGCCGTCTTCCGAATCCTGGGAATAAAGAAATAACTATCTAAGGCTTGTTTTTATATTGATTACCACAATTGACTTTTCTGTATTATTCACTTTTTTATCTTGTATGTAAAGGTTTTTTATTATTAATTTATTTTAATTAAAAAAAAATACAAATGTAATTACAGCTGATAATAGCAAAGACGTCAGTTAAATTTTGATTGTTTTATATCAGGTAAGAAAAACTCAATTAGAGTTTTAAATGTCACAAACACCCATGTCAAAGATCTAAAAGACCACAGAGAAAAATTGTGATTATCACACGGGTTCAAATAATAATAACAGTTGTCGTATCTACGGTTTAAGTAATTGCTTGAAGTCGACAAGACGTTTTTGCAAGCTACACTTTTTTTCTCACTTCTCAAAATATAAAAATTGTTTTTTTAAATATTGACAAAAATACCTAAATATATAAAACGTCATATCCGTGCTTAACACAATTATGCACTACGAATGATTCTGTCATAAATAAATAAATAATGATATTCAAAACACATATTTGCTATATAATATATTATAGTATTAAGGCAATGGAAAATCAAGAAGCGCGCAAAAAATGTTGTAAAACTCATAATAAAAAAATGTTTAAATTTATACGCTTGCAAAAAACTAAATTGCGAATTTAAAATTAAAAAACCAAGAATGATTATTGTGCTTTTGAAAATACAGCAGAGTTGCCGGATTCAATTGTAGATTAAATTTTCAGAAAATTAATTTCTATTTAATCGTTCACAGGTGCTTAGCGTAATAATTTTTATACTTCTTTCACTTTTCTAATATATCAGAAAGCTATGTCATGGTGTTAACTAGGGCATCCAATCCCGGACCCTTTATATGATCCGGGGATTTCAGGGTTGACAATTTTTCAATCCCGGGATTGGTCATTAAGCATAATTTCACATTTAGTGTCCATTATAGCTTCAATTGAAATGATTATATGAGTATACATATTTGTTTTGGGCATGGGAATGTTTTTATTATTTATTGAGAATCAGTTTTTTTTTAATGCAATTTTTTAAAACAATAAAATATATTGTTGTAAACGTTATCTGTTTCTATCGGCGGCAATTTGAGAAGGAGGGACACGAAAATACATAATATATTATTTTGTACTAATTATGTAGGTAGGTACACGTTGTATTTAACTAATGGTTAAGTATTTAATTTGAAATATTTTTTTTAACATTTGCAGACTAATTGACCGGGATCCCAGGATTGAAAGCCCTAGAGTTAACTATCAATTTTTGTCGATAAGGTACTATATTTATAAAAATATTGTTACGCTAAAACCAAAAAACACATAAAGTATAATCATTCGTTTTTGTAACATTTAGACATTGTTAAAATAAATGCAGTTTTCAGAGCAATAGTAGTAAAATTAATAGTAATAATTTCGAGAGTAGTAAAATTTGTAGAATATAATATTATAAGTTGTATTATTTGGCGGTGTAATAAAACTAATTAATTGAAATCACAGTTACTTGGGATATGGATGTTTCCATTAACTACCCTTTTAGTTATCACGGCAGTATTGATATCAGTGACTCATTTTATTATAGAATCATATATTAAGTAATCGCAGAGCAAAGATACGTAATTTTAAAATGAGCGAAAATGATGAGAATTTAATAAACACCAAAATATGTAACAAAAGGAACACAGTATTATATTATCGATTTTTGGAATCTCAAGGCCCTTTGAAATGTCTTTTGTTGTCATTAAAATGTGTTTATTAGATGTTTCGCCAGGAAATGTAGGATTCAGAGAATATTAAATCGAAGGTAGCTCTAATAAAGTTGAACAGAGGTAGCTGATAATTAAACGTTTCTTAAAGAAATCGATCGTACGATAGATAGAAAATGTTGTTTATTTGTGTGTAATACTGAGTTGATTGAATAAAACCATTTTTTTAGGCGAGTAATTCCACACATTCCTAACTTTTCCTTAATTAGTTGTCGAATAAGTGTTTAAAAACAAAAAATAACCCTTACTGAACTAAATAAAAACACATACAACTGAAATATTCAGTGTGATTTAATATTACTTAAAAAATGAAAATTGTATAATGCCTACCTTTTGCGTGAAATCTGAAAGTGGAGTGTCTCCTAGCCACCAGGATATCGACGGAGGTGGATGAGAACCAAGAGCTTCGCAAATTATTTCTTGCTTCCTCCCTGCTGATAATGGTAGTGTCTCTGATAGTATATTCAGCGCCATCGGACGAACTAAGATTTAAAAAATTAAATAATAAACTATTGCTGACAAAGGCACTGTTTTTGTGTATGTACTCAAAATTATTCGCAGTGAACATAAAGCTATACGGCTGTTGTTTCAATGTTTTTATTGCAATTATTAATTATCTGTTTGTATAAAAGAAATACAAGCTATTAAATACGAAATCTTAGTAAAAATTGCTCATTTGCCACAATAGAAAACTTTTATTGCTCTAGATATATAATATTTAATTTTAAATCGCTTGAGATAAACCCAAGGATAGTTGATAAGAGAATTCTCGAGATTGACTAGATAACATACCAAAACCAAACAAAATTGCATACAAAAGAACATGAAAAACTTGATCTAGACAAGAATTCATCGTGGGAATTTATAATCACTTGTTAATCTTCATAGGTCAACATATTATCCTCACAGTAGTAAACAGTAGCATGTCTTAATTTATCATTTTTCCATTGCCATTTGAAGTTTTCAAAATTTTGCTCTATAAATATGTATTAAAGAAGTCTGGATACAAGAGACATTGTTTGTTTTCATGTGTAAAACATGATATCGGCACAACTGTATTTTTAATAAACTTTTTGAATAAATAATAACGGAGATAATTGAACAGTTGATAACAAAGAGTTCATTTGTCCATTTTGTAGAGGCAACGATTTTCCAGATTAAGACATCTTCCAACCTATGTCATATTAATTTGTAAAATCGAAAAACAGTGGTGTAGTGCTAAATAAAAAAGTCTGGAAGCTCTGATTAATTGCAATATTTTAATACCACCTACCAGCAGTGATCCTATTTCCACACCAAGTTTCCAACAAAACGTTCTTCCGTAGTTAAAAAATCATCTTATTATATTTACGTTAAAATAAATATGTATTAAACTAAAATAAAATAATATATTTATGAGTAATAAAACTCAAAATAGCCATGTGGAAACAGATAACAAGACCACGTTTTTTACACGTTTTTAATGAACACATTTTTTGGTAATAGAAAGTAAAAAAAATGTACAAATAATATTATTCAAAATTTCAAAATCATCTAAATAGATGTATATACAAAAGGGAGCGCTGACCCCACGCGGCCCCAAACCACTACGCCACTGATGTAATCGTCCGCAATATGGCATTCAAATGTCGATTTCTATAAAACGTGACATATGACTTTTTTTTAATCAACTCGTCAGTTTTGCTATTGATTTCATGAACGTTTTTTTTTTCTCTGACACTATTCGAGCGTAAGGCACGAGGATCTTCATAAAAAATACAGCAACAAATAAAGGATTCAACTATATGCATAACTCTAAAATGACAATTTCGGACTAACAAGTGAGGATGCGATAAATATAGTTCCACGCTACAATGTATTAAATTATAATTGAGTACTTACGATACATGTCAACTGATACACTACTAGTGACAGGAGATGCCAAGTTGGTGTTTGAAGCTTTGCAACTGAAGGTGGCACCACGGTCTTTTCTCTGAAGACTTCTCACAACGAGGAGATTAGCTTTAACACGGGGGAAAGCACTCGAAGTATCAGTAGAATCCACCAAGACGTCACCTCTCCACCATTCCACGGTCGGAGGTGGTATTCCTATGAATTCATAATGAATTTATAGCCATTTGTTTATTTTTTCAGTAAGATTGTATAAATGTTAGGTGAGTTATTACAATAAAACAATTAACACTACGATTTCTCAATTGAGACTAAAAACCATTGTCGCTTATATAAATTTAGACTCTGAAAATAATATAGTGTAATAACAACCTGCTAGTATATTATATTTTTATAGATCGCTGTTTTAGAAGAAAACTGCTGCAACACAAAATTGATAAAGTTTTGGGAGAAAATTTTGAAAGTAATATGCATTAGGAAAAACATACATATCTGAGTCTGTGGAAGTTACAATTTGGAACTCTCTTTTAAATAAAGTTATTGAGATTTTCTGCTGTTACGTATAGAAATATCGAAAACGAAAATTTTGAGTTGTGACGATCTTCTTACAAAACAACGAAATATTGAATATTTATACCGACAACTAGCCCTAAAACTGTGTAAAATTAAAAATAAAAATCTCTGATACTCTTTTACTGGGTTATAATTAAAATATTTGTGAATGCGTAATTTATGAACTTTTACAGGTAAGCCGACAGCGGTTAATTTTTAAAAAAGTAACAGATAAAATAATCTTACCTCCGGAAACCATACAAGTAAGTCTCAAATCAGTATCTTCTGAATGGGGCCCAGTTCTCCCAAACTGAACCTCGCGACCGTGTTCATCAAAAATTATCGGCTTTTGCGGAGGAACTGCAAAAATATTTTTTTCATCAGAAACAAGCACAGTTGATTATAAAGAAATATATTGCATATTATAAAGAATCACATATAAAACAATTTTGGTTCATTACCAATGACATTGAGAATGATTCGAGAATTTTTAGTAGGTGCCGCCCGAAAGTCAACACGACATCGAAATTCTCCAGCGTCACGCAATTGCACAGGATCCAAGATCAGAGCTGCTGGATCTGAAGGACCATTGGCATCCCGATATGCTCTGTCACCAAGAAACTCTCGGTCTATCCATTGCGATGCTGCTTTTGTCATATCTCTACTATCATAACTAAAATAAAGCAAGGATATTGTTCATAAATGTATAATTACAAGAATTTAAAAGCAAGTTTAGTAAACATTAAAAATTACCTATAAATGGGATTATCCCCTTTATACCACACAACTAGTAGAACTGCATCATTACCAGACCTTCCGCAAGTCAATGTTACTCTACTATCTTCAACAGCCTTCACTCGATTTATATCACCTAGACAAAAAAAGAAACGAAATCTTAATGTAACTAAAAAATATTGACAGTGAAAAATTATAATATATTAAGTCACCAAACAGAAAAACCTCATTTTGGGAAAATTATAAAAGATTTAATTATGACGTTATATTGAAATGTAACTGTAAGGCTTTTTCTCTCAATTTTTTAAAACTCTTTACATCATTGAACATTTACGAAAAAAGCGAAAGTTGATTATATATCTGTCTCATAAACTAACGTTTTTTTTTTTCATTTTTTTTATTTGTAGTAACATTACGCTAGTAGTCTTCTTTTAAAATGAAACAAAACAAATAACTTTTCGAATCAAAGAATACTTTTACATAGGTATAGAATTTAAGTCGTTTCTATTCTTTAATGTTACTAATACTTTAACAATAACTATTTATAAAAATAATAATTACTATCCACTGAGAATTGACACTATTAAACTATCTAAAAAAACTTATTAAAAAAATATTTTTCGATATCCAATGTAGAAAGGAAAAAGGACGTAACCCACCAAAAAAATATTGTGCATGACTCACACAAAGCGTGATATATAATATATCGACTGTAGAAAGGCAAAAGGACTAATCCCTTCTTGTCTTTTAAAAAAAAAAATTTTCGATAATCAATGTAAACAATTTAATGCACGTTTTGTTTGGGATATACACAGTATTTTTTGTGTGGGTTACGTCCTTTTACCTTTCCACCATCAATAGACTATAGTTTAACAAACCTAATGCCGCCTCTGACGATCTGACTAGTAAAACTATAGTTAAAGCTGCGACGGGGTAACTGTGACCCCCTCCCGTTCTTCTACGGCTATACATTTCGTTAGATTTTTGTTGAAGCACTTCCTCTTTAGTCTTCATGGCAATGCCTGATGTAGCGCCTACTTCAGTTGATTTATATTCTTAGGATCATACTTTTAGTGCATTTGAGGGTGTTTCCAGCGCAGCAATCTGTTGTGGTAAGCCAGGGCGAATCCAGTATATGTAACCTGAAACAAAAGACGCTGGTTAATATTAAACTTATATTTTAAACACGCTATTTTAAAACATATTGTTTGCATGGGAATATTGAAAATTTGTGCATATATTTTCAAAATCTCCGCATTCGCTTAAAATAGTAAAAAGTAATTATTTATTTTAGTAAGTATAAGTCTTAATTCAAATATAGTTATTATAAATTCTTAGACTTAGTGATAATATTTTTTTCATAACTTGTCGTATATGTCAGCGTTGTTCTGGAAAAACACTGGTTTTGAGTAATTGGAATATTTTTAAATGTTTGAAATGCTATCCTTTTGTTATTTAGTCTGTTGGTACAACACAGTTTTTAATATATATATATATTTATGTATCGACTGTGGAAAAAAAAAGGGACGTAACTCACACACAAAAAATATCGTGTATGGCCTAAACAAAACGTATATTAAATTGTATACATTGTGTTTATCGAAAAAAAATGTTTTGAAAAGACGGAAGAATAAGTCCGTTTGTCTTTCTAGAGTCGATATATTTATATATAAATATAGTGCATTAGCATGTTTCGAGTGAGCTATACACAATATTTTTTGCTGTGGGTTACGTCTTTTTTCCTTTCCACAATCGATATATAAATGAATAAATGTTTGGTTTCGTCGCTGGCTACGGTTACGGATGTCTCGGGTTCAATTCCCGGTGCGGACGGTTTTCATAGATTGATCTTTCAATCGATTTATGGATTTCTGTTCGTAGTCTGAGTCCTCCCTCCCACCAATCCCATCCTCACGGGGCGTAACGAGAGCGATTAGCTAACCACTAGTCCTGTCATAGCCCTATCCTTCTATCCCTACTCTCTTCGAAAAAGAAAAGAGAGGTTGAGCAACTGAGTGACAAGCAGTTCTCGTAGAAAAAATTCTGTCAAGATACCTCCATTAGGAGGCCATATGCTCCACATTGGGAGCGGACATGGAAAAAAAAAATATGCGTTCGTATACTATTCATCCAATTGCGATGAAACTTTGTTGAGTTGATGTGCGCACACCCGTAAAGGTTTCTGAAAAAAATCTAAAATCTAAAAAATAATCTAAAAAAAATGAATCAAATAGGTACAAACAGAGACATATCAATTCGTGTGTGACATAACAAGTGGTGTCAATTGTTAAATTCCAATTGCCGGTCTTTAGTGGAAAATTTAATGGAGAATATGCACTGTTGCCACGCATCCCAATGGTTTCGACAGATATGCGAGTCAAATTCAAACCTCGGTAGTTTCCATTGCGACTCGCATTTGCAATGACCATCAACAAAGCACAGGGAGAATCGCTACAAGTATTTGAACTAAATTTGGAAAATCCATGTTTCTCACATTGACAGCTGTATGAGACCTGCTCACGTGTCGAAAAACATTCTGATTTATTCGTGTACGCACCAGATGGAAAAACAAAAAATATTGTATATCCAAAATCACTTCAATAAACAGAATTAAAACTCAAACACTTTCTTTCTTTGACTGGCATTGCAACGCATGCCGGCTACTCGTAAGTAATTTATAAAAATAATTTCACTTAGTTTAATACGGTAGAGTTTGAAAGAAGGAATATTTTGGTATAACTAACTCAATGTGTCATTTTTTTGAATTAGTGTTTTCTTCTAGAACAGAGACGATATAGGCTATTTACTAACTATCAGTTCAAACACATTTGTGTACTCGAATGCCTGACGATGGCGAAAGGCAAAACCCGGGGTTTTAGTGGTGAAATAATTATTGAAATATTAAAGTTTATAAGATTCAAATTTTATAGTATGTATATAAGCTTATTTTTAATGATAGATTGTTTTAAAAATATTACAAATACGTCATTGTATTGGTTTAGTATTAATAATATTTCTAAAATTTTTAAGTGTCTAACTATGCTTTAAAGTGAACTTTGGTCAGTTATTATGTATTAAAAAGTATTACATCAAATTATTTATATAGGCTTCAAACTTCAAGAATCAATAAACTTCCTACTTTGAAATTGAAATAGTTTCAAGACATTATGCTATGTAAATAGAAAGCCAATAATAAATTATCGAGTTTCTCGAAAGAAAACTGAGCTTCGTAAATGTTTTGAAATCAAATAAAGTATGTATTATAGGCTATGTGACGCATTAAGGGAAAAATGTTGACGGAATTATTTACAAAAAATACGTTCATTGCGATAAGATTAATTTTGCCTTTTCTGTTTCGCAAATTTGCCTTTCGAAGATAATATCGATGGCAATTATCTGGCTTTGTCAATAATCTTTTAATCGAAAGAAATTATCTTAATTTGATTTGACTTTATTCATGGTTTTTGGTGTAATTAGACTATTATAAGGAACTTAATAATCGCTGAAAATAAAAAATTTAAATATTATATAATGTCAGATTTATCAGAAAAAATATTAAATTACATAATACGATTTTTTGTACTAATGGTTTAGAGTGCATTGTTCATAATTTCAGTAAAAAACTCCAACCGTATTACGCCATTCCGACTAGGTGATTCTTATTGTCAATATACATAATATTAATGGGGTAGAGGACTTACAACACAGCACAGTACAACCCCGACGTTTGCGCGCAATACAAGATTATGTTGTATTATTAACTGCTCATTTAAAGAAATTTACTTACAAATGATTACTTTTCTGTTGAAATTCCATCTAATTTAAAATTAATTAATACTTTTACAGACCTATCCAGGAAAATATTATTAATAGGAAAAAAAAATAATAAGATAGGAACGTAACTCCACTCGGTAAATTTTCAAATTTTATTTAAAAATTTAGCGCTTATCTACTTTGATATAATTAACGCTAAGCACATAGATGTTGCGTATCTATTAAAAGTATAGTTAGCATTTTGAGGACGTCAAAAACTCAAATTTATTTTGTATCTTGAAAGTACATGAATATGTTTAAATTTTTTTAAATAAATGTTGGTACTGCGCGTAAAAGTTGCTGCACCTGTTAACCCTTTGATTAGTGAGTTAATATTTTTTGAATACATGTCCTGGGAGTGAGTGAAATTTTTAGTAAAAAATAAAAAAAATATTAAAATACTCAAAATGTCTCGTGGCCGCACCAAAATTTTCAATCGTGATTTAAAATATTATTCCAATGCATTTACTAGAAAAAGGAACTCATTATATACTATCATGACGTAGAAGTATGCGCCGCAGGCAGAAATTTTTTATGTATTAATACAATTTCTTTATAAACATACACTATATTTTTACAATCCTGTCATTTACAAATGTTATATTTAATATAAATATTATGGAGTCCTGCAAGGTTTGTTTTACAAATATGCCGAAAAATCTATTAGTCATTAGATTTTTATACTTTTATCTTTCTGAATGATTGTTCATAAATAATTTTGTATATCCATTTTAACTTTGGCATTGCATCAAACTCCTTTCAAAATTATAAAAATAAAGAATAATTTAATATACAGATGCTTCCATGTTTATAAAAAAAATCAGTAGATAATTACTGTTACACTTTACGTATTTAGAAAATCTCTCGTCAAAGATAATTACACGATTGCAAGATGAACAGCGTTGGTTATCGTACAACAGACCGAATTACTTAATCCACTGCAGCACAAATTAACCCGATGGGGTTACCGTACTGATTTTATTAAATGTATTCATTCATTACAAAAGTGTTTTCGAGCCGCATACGTACGCAATACGAATAAACAAATGTCTTATTTATTTTTTAATACTCATTTTTTTAATATCAATATTTATTACTAGAACCGTTGATGGCATCAGAAAAACCCTCTGATGGCCGCACATGAGAACCACTGGTGTAGACTGGCTATCTCTCATATCTTCATCGGTTGTCTTTCATAAATTTACGTATCTTTTTTCCCGTAATATTTACCAATTTTTTTTTGTCAAAAAATAAATTATACAATTAAAACGATTTTCGCATAAAATTGATAAATCTATTTAGTATTTATAAAAAATATGCAATCATATTTTATTTAAGGGATATCGCGAACAATATCGTAGTATCTGGATGGGGTCTGAAACGAAGATTAAAAACGTTATAACTGAATAATTTTTTGTGGGAAGTATTATTGGAAAGTCACTATTTTCTATAAATATTAACTGAATATTGTAAGAAATTAATTTAAGACATCGACTGAGGGTGCTTGATGGAATTTCAATATCAATTTTGAATTATTGAGACCTTGTACACTTCCATGTATTTTGTCACTAACGACGCGGGAAGTGTACATAATCTAAATAATTCAAATTTGTAAGAGATTAGTTTTTAATACCTCAGTGTACGGTTGATGAGTTAAAAAAATTGTAGGGTAAAATACAGCTATCACGCCATCATCAAAACTATGATGTGATGCCTGAGCGGTGTTTTTTATTATAGTTGCCCTGTAACTAAATACATTGCAGTTCTTATTAAAATATTAATACCAATTCAGAAAATAAAACTTCGTCTTATCTTAGATTAAGTATATTGGGAGTAAAGTGATTTGCATCAAAACTGTATGGTTCACTAATGTTTAATGTAAAATTTAAAATCACTTAGTCTAATTAATAGTCTATTTAAAAAATCTCAGAGCATCTAAATTACACACCCTCGTTCCCTAAGCACAAATGTGTAATAGATTCAGCAGAAAACTATCTTATTTATAAACAGTCCCGTCATTATGATTTAAAAGTAAACCGTTAGAAAAAAAAAATGTTTAAAATGCTTCGTTATGTATGTTTGAAACACAATTCGACGTTTCAATATCTTTTCCAGGTGAATAAACACGCTTGGTTCTGTGGGTGAATTTATTTTCGTTTTACACAAAAAAAAACATGGAAAAAATTCGTTTTCAAAAGACGTCGGAATATAAAACGAAATCAATTTGATCCATTAACTCGATAATATTAATATCGCTCGGCCCGGTATCATTTTACAAATGAAAATACTCCAAGGTAGTGTTGAATAGGACATTATGAATTCGGGGGCTCTTTTGGGTGGCCAGGCTTAAACTTTATTACCACATTATTTTTAAAAGCATTTTTGAGTCCCTTAAAAGGTAGTTATTTTCATAGGCGACTAATTTTAACTTCAACCAAATGGACAGAAAAGCCATCTTAAAATATTTATAACGCTTTTTGCTAAAAAATATCATTATATAGTTTTGGTGATATAAATTATCTTTTGGTGCTTTCTTTGGTTTAAACAAAGTAATTAAGCTCAGTTGGCTATTTAAAAATATTTTTTAACTTACAAAAGTATAAAAACATTATTTTTTCATGCTGTTTTACGTATGGTACATATTTTATATCGAAATCGCGTATTATGAAGGAAGCCTTATATTTTAATAACCTTACCCATTACCAATGTAGATTATATAAACGCAGATAGAAGATTTTTACAGAATTTATGTAATGAATAAATCGATTTCCGTTTCCAGAGAGGATAAGTATAGAAGGTGGTTTTAAATAAAATAATTATTTTTAGCTTATTACATACTATAATGCGCCACAATTGTACCAAGATTGGATGGGTTGAATCAGAATCAATGAAAAATACTCAATGTATCTGGATGCCAATTTATTTTACAGTTGAAAAATTAATGCATACATTTTTCAATACGATGATTCGAACACTAATTTAATTTAATGCTTAAAATACTAGGAGAAATAATTTTTCAATTGTAATAACAAGTAAATTAATGTTGATTTTATTATAGAAGATTAGTTTTACCATAAATGCATACGAACCATATGTGAAATATACATTTTTTTGCAAATCGGAACATCCTGACACATACAATAATTTTCAAAAATAAAACACAATTCATTTGTACCACTTCCACATATTTATAATGATCAGGCCCGGTTTCGCTCATCACGAGCATTATCAACTGATAAAAATATAAACATAACAGGCTTATTTATAGAAAAATGAAGGTATATAAAACTGATGATTCATGAACATACATATACATAAATACAAATATACATAAATTAAATAAAAAGTACACAATTAAAATGTTATGGACCTCTTACAAATCAATAAATACTAATCTTAAATCACAAATGTAGCTATATTAAAATTCCATTAGCTGAGCAAAAGTTTTTAATGACATTACTAATGCAATAAGCAATAATGAATCAGGAAAATTATAAGAAAAAATTAGTGTACCATTAAAAAACAATCAAATATTAAGTATGTAATTAATATTAACAATAAACCACCCTCTGAAGTGGAGAAAGCAGAGCAGCTATGAGTATCCATTATTTTTTTTTATATTTGAAAAACAAAAATTAGAGAGACAGAATCAATTCTTACAAGTTAAAAATAACCTTACAGGTATAATGCATACTAATGAATCGGATATAACAATTTTTATCAGTTGATAATGCTCGTGGTGAGCGAAACCGGTCCTGATCATTATAAATATGTGGAAGTGGTACAAATGAATTGTGTTTTATTTTTTAAAATTATTATATGTGTCAACATGTTCCGAGATTGCAAAAAAATGTATATTTCACATATGGTTCGTATGCATTTATGGTAAAACTAATCTTCTATAATAAAATCAACATTAATTTACTTGATATTACGACTGAAAAATTATTTCTCCTAGTATTTTAAGCATTAAATTAAATTAGTTTTCGAATCATCGTATTGAAAAATGTATGCATTAATTTTTCAACTGTAAAATAAATTGACATCCAGATACATTGAGTATTTTTCATTGTTTCTGATTCAACCCATCCAATCTTGGTACAAATGTGGCGCATTATAGTATGTAATAAGATAAAAATAATTATTTTATTTAAAACCACCTTCTATACTTATCCTCTCTGGAAACGAAAATCGATTTATTCATTACATAAATTCTGTAAAAATCTTCTATCTGCGTTTATATATTCTACATTGGTAATGGGTAAGGTTATCAAAATATAAGACTTCCTTCATAATACGCGATTGCGATATAAAATATGTACCGTACGTAAAACAGCATGAAAAAATAATGTTTTTATACTTTTGTAAATTAAAAAATATTTTTAAATAGCCAACTGAGCTTAATTACTTTTTTTAAACCAAAGAAAGCACCAAAAGATAATTTATATCACCAAAACTATATAATATTTTTTAAAATATACTTTCCATCTTTCTTTCCAGCAAGAATTGACAGTTAACACCTTAAAAGTGACATATAATAATATACGATATCTGATTTTAGAACTCTTTGAAGAGTAATTAACAGTTGATAATCGTTCATATTATGTATGTCAAAACATCTTGGTAAAAGGCTAAATAAATTATTTAAACATTCCAATTTTCAATTCATCCTACTCAACACTTAGATGGATGGAAACGATTAATAATTTACATTCTAAATATGTTAGCAAGGTTAGATATTAAAATTTAAATATACTTCTGCCTAAATTCTTGTAAATTTGAATAAACGGGTGGCAAACCCATTTTACTTGTCATTCTACTTGGGCTTGATTGATGAATCATTACATAAAAAACGAATAATTACCTGATTTAGGTAAGGAATAAATTTAAATTTAATCGAGCGTGAAAAATCTTTACAGATATAATTTTTTACTGATTATTTACAGTATATATTATACAAACATTACGGATGTCTCAGTAATTTCAATGATCAATAATACGTCAAAGGTTCTTCGTGTCAGCCAATTAATGATTATGCTTCAATGTCATTGAAAAGAAGACAATAATACCATAATTGGTGCGTGGAGAATTACAGAGTCAAATCTGGGTACACCCTTAAATTGGCTTAGTTTTATCATTGAAGAAACACAAGTAGGTTCCAATTCGTGGTACCGTTAATGAAAAAATCAGAGATATCAATATATTTAGTGCCACACGCAACATATCATTTTATTGATAGCTTTTTCAACATCACACGATTGTCAAACAATGGTTACGTTCTACAACTTTACTGGATAAATCTTGTGGTATTTAATTTTTCCAAGATTCCAATACCATCAATCGTTTAAAACTCTTTTTAGTCGAGAACAAACATCTAGATTATCATTAAAAATGTGTAAATGTTTTTATTTTTCATTTTAGTCATACTTTTTACCTATTTTTAAAAGTTAAAACCGCTCAATTATTGTATTATTACTTGGGTCGTAAAAGTAATTAAAATTATGCTGTGAGTGATTTTTGTCTATAAATTAATAATACTGTATAACCTCTATTTATATATGTCATTTTTAACCATTCAATAAAACGGGGTTGTTTTGTACCTCTTAGCCTTCTCGTTCATTATGCGCGGCCTCCTTTCCGAGTTTTCCATCCAAGACAATGCAGTATGAAAATTTTGTCACCAATATTATTTTAAAGGCGAAAATTTGAATGAATACGCTTAGTAATTTGTTTTTCAATTTGAATATACAGGAAGTATCCGACCCGGTTGCCTTCAAATGATATGGCCAAATTCATTTATCAAAATTCACAGTTGTTGTACTACGTATCGCGGTACACGCGCCTAGAAAACAAATCATTATTTATAAATTCATCATAATAAATGAATTGCGCCGATGAACGCCTCACTCGGGCACGGAGCTTCGTAAATTTTTCATCGGGGTAAGCTCGAGGAAAAATTTATCGCTTATTTTCGTGAATTTTACATAAGTAAGTAGACGCTTGGATTATTTAATAAAGTACTGCCTTTGTTGGTACTTATTATACAGAAATTCCATCTCGTTATAAACGATGAAATGACCAAATATTTTCAACAAAGAACAACATTACAAAACATTGCTTTGAGGGTGTGAGTTACATAATACGTCATAATATTTCCAATTAAAATTACAACTTCGTTATTAGAGTGGTTGTGTTAGTATATATGAGACAACCAGCGAAGTAACAAAGTTATTGATTTTGATTTTATATAACAAATGAATTTCCACAAAAATTTCAAAAAATGCATCGAAATTATCATTTTGACTCCAAACGTATGTGCTTCTAATGGAGCTTATCCCAACAGAAGTTATTCTAAGGGAATTGGTTGGTATTTGATCGCTCAATTTCTTTTTTTTAATATATAATAATTACTCTCGCTACGCCAAGTTTTCCAGATCGGAAACGTGGAGGGAATCAAGTTTTCAAATGTTTTCCATGTCATCAAACCCAAGTCCCCAATTCATGAAGTTTCTGTACTTGTATTCAGATCCCTCTACGCCGCAACTAAAGATCGTGACGTTGACCACAAGGCTATATGCCTGGTATAACGAAATGACAATGAAAACGCGATGTTTTATGGTCCACACATATTCAGAGATCAATCTGAAAGTCATTAAATAATTTTGATATATTAATGTTTTGACTACCTAACTTTTTTGAAAAAAAAATTGAATTATGTTTTATTTATATCCGTTTATCGTCATGAAACAAACAAAAGGCCATCAAAAATTGATTGATGAATTAATTTTCAATAAAAAAAATTAAGATTCATGCTCAGGCTTATATTTATGTTTGATGATTTCGATAGTTACGCTACAAAAATCTTTATCTTACAAAGATTTCATTTGTATATTCATCAAATCGCGAAAGTGAAAAAAATTCGAAAGAAAAACTTTGCATATTTACAAAAATTAAAAAATAGAATTCTATCCTTTCATAATAATGACAGGAAACAATAATTGTGGAATAAGTAATATAAATAATTTTTATTCTTAAATCTTTAGATTTAGGTCTATGGGGAAAGAATGGGCAGCTATCACGATTGAAATAATTTAATTAAATATTGATAAATTTTTACCCGATAAATTTATAACAATATATTTTTTTATAGAAAATCTATCGGTTATGAAATAAATCGAGCTTTCTTTCATGAATACGAAATCAGTTTAGTGCTGACATACTGTTTGTACTTGAGAAGTTATTATTCATGTATATTTTAAATTCTTCTTGAAAGACGAACAACTTCTGATAGTTTTCAAACTCTACTTATAGTTACACTTCCACTGCAGACGCATTGACTTTCGCTGCTGGTTAAAAATAAGTTAATGAATTTGTAAGTTGTTGCGGATAAGTTATCAAAGTATTATGAACGAGTTAAAAAAGCTGCTGAGTTAAATAAAGAAAAGTTTTGTTTTTGTTGATTAATATTTAACAAAGTAAATACTAATAAATTTAAAACGTACTGAATATTCCATGATAGCTATATATATTTGCAACCTTCATGCATTTTCCTATGGTATCTTTTAGTGGTGTAGAACGTTTTCGGGTTTTTTTTTTAAATTTAAATGATTCTTAATTTTCCACTGAATATCTTTAGTCAAGGGACGCATATGAATAGATGCTAGCGGTGAATACTTGAGGTACGGTGGTTTGATTTTCTTAGGAACTCTGAAGAAAGAGAGCGGATGAATCAGCCTCTTATTACGTCCAAAATAAAAAAGGGACGATGGACCTGGCTTGGACACGTGCTGCGAATTGAATTGCCTGAATTTTACCTGTCTCTTCTACCAACCAAATGGATTCCGTCACCCTGGAAGGCCGCTGATGACCATCCATAGGATGTATTCGGCGGAACTACGGGTGAAAATGCGTGATGGTCATATGCTCCGGATAGGGAGCGGACATGGTTAAAAAGAAATGTATTTTGGGTTCCTATATAAACGATCAACAGCGTATGAAAGTTTCCATTCGGAGATCGAGCCTATGACCTCGCAACCGATTAGACGAAGCCCAAAAGCTTTGACCATTACACTGCAGGCCTAACCAAGTGATTATATTACATTAAACTTTTCAAAAAGTTGAAGCTTCCATAATGGTGACATCTATGTATAATATATAAAATATAAGTGAAATTTACACAAATACATGTGTAATTGTTTAATCGAGCTTACTATTAAGTTGACGTGTCAGTTAATTTTTATTTAGTATTCAAAATAAATTCTTACAAGTATATATATATTATTACCAGTTGGTAGCACCACTCTTCAATATCCGCTCAATGCGCACGATGCACACGATGCCGAGCAGAGACGGTGAGTGTGTGTGTATGCACTCTGTTGTGATTTGCCTACCTCTGGCGTTAAAGACATATAGACGGGTACATCAAAAAATATATAATTATATGGTCAGCATTATAAAAACTTGTATAAAAAAATGTTTCCCATGTCTTAGCTTAGCTCCAGGGTTGATCCTAGATTTTATTAAAATATGATTTCTTTGTAATGTGGGATATGATTCTAAGTGAATTAAATCAGAAAATAATTGAAAGTTACTTTCTATTAGACCAAATTAATCACGGTCATTAATTACTTTTGTATTTTAAGTGGCTGCCGATATGCCGAACAAAATAAACAAGACTTAGTCCATAAACCTACTTTAGAAGTCTTAGGGACAAATACCTGGGTATCGTTTAGAGTTTAGACGATGCTGTAAATAATTATATGTAAACCGTTCATATTATCGATTATACTGATATTCAAAGAGTGTAAATTCAAAGAAAATCATAATATTTAAAGTTTTTAGGCTTAATTGTGCTTATTTGTAGTTTAAGACATTGGTACAATGGAATTTCTTGTAAGGAAAAAGTATTTGAAGCTATTATATATTGATTTCTTTACGTTTTCTGTTCCTTCCGGTACATTTGAAGTATTATTTCCGAAAATTTATCAAATCTTAGTTATTTGTTGTTCGTCACGTCTCTTTTTTAAATGCCTTGGATAACGAAACATAACATAAGGAAGAATGGTCGAGAATGGAGAATTAACTGCATAATTAATGGAAAATAAAAAAAAACTATGAAAATTAAAAAACGTTTTATATATTTAAAAAGAAATGTAACCACTTTTGAAATTCTATTTTATGAATCTTAAATATACGTAATTTTTAGAATAATTCTTTTCCCTTATATTTATAAATAAAAAACGTAAGTATTGTTTCGTTTTCATTCAAAAGATACAATTGTGCTACAGCGAAAGATAAGATAAATGCAGATCTCAAATAGAAACGGTTACTTTTTTCTGTTTTATATTACGTTTGACCTTAAATTATTTAGAATTGATTTTTAAAAGACATTTAGTTTCGATGTATTGGTAATGCCCAAATTGTATATTCACAAATTATAAATAAACAAATCAATAAGAGACACATTACTTTGAAAGGTTTTCAATTCAATTATCAACTGAAAAAATATTATTTCCAATTGATTGTTTTCAAAGTAAGGCAAAAGTTAACCACGTTCCTAAATAATGTTTTATATTAGTGAAATTGAACGAACGTTTACGTTGTATTTAGCCTATATATTTTATTTAAGGTTTAATATGAATAATATTGATAAGGAATATATGAGTAGTATTGGATAAGGAACGTTACATCTAGATTGATTGAAAACTGCTGAAAGAAAAAAATAATGACATAAATAAATTATGTATGCCTTTATCAATATAATGTTATTTATATTCTTGCTAATCTATGTATCGACACCGTAATGGCAGAACTAAAGATAAGTAACTTTTTGACAGTTCTGAGTAAATAGTGAATGAATTTTAGCTAGTAAGATAGTCTTTAGTCTCAGTATTTTATGCTACAAAGATAATTATTATATGAAAATGTAGATGGGTTTATGCTAACTCAACACTAATCAAGTTAGGGATCAATAGGCAAGGACAATTGCTTGCCTGGATATCCGCATTCATATACTTACTGATAAAATAAATCGCTATAACTGGGATAATTAATGCACCTAGTGAGTTATTCCAGACAAAGAATTGATATCCAAGAATCTCTCTAGTTTCCGTCAATATTGTTACTTACCAACTTCTGCTAGTACTGTGAAGATATAATCAGGGATGTGACAGTGTAATATATTATGGATCTAAAATCAGATCCTACAAATGTAAAAAGACTAGGATGAAGAAACATAATTTCGTAAAAACTAAAATTTTATATAATTTAAGACATCGACAGAGATTGCTTGATGGAATATCAAATTTGAATTGTTGACATTTTGTACATTTTCATGTATTTTGTCACTAACGACCCGGGTTTCTCCTTTCGGCATCTTCAGGCATTCGTGTGCTAAAATTTTACTTCAGATTTAGTCTGAAAATGATTCTCTAAGAAGTAAAGATGTAATTATAGTGCTCGGACAGGACTAGCGGTTAGAAAATCGGTCTTTCTTTGCTCCGATTTCAGCATCAAATGAGTCAAATATAAAAATGAAAAATTAATCATAAATCAGCTAACGACTGTCTGTACTGGAATTCGAACCAGAAAACTCCACAACCAAAGCTAACGACGTTGACTACTTGGCTACAATTTTGATTCTTGTCTCTCAATTAATTTGAAGGATATTATAGATCCGTTTTAGTTAAACTAGAGAGCGTTTTCAATGAATAAACAAAGATAATTAAATAATGATTTTAAGTAAGGAACTAAATAATCTTTATGAGACAAATATAAAAAGAAAGCAACATGAAGGCTATGATCGTTTTACAAACAATAATTCAATTTAAAAAAATACTGATTTAATTAAATGTTAACTCTTTAAAACCACTTAATTGAAACGGACACATAATAAAGATAATTGTAATAATGAACTTATGAAAGTCTAAAATTATATTAGTAATATTCAAATATAATTAAAAAAAATTATAATCTAGAGAAAATTTATGAATAAAAATACAGCAAATACAAAATTCTGATCAATGAAACATTAACTGAAATTTTAAGCATTGAATTTTTTTATTTATTTATGCTGATATTATTAACCGAATCAATCATTTTTTTTTTAAATAAAATGGCTATCGATAAAATTACAACTTCAAAATCATAATGCTTTATTGCTCAAAATTTAACCTTTGGCGATTACATTTGATGACCTTTTTTACGGTTTTTTTCGTAGATTCGGAATAACACGTTCTAGGAACACGGAATAATTATCTTTTTCAAATCGATTGTTCTGTTATACACTTTATTGTAAACCATAATTTGCTACTTAATACAATATTTTTATTTCAAAATAAAAACAAGGAAGGGTACTTATTTTTAGAAAATGAGATTATATTTCGCAAATAAATAGAACGTATCTCTAAGCTGCGTGTACTTCTTTTTTAAACGTTTTGTTTTGCACTGTGGTCTGTGTAGCCTGTAACGTCTCATCTGTACAAAAAGAGAATCGGATGTACGGTGTTTTTATTCAAGACTACGATCGTCGTATCGTTTGTATCAAAATATCTTCGGGATATTGTGTAATAAAATAATTTTGTACCTCATTAGAATTGAGAATTTGAAAAGAATCCGAAAGAAAACGATTTACGAAAAAATAGTAAGGATTTCTCGTGATATTTAAATGTACAATTACACGAATTGAGCCTAGATTTCTTGTATTTCTTTTCACCAGATTGCATTTTCACCTTTGTTAGTAAAACTCTGGAAATTACGTTAGGGAAACTTGTCAATGTTCTCGTTTTCTTTATCCAAGAGCGAGGAATATAGTAAAAGTCACCGAATGTATTATTATTTAAATTTTTTGTCGTGTCGTGTAGCGATGGTTTGCCGTAAAAGCACTTTCTGGGGATTAATCCGACGGCCTTGGCTAAAGTTTGGTTTTTAGTAGGTAGGTAATTTTTCCCGACTGCGTGCTTCTCGGGCGGCACAATGTATTGCCGGCAATTTCGATTTGGGTAGTCGAAGCATAAGTAAGTTATTAGGCTAATTCGGAAATTACTTTCTCAATGGGTGGTCTGCAACTATCGATTAAGTGACATATTTTTTTTACAACCATGTGTGTCAATACTGTCAACGGTTTTGTTTCATCAATTAGAAATGCTCACATTGAGCGAAACCGTTTCCGTTTACTTAAAATTATGGAATTAGTAAAAAATAAACGTGTTTTATTATTACAAATAAAATGACTTTCTAGTACTGACAATTTCATAAATTATTATTTCAATCGCATTTGAGTTCAGAGGCGTGAATGAATGTCTGTAATATTTACATTCGTCTCCCACCCATTGGACCCTAAAATCGGGGAGTATCGAGAGCGATACACTGACTACTAAGCCTTTACTAGCCCCACCTAGACCCTTCTTGAGAAAAAGAAGCGGTGAGCCTGAATAACAACTATTTCTCGTCAAACATCTCTGTTTATTTAATTTATAATTTTGACTTCGGTTGCTCGATGGAACTTCAATATCAAACATGAATTGTTTATTTATTTTTTATCATTTCTATGCCAAAGGGCGAATATCGACTGGTTGTGGTGACACAATATTAGAAAGATTTTTTATCTTCTGAATACGATTTCGAACAGACGAAGCATACAGCCATTCAATAAAAGTGTAAATACACTCGGTATTATCTCGAATAATAAGGGGACAGATAACTATATATTGTTTTTATAATCATTTATAACCCATTATTTTCTAGAGAAAGGCAAAACATTGGTTTCAACAAAATAGCTACAACGAATGTTTTGTGACGCTTTTTTTTACCTTACACATATCGACAGTAACCCTCGCTTAATCTGTAATGCAGATTTTTTTCTTCTCTTTTTTTGTTTGTTTTTGCGGCTGTTTTCATAAAATACAATCGAATGTACATGCGGCCCTCGACTTTCATACCTAATTGGTTCCTAAAAATGTTTACGAATTTTGAATGTACGAAAATAAAGTAATATAAAAAAAAACATTAAAAAAATATTTAAAAATAATTATTAATCAATTAGTATAGTTAAATTGCTGTCTGTCGGCGTCCGTGGCGCAGTTGGTTTCGTCGCTGGCTACGGTTACGGATGTCTCGGGTTCAATTCCCGGTGCGGACGGTTTTCATAGATTGATCTTTCAATCGATTTATGGATTTCTGTTCGTAGTCTGAGTCCTCCCTCCCACCAATCCCATCCTCACGGGGCGTAACGAGAGCGATTAGCTAACCACTATTCCTGTCATAGCCCTATCCTTCTATCCCTACTCTCTTCGAAAAAAAAAAATAAAAAAGAGAGGTTGAGCAACTGAGTGACAAGCAGTTCTCGTAGAAGAAAATCCTGTCAAGATACCTCCATTAGGAGACCATATGCTCCACATTGGGAGCGGACATGGAAAAAAAAAAAAAAAAAAAAAAAAAATAGTTAAATACCACTCTTTATATTTATTTTCTCGATAAAGAGTTTTATAACATACTGTCTTTATCAATTGCCCAACGTATTTTAGATATACGTTCTAAAGAATGCCTAGGGGCTTCGTTCATATTTTTGATTGTCTTTTTTACGTATTTGAGAATGTGACGGAGAGCAACTGCATGGAAGTGCACAGTTTTTAAATTATTGATAAAAAAATTAATTTTAAGAAATGTCGGAATAATGAATTGTACGAAAGTAGAATGGTTGAAAGTGTGAACTCACAAAATTCGAGGGCAGCTTGTTTTGAATTATATAAATAATAATTATTATTTCGACTGGTTATTTCCCGCTGCAGTGCGATATTTCCCCCTTAAAAAAATATTTCTCATTTCCATTATAAAAGTTGGCCACATAACAATTATCACCGTATATACTCGAACAATTTGTGGCAGCAATAAAAAAAAAACACCGAATGAGTTGACACGAAGGTTACGCAATCGGCAGGACGTTGATCTAATTCCTAATAGCTACACAAAGCAAATTGTAAATAATGCAAAAAAAAACATGTAGATTATACTACCAGAATTAAGCAATAACGATAAAACATGAATTGAATTAAATAAAAACAAAGTTAAATATAACATTTTTTTTCACCATGTCCGCACTCAATGTGTAAGCATGCCAACTCCAAATGGAGCTTATCTCAATATTAGTTTCTTTTATACGAAAACTGTCGGTTACTAAGGTGCTCAACCTCAATTATTTTGAAAAGGGCTAGACTAGAATTGAATTTTAGACATCATAGACATACATTTCTTTAAACAAAAATTTATAAATCGATTGAAAAAATAATTTATGAAACTCTCCGTACTGGAAGTCGACACGTGAACACAGAAACGAAACCAGCTACGTTGACCACTCGTCTATAAGCCCGACAATGACAATGCTTGTGGGAAATATAACATTGCTATTTTTTTCACTTTTCTTTGGATCAACATTACAAAAATACAGTATTCGCATGAGTGGAGAAATACTTTTTGATTTGATTCCATTTCTGATTCACCGTTGAATATTTTTATAATGAAATTTTACTCTATCAAAATTGATAACAATACAATATCGATTATTGCAAAGCAGATTTTTTGGATTTATGTTTCTTAGCTCGTTTCTGCATATTTGTTAAGTTTTAATACCCCGCAGATGACCACTGTAAAAGCCAAGATGCATAAAGTGCGTAATTGTACGTATATTATTATTTTGAGTCTTTTTTAAAACTAAAACATCATTTTAGAAAATATAGGTTCCAATTGATATTTTTGGTTAGATGAAAAAATATTATAATATTTTTATTAAATTTACAGTGTCGTAACCTTCGCTCCTTTGACTAATCCGCCGAAAAAATCGCCGCATGTGAGCGTTGTTCTCTACATTTTTTTAACTTTTTATACAATACAAAAAACTGCAGATTTTTTTACCACCACATTGCTTTTCTCAGAGTTAGGCTAATGTGACTTGTTTGGTTCAGTATAAAAAGATGAAAATAAAAACTAAAAATATTTTTTTTAAAAAATCGCATGCTTTTGATTGACTGAATTAAATAATTGTAAGCTAAAAATAGTGAAACATTTACGTTTGATTTCACAATTACAAATTTACATTGATGGTTGCTTTTTTGGCATTATCTATAATATATTCTTTCAAATTTTTATCATATTTTAATGGGTTCTAACAAGTAAATTCCAATTAAAAAAACACGTAATTTACCAAGTATGGTCATAAGAATAAGACGATTTATAATTTAAGACATCGACTGAGGGTGCTTGATGGAATTTCAATATTAAATTTGGATTATTGAGATTTTGTACACTTCCATGTATTTTGTCACTAACGACCCGGGTTTCGCCTTTCGGCATCTTCAGGCATTCGAGCACACGAATGGACTCGAACTGAGAGACAGTAAACAGTGTCTAACGCTTATATAGAAGATAACTGTTGCATAAAAACATGGGGGTTCATAAATTATTTTATCAGGAAATTTTAGAAATTAATAGAGGCCAGTTATACTCCTTACCAATCTTGAATGAGCAGCTGAACCTTCCTAATTCTCCGCTATTATATCCGATACGTTGAAACACCTAACAGATTTCACTAAATGTGGAATGATTGTATATAATTTACCCATTCGTCGAATTGCATCCCGTCAAAACCCACAATACTGTTGTAATTGTGAAATCACTGGTATTTCTAAGGGAAGTTGAAAGGCGGCAATTCGCCACTTTGGTAATATGGTGTTTACAAAATAAGGATTAGGACGATTTCCGAAATTTTAACTCAGGTATCGGTGTGGCTCTCGGACGTATAATGTATTGCCTCGTAAATGATATTTGTCGCATTTGTATCTTCTATATAAGCGTTAGACACTGTTTACTGTCTCTCAGTTCGAGTCCATTCGTGTGCTCGAATGCCTGAAGATGCCGAAAGGCGAAACCCGGGTCGTTAGTGACAAAATACATGGAAGTGTACAAAATCTCAATAATCCAAATTTAAGACGATTTATTTTGATATCAACCAAGGTCAATCTCAAATATTCGATAAATATGCTATGGCGAACGGGACATTCTTGATTTCTCGTTTGATTCAACGCGGTATATATTAAACTCTATTGCCACTGTGGATTTTCAGTATATGGAATACGAATACACAAGATTCTTAATATCACCTTAACTAAGTCGCTGAGCAAGTCACATTTATTTCTTTTTTTAAGCGCAATAGAGCATGGTTAAAATATCTGTACCGCATGGTTAAAATATTGGATCAAGAACATGAGAAATAAACTATTTTATTTTCTTGCACATTATTGCTTTACGGATGTCTCGGGTTCGAGTCCCGGTACGGACAGTTTCATGGATTTCCGTTCGTAGTCATGAATGTTTTTGATTTCTGAAACTCCCTCCCACCCATCTGATCCTAAAAAAGCGAAGCGTAGAGAGAATGATTAACTAACCACTAGTATTATCCTAACTTTATACTTATATATCTAATTTCTTCGACAAAAAAGAGAGGTTGAGCAACTGAGTAACAAGCAATTCTGGTAGAAAACTTCTTTTGAGGTAATTCCATCAGGAGACTATATGCTTCAGGTTGGGAGTAGACATGGTAAAAAAAAAAAAAAAGCCTTGTGGAAGCAAAAAATTTGTACAAATACAGTACATTTAATAAAGAATAATGGATTGTTTTAATCCACAACATATGAATTAACTTAACAAAAGAAAAAAACTCATGAAAAAAAAATCAATTGAAGTGAGGTATTGTCATTCATAATATAATTGAATTCATGCATCCCTTAAAGAGATTGCCTTTTTAGCATATCACAATTTTCGTAGGTGTTATACTATACAAAACTTCCATTGACATGACGCCCCCACACCGGCACCTGTTTATTTTATAAATTCTAAAAGTTTCATGAACTTTGGCATTATATACGAAACGACATCTCGAAAAATGTTCGCAAGAAAACAAAGAAGGCGGTACAAACTATACAACCCTTCAAAGGAACAAGGCAGTAGCTTTAAAATAAAGTAGATTACGTGGCTTTTGTAATTTAATTTAATGACTACTGAAAGCGTCACCGACTGATATTTGAAAAATGAGATATTAACGTTATAAATGAGGCATCTACAAGAAAAAACCAATATGTACACTTTCCAATGTTCGTAGTTAACGAAAATATTGTGTTTTACGTTTGAATTTATTAATTGTATTGAAAACTTATTACCAACCTTACAGTAGCAAATCTATGGCAATGTCTTACAATGACAAATCAATCCAGGGATCAAGCCCGTCATTAGATTCTTGAGCATAGTATTATTTTGTCACTGCACACAAGAAACCTAGCGTTGCAAGACTGGAGGATTGCGATATGTGACTGTGCTGGCATTCTATGAAGATTTCATGGACCAGTTATGTCACTGATGAGAAGGTTTTAATATGACCCAATAAATGAAGAGATCGTATAGCGATGTATATTTCAGCCTCATTTTGAATGAAAAATATGAATTAACGTTTTTGTTAAATATCTGTTATATAAATTGTCTTGTTTGAAAATGCAAAAATACTGCTATTTTAACATTAAAAATCAAAAATGGAATATAATGAATTCACTAAAAGCTAAATTTTGTTTTCCAAAAGTGTAATTCCGAGTATTAAAGGAAAAGGGCGCTAAGTCCAAAATCATTACCTTTCAAGATAGCCAAAACAATATTTGCTTTTGTATGCGATGTTTCAAAATGAAATTTACTAATTTGGCAGTATTGTTTCGAGTAGTTCCTTTCCTCTTATATGCATATATGCATTGTTGTTATTTTGGCATATTAAAATCATTTTTTTAATTTTTAAGACTTAACGCCTTTTTCCTTTCGCACACAGAATTATAAAATGGTAATGCTTGGAGGACTGATTACTAACTACCATTTACTCCGCTTCTCATTATCACGAGCTCTATGTTGTAGGAATTTTCCATTACAGGTCTAGGTAAAAATTATGAATTTAAAAATTAAGCCGTGATAAATCTTGAGATATAAAAATCTATAGGAAGTTTAATTTACAAATATATTTTACATGACTACTAATAATTCCCAAGGCGCAGAATATTTTGAAAATTAAATCACATGTTATAATATCAATGAGATTTTTTAAGTCACTATATATCAACTCGATATATACTATAAATGAATACCTAAAAGTCCTAAGACGAGAATTGTTTAGTAGACCTTGAATGGACTTTAACCTGGAACCACCTGTAAGCTAGGGTTAAGCTGCCACAACTAGACCACAAATTCCGACAAGAGGCCTCAAACAGACAGCTGGTGTTTCCATTATTACATAGATTTCTTTTCAATTTAATATTTCCAATAATGCGATACCTCAAAAAGTCGATAAACGTTTTTTATTAATTATTCAGTTGTCCATATACATGAAAATCTTTGACATCGACATTGTTACAAGTTACAACGTAAACATATTTGATATTCCAAAAGTAATTCACAACCCAAAAATAGCCAGTTACTACCTCATTCCTTGTAGGAGCAGTATAAAAGTATTTTTTATTCATTATTCGGCATCAAACCGAAATATTTTTTTACCTAGTTTCTTCTTATCCTGTAATGATTACATGGGTCAGGTACTTTACCTGCGCACACCAAGTTTTTTCTTTCTTTCCATAAGCTATGCCTGAGTTACGTTATTTGAGATATGGCCGTACCGTAAAAGACTTGTCAATCATTCATGACGGATATCCGTTAACTTATAGTTAACAGTCTTTAACTAGAAAAGAAAAAGATCTTGATTACTAATTGTTATCAAATAGAAGATCTTTACTCTACAGCCATTGTTAATATAAAATTAATGTTAATTATTTGGTTATTTCACTACCAGTGAAAAATCGAAGTTATTCATCCACAAAGCTACCATCCAAAGTATTCATATAAAAATGGAAACTGCTAATTTCATTATAACTTTTGATTCTTTACTGTTGGGTTGATAATGAATCTAAGTCTCTAGCCAGACTTTTCATTTCTCGCCAGGTCGTGTCAACGTCTCGTCACTTTCAGAGTTTGTCGAAAGCGCTTAATTTCAGAAATACGGAAATGTTTTTGATATATTATTAAACAATCGATAAAAATTCTAAGGTTGTAAAAACATCAAATTGAGAATGTATTTGAGTGAAAAAAAAGAACAATCATATTGGGAAAAGAATAGAAATTGACTAATCACTCTCTTGACCCTCTATTTTTAGTAGCAGATTTGGTCAGTCAACAACACAGACACCCATATCTTTTGTTACAAATCGATAAATCCATTTTATAAAAATTTTCATTCGGAGATTCGCGTAACCTTACCGCCTAGTAGGGTAAAAGCTCAAAAGTATCGGGCTTTCGGCGACATGACTTACACTTAAACAATTTTAAAAGAATGATTTCGTTTCATTTTATTGAATAAATATTTTGCATACTTATATTCTTTACCCTAGTTTTAAACACACTAAACGAAAAATGTCGATTTTTTCAATATGATTTGAATCCGTGACCTTTACATCCATGAAGACGAACGGCCAAGAGTCTTAATCACACGGATACAAGACTGACAATGCGATTTAAAAACAGTACATTTATTTCTTTTTATTAAATAAATTTTAATTTATAGCTGTGTAAATGATTGCAGCAGTTTTGTCAAAACGAATATTCTAGCTAGAAGTCGTCGAATACCAACTTTGATCCGGCAGTTTCACCGAATTCTCAAAACGAGATATTAACCAACCTCGAACGATGTTGGAAAACATTTTTTTTAACAAAATAAAGAAAGGTTTAACCGTATGTTAGTAACGATTCCATAAATTATTCCCTTTATAAAACGCTGAAGTAGAATGGGTAATCACTCTAAATTATTGATCGTAAATTTATTGACAACAAATTTGAAGGGATGTTGGCAAAAACAACATTTTTTAAATGAAATTTGGCAAAACATTCTATTATATTTTCATTCTCGTTGCATTTGCAACACGTGATCAAGTAAGGTCCATCGTTGTCTTCCGTATCGTTTGTGTTTACAAGAAAGGAACAAGGTCCATTCCCTTGTCATCGCCTTCTTAACGTAAGCATCTGCCATAACCCTAGTATTTGCCACAAGCATCTGTTTTCATAGCGAAACATGCGATTATCTTGAGCTGTTATTAATTACATGTATCTATAATCTGTAGGGCTTAAAATGCAGGCGTAAACAATGTGCAATTGTTTTGACGTTGTAAAAATATTCTTGTCTACAAGTATCCTAGGTTTTACTCGCCATCATTCGCTAAATATATTTAGACATTCGCACTGAACGTATCTCGCATAACAGTAGCATTAAATTTTTTCAAACGATTGCCAAGAGTGTCTGAGGTGCTTTAATCTTCAAGTACTCCAGCGTGTTAAACGCACTTACCGTAATTCATTTTGGGCTAGTGCGAGATATTTCAGTATTTTTTTTTGGCAGCGTTTCCTTACATGAAACACCCTTTCGACTTTAATACATATTTAATGGTCTATATCATGGCTCTCAACTGTTTAAAAAAAAAGGGTTGTTGTGGAGTATTCCAAGCCCTAATCGAACGCGAAATTTCAAAATTTTAGCCGCTAGACCAAAGTGGTCGGGTAGGTGTTTGTTACAATATTTAAACTACCTTATAACTTATGATATAATGAAAAATACAAATATTACGATTAAAAATCAAAATTGATTTCAATAATCTCTAAGACTAGAAAATTTTACGATCACCCGTGTGTTGTAGAAATATTAGTAATACCTTCTTAAAATTCTATCGAGCATGCATCAATAAAAATAATGTCAAGGTTATTAGGACTTCACGATTATGATTCGTAAATATATAAATATTATATTGATAACACAACGTGTTATGATTGGCGGTAATAATCACACGATTCAAAACCGATGAAGGCTTTATTTTCAAGGAGTTCAGACTAGAGCATCCAATCCAGGACCCTTCTTCCAATCCCGGGATGTAGATCATTAAGTGTAATTTAATGGGTTAAATTGTACATTTAGAATTTATTTTTTGTACGTTATTGTTTCAATTGAAATGTAAAAATGATTTAATATGTTATTTGGGCATTTGAATGGGTATTTTTTATTGATTTTAAATCAAACATTCATTTAAAAGATGTTTTATGTAATTCATTTTTAAAGTAGGTTTTTTCCAGAGGGTATCCAAAAAGAGGGCACGTCTTTCAATTCAACTTTAAAATATTGTCGTTCATTGCAAATTGGTTTAAAACGGCTGTTGCGACATATAAGAAGAAGGGAAATCACAATACATTAATATAATATTATTTGAATTTTATTTTTAAGCATTTACAGTTAATCCTGAAATCCCGATTGAATAGTTGACTGGGATCCCGGATCCCGGGATTAAAAGTCTTAGCCCAGACCCCACACAACACGGTGTCGAATAAAACGAAAAATTGTAAAAAAACATTATTTATCATAGACGTGTCGTATTGCATATTCAGTATTGAGTATTTGGAATTTTGTTGTAAGATCAACCCAGAAAAGAATATAAATAAATTTATTGTGATTTATTAAAACTTTTATATTGAATCTATATTATTTACCACCACGTCACTGTTCTGCCCACATTTGGAAATAATATTAATACGCTAATAATTTCAGTGGTTTATTATTTTTCACGTTTTGATATTATTTGAGAAAATTTAAATTGAATCGATTAGAATAATTAGCGAGAGACGAAAATTTTCGTAAATAATATTAATATTACCAGAGCGGCCTCACCGTTTATTTAAATGCGCGCTCGAAAATAATTCGAATTCATAAATTCGAAGCAAACTGGCAAGAGGATTTAGGTTTATATTATGCAAACATACTTTTATCAGGATGGACTCTAGCGGCGAGTATATGCTACATTTTGAGGACAGGGACTCTCAAGAAACAATTTAAAAAATATAAATCAATAACAAATTTGGATTATTGAGATTTTGTACACTTTCATGTATTTGTGTACAAAAGTGTACAAAATCTCAATAATCCAAATTTGATATTGAAATTCCATCAAGCACCCTCAGTCGATGTCTTAAATTATAAATCAATAAGTTTTAAATAATAAAAAGATTTTTTTTCAATGAGATTTAATTAATCATTGTTTAAACGTTCATTATTTTTTCTTAATCGTTCGTATATTCTGGTTTCAGTAGTATGAAAATATATAAATCAGTGGTACGAAACGTTTTTGGCAAAGCACCCTCCATTAATATATAAAAATGGATTGTTCACTTCAAAAAACAGATATTCATATTTCATCATAAATATTGAGCATTGACGAAAATTCATAAGTTTAATATTCTTTTACTTATCTGCGTTGACTACTTTCAAAATATAATATTTTTCATCTTATCTATTGATTTTGATAAAATCCAAGAAACAAAGAAGCATTAAGAAGCAAAAAATCGAAATATGTAAAAATGATGTTAAAATTTCATTGAACTCTTAGAAATGATCATAACCATCAACCCAGTCAACCATCTGTACTCATTAATTTAATAAAACAAAGTATCATATTTAGTCCTCGTAAAACTGTAACTGAGAACAAAGTATATCTGTTGAATGAAAAAAATTGTAAAATCATAAATATTGCCAAATTGCTCAGTATTTATAGTGATGGACATTATAAAAACGAAAGTTTTGATAATTAGTGTTCAATTACACAAACAACAATTCTAACTATAGTAATACATATGTGTCGTGATTTATTTATAATGTAAAACCATTTTATTGAAATAACTAAAAGGTACATAGTTAACCTATACGGTTTTATATTTGTGCAAGTGTAAAATTAATACATTTTTTTTAGTTGGAAGCCGTGCAATATGAAGATTCTTTTTATTACATTGTTATTATGTTTATTTAGTATGTTTATATATATTTAAAAAAATAAAACACAATTTGTTTGTACTACTTCCACATATTTATAATGATCAGGACCGGTTTCGCTCATCACGAGCATTATCAACTGAAACTATCATCAGTTGATAATGCTCGTGATGAGCGAAACCGGTCCTGATCATTATAAATATGAGGAAGTAGTACAAACAAATTGTGTTTTATTTTTTAAAATATAATGTCTTTCCACCAAGAATTGACAGTTAACACCTTAAAAGTAATGTTTATATATACAGAGTTTGCTATGTTCGTCTAAAAAAATTTATACCTACAAAAAATACAAAATTTAAACAAGATCGGAGTTCCAGAGATTTTCAGATGTATCGTGATTTATTGTTTTTATTAATAAAGTCTAAATATGATGTCAATCAAATCAATTTCTACTGCGGAACCAAGCTACATCGAATAATTTTGACATGTGGCACTGTCACTAAATATTATATTTATATTTGTCTACAATGGTGTATTTTATATACCCTAAATGGGCTTAAACTAGTGGGAAAAAGGAGTTATTTTTGTAAAGATTGTGTCAAATCGAGGTCACAAAATGAAAACATTCTGAGCTATACAGTAGTAACTCGCCACCACCCTGCAATATTTACTTTCTCGGCCAGGGATACGTTTGCGTAAATAAGTCAAGTAGGTCACGAGCCGCAAACAAAAAGTTTGAGAGCCGAAAGATTGGTAGCCCCAGATTAAAGAGGAAACGGTTTTGTTGATACGGATAAAGCAAAAAGGTTGAGATCTGTTCTGACAATTTAACCCAAAATGTCTTTATTTTACCATGCACGTATCCGGCCATACGGCTGGTATAGCCTGCAGAATGTAACCGATCCGTTGACTAAAGATACCAAATTTCGTGAGATACGACCTAAGACAGCGTTGATAAACCTTTGACGATTACTCTGCATTTTTTTATATCTATGTATATAAAAAATATTAATAATTAAACTACCGTAAAAATTAAAAAATCTCTACCAAAAAGATATGTTGAGTGACTGAATAACAAGCAGTTCTCGTAGTACAATTATTTTTGAGATATGCTACATTAGGAGAATTTTTATTCGTCTGTGCTTAGCCAGGCATGTAGCTGAAGAAGTCAGAGGCGTGCTTATCAGTTACAGTGTCCACGGATTCCAATCCCAGTACGATCTCGTTAACTTTTCAATCGATTATTCCACCCATCCGATCCTTAAAATGAGGCGTAGTGAGAGCTATTAACCAACTACTAGCCCTGTCCTAGCCCTATAATTTTATTCTTACTGTGTTCGAAAAAGAGATCTCGTAGAACACTTTCAAGAGAAAATTTCAATTAGGAGTCCTAATGCTCCGCATTGGAAGCGGAGCGGTATTCCATAAACATCATAGTCATGTCTAAAAAAAGGTAGAATCATTCCAAAATTATATTGTACAAAATTTTAATTTATTGGGTACAATATAACAGTTGTGTGACTTGTTTTATTGAAAAATCCTTCTTAACAAAAGACTGATATTGATAAAAGCGAAAATAAATTCTTTCATTTCTCTGCTCAGTTGTACGCTGGTTGAGAAACACTGCGCTACTTCACGATGAAATGAAAACAGTATCGACAAAAAGAATACTGAGAAATAATGTTTATTTTTTAGCATGGTCACCTGCCTAGTTAAAAATGTTGGACTTTAAGCATGGGATCATGTACAGAGAGGCCCAACAGGCGAGGATTTTATTAAACCTTTCAAAGTTTGTTTTATCAATAAAGTTGAAACAAATAAAAAGGTTTTGTGAATGGATATTTTTTAAGTAATTCAGTTTTCAACACCGAGATTATTCGTTAAAAGGGAGGATTAAGGCAATAAAATTTTAGTAGTAAACATTTTAGATTTTTAGTCGATTTTCCGAAAACATAAATTTATGCTATTTAATAAAGATTTATTTTAGCAGAATGTTTTTCCGCTAAACCCATTAGCAAATCTTTTTATTACGTTAAAACACATTACCAAATTAGCACGGTCTAGCATGTTACGATTCGTTAATGATTTCATCTAGTCATTGCGATGCGATAAAACAAATGAAAAAAAAACAATATTTTTATTTTCAATTATTTTATATATCGCTGTGTTCGCCGGTAACATTGTTTTGACAATCTAGCTTGTCTTGAAACAGTCTTTCAATTTTTATAATACATTTTATAAACAGATGACTTAATTGTCAATTAGCGAAAAGTTATGCTATTAAAATACGTATGTAATTTCTGACATTTCTAAATATTTAATTTTAACCATTTCTGCTCTCAACGTGGATTAGACTTTTAATTGAGCATTTAAAGTAAAGTTATTTCGTGTAAGGTTGTCATTTTTCAATTTTAATAGTTAAATAACTCGTTAAAATGAGTTTTTGATATGCATTTCAGTCTAATGACCAAGTAAAAATAAATATACTGTACCAATGTAAATGTATTGTATGTAAACAATGTAAAAATACGGAGTTTTTTCTCTTTTTTGGTCCAAATGTGGGTAGCCCCAGTCCTCACTAATCGGACAATCATTCTTCCCGGAAAACGCTGTTTTGTATTCTGCTTGCGTAATATTTTCTTCAGAGGGTTGTAAGTCGTAACAACTTCTATGCATTTTTATATAGAACACAGTGTCTTGTAACTTTATTACATCGTTAGCTCAGAAGAAGAGTGACGTATCACACAAAACCTTTTCTTTTCAGAATAAGATATTCTCTGCGTTGAATTCAAATGCGTTGAAAAAAAACGGCAGCTTAGACATGTCAATGAACTTATCATTATAAATTCATTGAATACTACTTTCTCAATTTTCTTCGAATTATTATCAGAAGTTTGAAAATAAACTTTCGTCAGACAAGTTTATTGTATTCTTAAAACGTACCCATTATCTTAATTTTATAAACGATCTTTCACGCTACTATTCATTTAATCGAGCAATAATACAGTTTATTTAGCACTATTTTAATCTATAAACCAGAGAGGAGTATTAAATTTTTTACATATGTCATTTCAGTTATTCTGTAATATTGATAGTTATCTATTTATTGTCCTCACCACGGAGGAATTTAGTGTTTTTATTCATACGAACACTTTAAAAGTCTGTAAAGCTTGTTTTTATAAGAAATACACAATTATTCATCTTGCCGTTGTGATGTAGATGAGTGATAAATGCTCTTAAGCAATGCAATGACTACGCGTTCCAATCCCCAAACAAACATTTTCATAAATTTATTCTCAATCGAATTAAAGTCCAAACTGTGTGTCATCATTCCCTCAAACTATCCGACAATCAAAAAACATCACAACATATATGCACTTAGATTTAAATCCTTAAATCGATTAAAAAATCAATTTATGAATGTTTCCGTTCCGAGATATGAACTCGTGACCGTGAAACCAAGTAGATTAAAGCAAAACAGTGTAAATTTTTTTTTAAATACCTGGTTTTTAGAATGCACAACTAGCTAAACATATATAACCATAAAAAAATACAGTTTTGACGTATAATATTTCGAAACCAACTAAATTAATAAACTATTTTTCTTTATATATTTTTATGAACGTAAAACTCATATACGTTTGATGACTATTTCAATAAAGACATATGCTTTATTTAAAGGTTAGCTTATTGGTTTATAGCACAAAGCAATACCGAATAAACCTACTGTATGTATATAATATAAATACATTATTAGCTGACGTAAGTAACTACATCCCTTCTCTGGTATCGAAATTGTTAAATATATCTACATCTGACATGTGCCCATTCGAAATTGCCATCAAATAAAAAAGAGCCTCACGGAAATAAAGATATATATTCAGTCGTAAATAGGATATATCGGTGAGTCCCTATCTCGAGACATATAGCCAAATAACACTGATATATGGACACAAAAAGAACCGTACTAAGGGATTTTAGCGCCCGTACAAAGCAATAATGGCACTTATCGAGATGCGATAAAATCACAAATATATTATTCACAGTGAAACATGTAAGAAGCTGTTTATTGCCTCGATTTAAATATTGTAAGCTGTAAAATACACCTTTTACTTGATTCAATTATATTTCAATTAGTTTTAGCCCCTTTTGTCTGTGAAATTGAGTGTAATGGAGTTAAGAGCATTGTTAGAATGTATGTATTATAAATACTTTTAATAGTATTCACTACAATCCGTTGGTTTTATTTCCGCATATGGACAGACTTTTCTCGGTGAACAGGAATTTTAAGCAGAAAAAAATATCTCAACAAAATTGTAAATGTCTTTCGTAATAAACTTTACTAATGAATCGGTCTGTGAATGTCTCACTAGAGTTTAATGTTGAACAAATAGAATCCTGGTATCCTGACAGGCTGAAAAATACCATTAGGTGTATTCGGTGGAACAACGAGCTGCCAGCATGATCCGGGAAGAAGCCGGAACGTCTGGCAAGAATATCGACCATTCTACTACGCTGCCCAATAATACTGTCATTTATTGATTAAATTGACACTTATTTGGTGGAACTCCATTGTAATATAATAAAATATCAAAGTATGTTCTACAAAATTTTGTTAGGTAGTTGATAGCTATTACGTTAAGCCTAGTAATAAATTTTTGTTGAAATAAAAACTTTGATATTTTATTATATTATTAATATTACAATGTTTCGCTATTATTTTTTTTTTAAATACAATTGATTTGATTGTCATGCTTGATATAAATTCAAATTATTTTGATAAAATATAGCAATATTTAGTTCTATAAGAATAATCAAATACATTATATATCTATTTCGACTTCATAGTGTATGAAAAATATTAACTGTGATAATACCTCAATTATCGATAATTGAGAAAATTTAAAAATTCAAATTCCGTTTGTAATTTTTGGTGTAACGTATTGTTTCGGTTCATTCGGCGGTATCTTTGTAGAAATTCATATATCATTAAAAATGTCAACTTTATTATTCGACTGCTTGTCTCACACCTAGTAAAGAAACAGTGAAATAGAAAAGTTATCAGTTTTAATTTAATTATACATTAATATATTCGTATAATTCGCATCAATTTTATGGATGAGTAAGACGATTCCGAGGAAATCCAGATTATTAAACGTGGGATCGTGAGTCAGCCAAAGCTTTGAAAATGATTTTTTGTGAACAAATCAAATTCCAACAATTAAAACGTACCGTTATTACGTTGAAAACAATTACCATCGTATTAATAAAGCATTATTTTTCTCACAGCAATAGCATTAAAAACTCTCACAGTGTGGTGCCTGCGTACTATACATTTGTTTTCTGATAGCTCTCATTACGTCATCATTAAAATGTGTAATTAAAAAAATTAATCGACTCGCATGTTTCAGTGGCATCATTATAATAATTAACATACTTTGGGAAGTGAATAACATACACTGACGAATTCTGTGATAGTAAATTGGGCATTAAACTACGCAGTCTTTCATGGCGTCTAAACTAACGATTGTAATGTAGTTTCCTTACCTTAATGTTCGATCTTGACATTCGATCATGTAGGCCGTTGTAATAGTTAAGACGTATTTATGAAAATAGTCTCTATGTAAACGGTGAATTGGTTCCTCAAACATTCCTTACAATTCAAATTCGGAACTACAATTTATGTGTAAAACGGAGGATAATTGTTTTAAAATGTGCTTTTTATTTATTCGACATTGTTTATTGTCACTGTATGACCTGTACACTTCCTCGCTCCAACTTTTCCATTAATAATGTCAGACTTCCAATTGATATAAATGATAATACAGGTTGTCCTTGACTTACGACCGAGATACGTTCCTGAATTTTGGTCGTAAGTCATGGAGTTCGACTATTCGAAATATTTAAATTTTGTTCAATTAATGTCATTTTGGCGGCGTCACTTTCATTTGTGTTTATAAAGCAGCTGCAACCAAAAACTTTAACATTTCAAAGCTTATTTTGTAGCTGTCAAACGACAATCACAATTTTATTGCAAATTGGCCTACCTACCCTCGGTTTGTATTAAATAAAACAAAGAATAATAGGTTGTGAACACAACTTTATCATTTGCCTTATAAAACAAGTGGTTGTAACATGGCGTGGCTGCAAGAAATGAGTTGAAAATTATAATTTGTTTTATAATGCAAGTGGATGAAACAATGTTATGCCTGCAAGAATTGCGTTGAAATTCTTTTCTGATAACAGTATTGTTTTACTTCAGGACTGAATAACTTCAAAATAGAGATGAAGATAGAGATAAATCCACCTCACGCCGTTGATAAATATGTATATTTATATAAATAAATATCCAAATTTTAAAATGCTGTTACTGATCATTCTCTCCATATGCATCCACCGTTGGCAATGATGCTTCGTGATACAATAACAAAAAAATGATTTTTAAAAAATTTTGTTCGTAAAAGCAAACCATCGTCGAGGACTACCTGTAATCGTATCTATGTAACACATTGGGTCCCTGTCGCAATAAAACAGTAGGAAAAAGTGGGTGAGTATTACAATTAATGGACTACATGCATTTTTGTCGCTCCTATTTTGTCAGTATGACAAACTAAGTACAATTATAGGAAGGATACTCTTTTTCGTACAAATCGTGTGTACAAAATACATATAATTAATACTTTATTTTAGCATCACGCGTTTGTGTAAATAGTATTAAACGAATAAAATGATAATAATTGGATATGTTGATAATTATTATAATAACGGTAAAGACTATTTAGGATAGTGGTTCTCAGCCTTTTTTGGTGCATTCTCCCTGTAAGCAATTTTTTTTTTACTTTTTTTGAGAACTGCTTGTTACTCAGTTGCTCAACCTCTCTTTTTTCGAAGAGAGTAGGGATAGAATTATAGGGCTATGACGGGACTAGTGGTTAGCTAATCGCTTTCGCACGGGGCGTACCCGTGAGGATGGGATGGGTCGGAGGGAGGAGTCAGACTACGAACAGAAATTCATAAATCGATTGAAAGATCAATCCATGAAAACCGTCCGCACCGGGAATTGATATCGAGACATCCGTAATCGTAACCAGCGACGCAACCAACTGCGCCACGGACGTCGACAGCAATACTCGGTATAAAATTTCCCGCTTCCCAAGATAGTCTAAATCTATCTCGAAAGGTGCATTTCAAATATGAAAATTTGTTATGAAGTGCAGCAATTCTCCCACGGATCTCTAAAATTCAACTCCTATGGGGAATTTGTCACTGGTTGGGAAACTCTGATTTAGAGCATAAATCTTTATTTTTATGGGATTTTTCTTCAATGTTACATATCGAAGGGGTTTTGGCCAATTGATGAAACCATTAAAATTAAAATTTTTCCCGGAGAGAGTAAAAATTGTTTTTATCAAAAACATTATATGGTGAGTTATGTTATGAACCTTTGAAATGCACTCAAGTAAATTCTCATATTTGCAGATACGAGATTATACGTCGGAAGTGTCGATATAATAGTGACTTATATCAAGTGGCCGGGTCAGAATTTTTAAACCATAAACCAATGTGAAATTATGTTTCCCTTCCAAAAAGTGGTCAATTTATTTTTCTAATTTATATCATTTGGCCGAGACCCGCTCCGTTGTCTTTAAAATGAGATCCAATCATTAGCTCATTTCAGAATTTTTTGAGGGTTTTATCAATTGGCCAAAACACCGTCAATATTGTCTTACAAGGAAAATAAAATTCAGAAAAAGATTTTCAGTGCACAAATCTGCAACTTAGTAGATATTCATTTTAATTTTAGGAAAAAGGTAAATATGTGATACTAAAATATGTATTTAAATGAATAACTTTAATAAATCAATTAATATCGCTTATATTGAAGCCAATCGTTTTATCTAAAGAGTTTTAAAACTAAATGACAGTTAAATACAATAATATTACTCAGATGTATTTGCGAATAGTGTTGAAAACAATAATTTGTTGCCTAATTTTGTCCAGAAAGAAATACAGCAGGCACAATTATTATGTGTTTTGTTGTCGACGAACATTTGCTTGACATAAATTTTTAGCGGAACTGATTTTAAGTTGTTTTTTTTTGAGCACGCTATACACTCATTAAGAGTTACGCCAATTAATCACCTAAAAAAGAAAATTGTACACTAAGCACAGAGTGGCCCAAATATACACATCTTTATCGGGAGCCACTGACTGCATTTGAACTTGTGATGAAATTGAATGACAAATCAATATTGGAATACATAATAATTATTTAGTGATTTGACAAATTTACATTACATGTATGAATTGAAATTGCAAGGACTTATATTAATACGTGTTTTACCATAAACTTGTTTTTATTTTAAAATAAAAAATTGCAAAGTATTATACAAGAATCATTTACGTTATAATATAATAAAATGCTGTTGGGATTAGGTGTGGTACTTTGCTATTACTGTTAACTTTAGAAATATAAAAACGTTTTACTTAGTAAATGGTAACTTTTTATATAGTTTTTTTGGTAATATAAGATATTTTTAAATATTTATTTACATTTCTCTTTTACCGTTTTTTTTTTCAGAAAATAAGCCCTAGCGTGATTTTCAGGATTTTTTTGTACATATGCCTACCATGGAAAATAAGCCCTAGTTAAAATAATGTGAAAAATATAATTCGTTAAAAAAATGCTGTTGAATTTAGTACCTCTAACTGGCCTAATAATTTCGAGAATCGCTCAGCTTGGAACAAAAAAATCCAAGAAATACCTTGTTTACGTCGACAGTTCGTTGCAAGCAATGCACTCGCAGGTGCTGAAATTAATTCCTGGAATCTAGATTGTAGAATTTACCTATATAACAATATAAGGCAGCAGTCTCCATAAAGCAAGGGTGCCCAACCTTTTTTGCCTTGGGAGCTACTTTTCAATTTAAAATTTTCTCGGGATCGACTTCTAATATGATTCTAATAGAAAATTTAATTTAAGATTTTTTCCTGTCTTTAAAAAATGTTTATTTTAAATGTTAAATATTATTAGCTAAGTATGTTCTTACAAAATAATTAAAATTTGGTATTTTTGTATATTTTTATATTTTTTTATTATATATCGTCGTTGTTCTGTAAGAAGAAACTAACTGAAAAATACTAGTTTTGAGTAATTGGGCTTTGAAGTTTGTCAAATGTTTGAAATTCTATACATTTTTCATTTTTTTTCTTTCTACAAAACTGTTTTTAAGGTAAAGTACAATGTATAAAAATAAGTATGTTCTTCCATACGGCAGAGTTTAACCTTCCCGTTACCATAGGTGCACCAAGATTGTCATACGAGTTGAAAACATTAATATCTCGCTTATTAGGTTTTATATAAATTTAGGATTTTAGCTATTTGTAGATAAAATAGTTATGTAATAAAATTAAAATAAATAAGTGGTTCGATTCAATGTTTTCATCGCTAAATTAATAAAATTACAAAACTCTGATGACAATATTATTCTGAACTCAATTAAAGTGATGGCGATATATAAAATTCTATACGCAAGAGTGACGCACGATATTAGTTAGAGGGAGAAAGGACCGGATGCATCTTCGCTTGTAGTTATTTTTTATGCAGCGGCATGTGGTGGAGTTACTATCTTTATCGCACAACCTCACTTGTATATGAACAAGTAGGATACAGGAGCGTACTTCCGCAAGCCCTTGTATCTCACTCTCCCCATTTCACTTAACATGGGAATGAGCGAGAAAGAGAGAACGGCACGTCACGCGCTTGCTTGTGTTTGTTATAATATGAGTCAACTCGTCAAGTTTACATTTCAAACGGACTGTATAAAGCAGAAGCGAGACATGCTTGCACTTTATGTGATGTGCTTTTTCCATGTCGTCCATATCTCGATTATATTACATGGAAATATGTAAATTACAAGCTCTAGACACAAAATAAAGTGTAAAACGATAACAATACGATATACGATAAAAACAGAATAACCCTTTTAAAGCGATCAATTAACTTTCAAACTGTTCAATACATAACCAAGTCCAAGTGGTAACGTGATTTTTTAAGCACGGACTGGAAAAGATTTCTTTCACAACAGCAACTATATATACATATATAACAAAAAATTGTATGTAATAAAATATTTTTTATTATGTATTTTTTATAGGTATATAATAATCCCCTAAATTAGGAGATAAGCACGAACCAAGTCGAGCCGAATAGTCAGATCGCCGGGATTTTATTTTTCGTCGTCGGCTGTGAATATATTTATATAAAATAATACATTTTTTTTCAAAATTCACGAAAGTTTTCGGGATCAACCGAATTTTGTTTTGGAATCGACCGGCCATCGCGATCGACCGTTTGGGCATCCTTGACATACAGTAACGGTACAGGTACAACGTTTGTGCATTTCAGTATTGTAAATCTAAGATATAAATAAAATGAGTGCAAAAAGAAATAGCTATTCCGTCGAGTACAAAAAGGAAATCGTGGAGGACTCTTGGGACGCAAATCTTGTAGCCTTCTGTAAAGAGAAGATGTTGGATCTTCGTATGGTTCGAAAACGGCGGGAAAACTACGATAACCTGTGTTAGCTGGTGGACTTGAAAATGTCACCAAATGGACTGGTATTGTACTTGAAAAGTAAGCCTTCCCTCGATAATAAGCTTTAGTACGTATTTTGGATCAAAAATGAAAGTAAGACAGTGTCTTATTTTCGGAAAAAGACGGTGGTATTTATTTCTCAAATAATTGTTACGCCACTGTTTAAAACTCAACAATAATGCAGTCTTTTTCAGAATTTGTTTAATGTGGTATGGCTATATCTTAACGTAAATACAATTATTTATCATTTTTTATAGCTAATTCTATTCACAGTGACTATACATTATTAGAAGAAAAAAACATTTAATTACTGAAACATGAAATACGTGGAAGAACTGCTTACGTAACGAATTAATGTTTAGTCAGAGTACACCAAAACTACGCAACTTCAAAATCAACAGTACATTTTCCACTAGACATAAAACTAAATATATATAATATGTTTACAACGCACGCACATCAACGACACCGGCGCCGCGCCACTATCGAGTTGTGTTGAAATGACTATATCCATCGGCAGTGCGCGGCGTTCCAATTATTATGTTTCTACTTCGATTCACAAAACAAAGATCAAAATGGTTATTGTATAAAATAAGTAAATCCAAAAGACGTTTGCCGTAAGCATATTGCATGCTAATTTATATCGTACATGTTTCATTCAATTCTCAGCGTTCACTTAATAACCACCTTCGCTATGGAGTGTCATAGGAATAAATTTAAAAAAGGATGGAAATAGCATTCGCTTTATTTGGGCTTTTTTATAATTCGACGGCTTTTGGCCAATTGATGGATCCCTCAAAAATTGAAATTGTTCAGGTGAGAGTGAAAACTGTTTTTATCGAAAACATTATATGGTGAGTTGCTTTATGAATCTTTGAAATGTACTGTTGTAAATTCTCATATTTTCAGATACGGTATTATACGTAAGGAGTGTCGATATAATAGTCTCTTACATGTAAATAAAACCAATGTAAAATGATGTTTTCCTTCCAAAAAGTGTTTTTCTAATTGACATCATTTGGACAAGACCTACCTTTGTGCCGCCTTTAAAATGAGATCCAATCATGATCTCACTTTCGTATTTTTGTAGGGTTACATCAATTGGCCAAAACACAGTCGAATTATAAAATAACGACAACTTTAAAACACAGCTTAAGCTGTTGTCAGTTGTTACAAATGCTTTTAATGTGTTAGTAAACTAAATTGCGCTCTTCCTACTTACGGATGTAGAGATTTGGTTTAAACACGACTTATTTACAAAGGGTTTAAACTGATTTGATAAGGTTTGAACATTTTTTAGAGCATGTAAAGTATATATAAGTATTTCCCTGCTACTTCTAGAGCAGAAAAACATACTCACCGGCTATTCAAACGTATTGTACTATATCTTACAGATATCTAAATGCTTAACAAAACATTAAATATGCTACGGAAGTGCTTGGCAACGAGAGATGACAACAGTATTCATTCATATTATTAATATAATTTAAGACATCGACTGAGGGTGCTTGATGGAATTTCAATATCAAATTTGGATTATTGATTAGCTGCCTTTAGATTAAAAAAAGAAACTTCGACATTCGCAAATCGCTTGCTATTGGACAACCATACGCTTAATGCGTATGATGGGGTTAAATTATTGCACAAAAACATGGGGGATCATAAATTATTTTATCAAGAAATTTTGGAAATCAATAGAGCCCAGTCAAATTCCTTGCCAATTCTGAACGAACAGCTGAACCTTCCAAATTCTCCGTTGCTGTATCCTATACCTTGAAACACCTAACAGATGCCACTAAATGAGAAATGATTGTATATATTTATCCTTTCGTCGAATTGCATCCCGTCGAAACCCACAATGCTATTATAATTGTAAAATCACTGGTAATTTTAATAGTAGTTGGAAAGCGGCAATTTGCCACTCTGTTAATATGTTGTTTACAAAATAAGGATTAAGGCGATTCTTGAAATGTTAACTCAGGTATCAGTGTGAATCCTAGACGTATAATAGTTTATCTCGTAAATAATATTTGTGGTGTTTGTGTCTTCTATATAAACGTTAGACACTATTTACTGTCTGTTAGTTCGAGTCCATTCGTGCGCTCGAATACCTGAAGATGCCGTGCTCGAATACCTGAAGTGTACAAAATCTCAATAATCCAAATTTCATATTATTAATGTTAACATGTTAAGCCACAGGGATACATATAATGTCAATTCCGTCCGGACATGTTTGGTATCCTTCTCACCATAGTTTTTTTCATACAGATAAGTTGTGCTGAAAGTGGAAAAAGCCACGACCAAATGTAAGCAACTGATCAAACATTTTTTTTTATTGAAAGGACTTAATATGATTGTATAAATCATGCAAAATCTGGCTGTCTCCTTATCGGCTATCAGCCGAATGAAATTTCCTTGACTCTTACCCGTAGAGCATCTATCTACCTTGGGCGTAATTCAAAACTACAGTATATTGGTATAATGAATGAGCTAGCTAGGTTTTGGCCCTTGGGACTTAGTGGAGAAGACAGTGTAGATCTTAGACTAAAAAGTTTGAAGACTCCTGATTTAAATGAACAAAATACTCACTTACATCTTATACTAGCAATTAATACGTATCGCCAGAAATATTGTCAAAAAAAAGAAAATTTGCATCAAGAAACTCAAAAATTGACTTGATTTTAGTAATCAAACTGTCTAAATTCTGTAAGAATTCTATAATATTTGAATATTATTTTTTCGTATCCTAAATCCGCGTCCTAAATCCGTAATTTTCTAACCTTGATCTCTTCAAAAAAGGGGATTGAATGACAGGAACTTGTATTGTGATGTTGCATTACGATCCAATATGCTTCACCTTGGGACTGGAAATGATTAAAAAGGGTATTATGTTACTTAAAGTATATCTTTCACAGTTACCCTGTGAAAAATCATAATAAATGTCAATAAAAACATTATTATTAAATTTAATGTATACACATTCATTTGCCTAAGAAATATCGCCGACGTGTTATCATTCTTGAAATCGCAGTTTTGATTTATCATAACTTTTGTATTGTACACTCGGCGAAGGAAATTTCATTTCCCAGTTCGAAATACACTCGAAAATAATCAAAAACGGAAATTGTATTCAAAATTTTCTAACTTGCGCAGTGTTGATGCGAACACACTACTCATAAATCAAAAGTTTAATTTCGTGTCGATGTCAACCAGCACAACGTTGCTCAAACATAATTAGGAACTGGCATCTCGGTCTGCTTTTTTATTTCCAGGATTTCACAATCACATCATCATCATCACAGGCTCAACAAACCAGTATGTGGTTTGGCCTCAAGCAAAATCTGCATCCCTGCATTCCAATCCGGTTAATTACTTTGATTACAGTTATGCATTGACCAGTAATTTCGATGACTAATAGAACATTATCTTAACAAGTGGTTGGACTCTCCTAAAGAGTAGGTGGAACTTAAAATGCCTCAAAAATTTCAACTTTCGCTTCCGTTAATTCAACCCCTGGATACCATTACTAAATTATTATCAATCGTTATATTATAAATACATTTATAAGCATTTTAGAATGCAAGTCATTGTTTTTTCTTTAATTAATGCTTTGTAATGGACGCATACGAAATGATCCACGGGTTGCAAGCGCCCCCAGGAGCAAAGGATTGGGAAACCACACTTACTACTTATCTATCTATGCATATATATAAAAATGAAGATTTTTTTTGTTTGTTTGTCCTCAATGTATTCCTCTAACATCCGATTTTGATCAAACTTTGGTGAGTTCGCGCACACCCGTAAAGGTTTCTGAAGAAAAAAATTTAAATCTAAATAAATGAATCAAAATACGTACAACTAGCGACATCTCTAAACCAGACGAAAAAACAAAAATTTTGCATATCCGAAATAGAGGTCTGCACGGGTCCGGGTTTGGCCCGCGGACCTTTAACCGGCCCGGCCCGTGGGCCGGGCTGGGGCGGGTAAAGACAATTCAGATTCAGACCCGGGCCTAGCCCGGTAAGGAATTCAAATTTAAGAAAAATATTTCGTACTATGTTCGGGTCAAGAGTCAGCCATAAGCCATAAAGCAATAGTTTTCAAAACTTAAATAATTTATTTCACATGTGATATGAATATCGTTGGAAATATGGAAACAATAAACATGTTTGAAAAGTATAAATAAATTACGATATTAAAAAATAATCGGGCCTTACAGACCCCTAAGCCAAAAGCACTTCAATAAACAGAATAAAAACACAAACTCTTTATTTCTTTGAGTGGCATTGCAACGCATGTCAAACCAATTTATATAAACTTAATGAAAATGAATCAAATTCAAAACGAGAAATAAGCGTCCTTTTTTAATTAAATAAGTAATCTATATTTTTATCATTAAATTTTTTACCAATCAATAAAGGGAGTCTTTACCGTCAGGCTACAGAATGCAGCCATTACATGGCATTATGCAGTAAATCATTACTTGCATATATTTAATGTATTATATTTAGCAGGACATTACTAAACAACCGGACACCTGGCATCGCATCAAGCCACACAATAAATCCAGACAACAATACCAACCGAAGAAAGATAACCAAAACTGGTTTTATTTATACGTGACCGTGTCATGCATTTTAATGTAATTTATTAAAATTCAACTGATATTCCATGTATTAAATATAATATATACATACTTGATCATAACGCATTTTTCATTACGAATAAGGTTAACTTGTATCAATATAAATAAATAAAATTGTCTAATTTTACATTACAACTAGATTTACCACCTGACTCTTGACTTCGACAAAAATGTAGATTTTGATTTTATTTTCTTCGACGCAGGAAGGGAAGGACATGGAGAAAAAGCTAAGAATAGTCACATTCATTCCGATTTCAGTTCGGACATTCGAACTGTCACTGTTTATTCGTCAAATTTAATTAAAATGATCGCGATGAGCGAAACCGGTACTTATAATTTCATAAAAGTGTAGAATTAGTATAGAAACACCTTCCGTCAAGAATTCACAGTTAACACCATAAAATTGAAACTGGTCACAATATGTAACTTTTTTACTACAATGCTACTATCGTGACCATGATATTGTGGTTAAATCTCGGTTAAAAAATGCAATTTTCTTTTCTTTTTCCTGTTTATTACTGCCTGGTCTAGTTATTGATGTAAATGCATATAGCTATTGGATCACGACTTTTGCTTCTATAACCAGCCATCCTAAACTATAGAAGTATCAATTTAACTTGGCCGATAGTGAGGGAGCAACCGTTGCGTTAGGAATGTTGCCATACTCAACCAGAACTGAAATTTAAATAAATTCCAAAATCGATATTTTAGCGACGGTTATTAAAAGTAGACATTGATTTTCGAAAGATATTTAATGGCAATTGGAGAAATTTATTCTAGACTGATAATTCTACTTCCAAATTCAGCGGCAGCCAAGTAATATTGGTAATACCATACCAATTATGCTTTAACAGAGTATTCTACACCTACCAGCAACTGTTACGGATTTAAACTTCATCAGCATGTGCACATATAGCAACTTACTCGTTTTCAATTTATTGCTGAGGGTATATCAGGAGGAAAATCGCAAGACTTGATTGCTTACTGTGAGCAAAGAAGTGCTTTAAAATAAAAATGATCATAAATTCAACGGAAAGTTTTTATGAGACGAGATCTTCACACTGTACGTTTAATAGTGCAAAAAATATTACATGCAACTTGCTCAACTCTCCTACAAATATTTATTGAGTGTCATTAATGGTCGACTTTTAAAAGCATAAGTATCTGTGGTGATGTACTTCACGGTTTTTTGGCTGTGTTAACTTTGTAAAGAGCTAAAGTTGCACGTAAGTGAAAGGTAATGCATTGACAAAAAATCATTAAATTAGACAAAGAGTGGACCATCTTTACCACAACCACAACGAAAGATATATCATGTTTTTACTGACCAGCCATAAAATAGATAATAATAATATGTAGTTTCTTGGCTCTTGAGATTGAACCCTAAGCAGCACAGGACAGATCATAAATAGAAAAAATCAACAGCTTTTAATACGTTCCACTCGTTCCAGTACACGAATAATGTGATATTCACGTTGTAGATTCTGAAGAATATTTTTTCAATGCAAACTACTTGAGACAATATGTAACAGTATATCATTTGTAATTTCTTTAAAGACTCTCATGTCAAGCATATAATAGTCGGAAATTTTCGTTGCATAGTTGAGCACAAAAAGGATACCATGGAGTTTCTAACCAAAGTAACATATTTTTGTTTCTAAAATAGGTTTTAATGTAAATACAACTGTACATCTAGATTTCATCATGGTGACATACGATATTTTTTATCATCACATTGTACAGTTTAATATTTGCGAAATAAGACAACGGACTTTTAATAATAAGTTACGTCAAATATTAACCCTTCCGTACTCGTGGTGTAACAATGCGTTACTTCATCCTTTAAACCTTTAAATTATCTGTGAAATAGGTGAGACAAAAAAATTTGTTATTTTTAAATAAAATAGTTCTACATGTAATTAAAAATACATTTTTGTTTACATCGTCTTTGTATAATTAATCATAATTTGACAACCACGTCGATTTTACAATCGCAAATGACAGTATTATAGTAACGATCCGAGATGACCGTACTGTATACAACACGTCTCGAGCCTGTTCTGCTATGAAGAATTTCGATTTTTACATCTTTCAATAATTTCGCATAGTTCGATATGTATTTCAGGTTTTACACACAAAATATGACGTAAAATAATTACTTAATAGTACATAAAACCATATTTCACCTTTTAAAATTGTCATTTCGCTTTATAAATACGTTTGTATGACAAAATCCACACGGTAGCACAATGTGACTGCATGAGATCAAAAGGATTTTTTTAGCATGAAAACGGGAAGGTTAAATAAGGTGCTTTGACTACAGAAAGAATTTGGTCTCTAAATAATATTACAAACTGTTCACTTTTACGTGAATTGTGATTTCGAAACTGGTACTTCAGGTGCCTTCAGAGATCCCTAATCAAGCCTGTCCCATAAGCTTCGAATATAGTCAAACACTTCGTTTAACAGAACAAAACAATGATAGCAAGCTTAGTGAAGAAGGGCATTTTTGAAAACATCGCTTTTTTGTTGTATAATCCGCATATAAAACGGATACAATTAGTGTGTGACGAGACAAACATTATGATTAATATTTTTGTCGAATCGAAAAAAACTTCTTTTAGCATCGATCCGAATTTTATTTTATATAGCGCCATAAAATAATTATCTCTATTATGAAAACTTAATTTAATACCATTAGTCTTGAGAACGCTGAATAATACTCCCTTAATGCAAAAAACATTAAATTTTATGCAGCATAAAATTTATAATAATTTTAATTGCTCTGAAATTATGAGGATAAATTTCAAAGCATTAATAAATTTTTTATCTTTTTGATAGAGAAATTAATTTTCAATTTATTATAATGATATAAATATGTTATTGTAAAAAAGATTATCAAATTTAACGTTTAATCCATTTTGATAGAAATACGAAATCTAATTAAACTAGATTTATGTATTATGGTTGGAAGAAAAATTAATTTTGTCAACATATTATAAGTATCAGAAATATGTAGTTATATAATATTATAAACTTACAGTTAATCTTGGGCGAACGCTCAACTTTTCAAAGTAATTTTACTTTCAGTCTTCACGAGAAAATATCACAAAAAGAATAACCGTTAAAAAGTTTGAAACAATAATATTATCCAAAAAAAAACTTCACCTTACACTTTGAAGGGAAAAATTCAAAACTTTATCACAAAAAAAATTACTTATTCACAGGGTCTCACTCATAACTGAACATGTTTATTTTACATGAAGCTCACAGAATTATTCAACCCCTCGTGTCAAGGGATTTGACGGATAACTGGGTAAGGGGTAGTGTTGCCTGAATCAGCGCCGTAATCAGACTGAGGCAATTGTTACCCCTAGAAGGGCTAAGGGCAACACTAGCGCATGCGCGTTTTACTTTGTTTTAATACCCAGAATCGTTCCGGCTAACAGCTGGTATAATTGTGTCCTCCGCATGTTTGATGGATGAATCAACCAAGAAGGACGTTTGAACACAAAATTTAATCTACGCATGACTAATAAGCCACTACACATTTAGTGTAGTTTTACACTTGACGAAACTATCAAATTAAGTGTAATGGTGTGAAATATATTATTTTATCATGAATTTCACCTAAATCGCTCACAGGTAATTAATATTTGGACATAAAAAAATTCTAAATCACGATAGAAATTTTTAAAATATAACACAATGTATGCTACTTCCACATGTTTCTAATTATCAGGACCGGTTTCGCTCATCAAATAAATAAAATCATAACAGGGCTATTTATATAAAATTGAATATTAACAATTTTTTTTATTATTACACTTTCAATGTGTTATGTGTAAATATAAAACACACTTTTGTTAAACTTATTCCACAAATTTACGTCAAGACCGTTTTCGCTCGTCATAAATTAGAATAGAGCTATTTATACAACATTATGTGTAAATAATGAGATGGTATACAAAAAAATAGTAAATGGAAAGAGTTTTCAGATTATCGTACTAATTAAAAAGACGAGCAAAACCGTTTCAAATCATTAGAAATATTCGATTTTGGAATTACTTCAAAATATATGTTTTAATTTTTACCTTGTTTCAATGGAGTTTTATTTTACCAAGTTAATATCAATCCAATCAATGAATTTAGAGCAAGTTTGCATCTGTTAGCTACGTCGCTGTTTGTGGCAATGATCTTATAAACATGTTAATGGATGAAGTCTCGTTTTTCATTGATATGACTTTCCTCTGGAAATACTTTTTACCAAATCTCACCTTCTTTACTTGTCTCGCGAGGATACTTTACCCTCTGGTACCTCTGGGCGTAAAAGTTTGTTCAAGGATGGCACACTTCTCGACTGATACGCCGAATTCATTAAATTTGCATTCTTTTTGTCATACATAATTTTGTAGAATAAAGTAGAAAAATTGAGATGAAAAATAGTATTTCTTTTTAACATAGTAAAAATATTACAATATTTAGTCCAAAAACAATTATAGGATTTAGTTTATAGATCTTTCCACTTCATGCCGTCGTCAGAACTATGTTTTAACGGATTTTAGTTTATCTATTATATATATGTAACAATGACGGTATTTATGTAATAATAATGTCAGTTCCGTAATCGGGTGAGTAACGTCGTTAGCTTCAGTTACGGTGCTCACGGGTTCGAGTCTCAGTTCTGACAGTTTCATAAATTGTTTTTTCAGTTGTTTCTGTTTGTGATGTCTAATATTTTCTCCGACCCATCCAATCCTAAAAACGTGGCATAGCAAGAGTGGTTAGCCAACTACTAGAACTGTCTTAGTCCTATCCGTATATTCATACTCCCTTCGGAAAAGACAGGTTGAGCAACTGAGTAACAAGCAACTATCGTAGAAAAATTTTCGTTAAGATAACCTCCACTAGAAGACTATATGCTATACATTGATTGCAAAATTTTTTTTAAATAAATATATATATAAATATAAATTAAGGAGTTTGGCCTATGTATACTGATAAACAAATGACACATATGAGTTTATAAATTCAACTGACTCCGGAAATCCTTGCTGACTTTCTGGTTTATAAACTTCACAGGTAAAATATAAATATTTCCATAAAATGAAAAAAGCTATATTTTTTAAAAGTATAAATTTTTGAAATCCACGTTGAACACACGCAGAACAATTGTAAAACGTTATTTAGTTCAATACCGACATTGTGTCGATAAAAATATCTCCGCTGTTGAATTTTTATTCGCAAATATTTCGTTTTCAGGCATCTTCGTGTGATGTGCACCGACTCGCAAATTGAATTTTCAATTTTATATATACGTTTTGAAAAAAATGTTTGGGTGCACATGAATATCCAACCAATCCTCATATTCTGAACTCTTTGATAACTCGATAACGATCTGAAAGAGTAGATTGAGTGACTAGCTAAGGACAGTAATTAGTTGTATTTGTAAAACCTATTTTTAAAATACTCCGTTAAGCTTAAACAAACTCAAATATTTTTCTGTGATAAACGGTTACAAAGTTAATTAAAACAAAAAAAAACTATTTTTATTTTCGTCGTCAAATAATTCATAGTAAAAAATATTTTTACGGTTTACATTTCAGATGGAATCATGTTTCAAAATAATTCAGAATCTAGTATTCATTGTTTTGAGATTCTTTTATTAAAAATGGATATCATTGTTCTAATTTTGAAACTCAAAAATAAATTCATGGATCAGACACATACTTTTATAAATGGCCATTTTGACATCAACTATGTGACAACTATAATATCATATAAATTAACGTACAGTTATCAAACTTTATTTCTAGGCTAACATTGAGCAGTACAGATTACAATATTAGACTTTTAATTAAAAAAAAACAATTATATTGTTGGACAAAATGTTGAAACTATATTAATGATTTGTTGTCCTGCGTTTGACAAATTTTTGAAGCCTTTTGTCTATATGTTATACAATCAATGACATTTGATTTAGTTGCAAAAAACACCACTGGAACGCAACTATTTATTTTTCTCAACTCATGAACTTAAGTAGAAAAAAGCATGCTGAATTCACGCACTCAGCAGATAATTTGCCTAATTTATGAACGAGACAAAGCGCTTGCTTAATTTTCCCGATTTCATTTAATATGCAATTTCACACATTTAGCGTTACATATATTATGGGTCCCAGAAAATTTATCAATGCGGCATTTTTAAAAATTAAAATCAATTAAGAACAACTTAATGAGAATTTAAAAAAGTCGTTTGAAATCAAAGCGGAAACGAAAGATGGCCCAAAGACCTTTGCAATAAATCTCAATCTCAGTCTAATATTTAATTTTTAAATGAATTAAATCGGTATATATTTGGAAAAAGCATCCATTGAAAAATTCGAGCCCTTTATCACACAATCAAATTGGACAAAGATTCTAGCGTAATATCACTTGACTGCGAGTCTAACAGAGGACGATTGTTGAAAATGTTTGATGAGAAATAACTTATTGAAGGTCTTCGTTGGGTTAGCACAGTTACTTGACGTAATTCTAGCCATCGCTCCTTCCCCACTTAGTAAAAACGAGTGTATTGAAATAATATCAAATTTCTATTAAACTTATTTTAATGCAGATGGACCTGGATAAACTAACGAAAATAAATAACGTGTCTGTCTCCCAAGGATTGAGAGTAATCGAACCGCAACATGAAGTGATGTATTCACTCAATCTTAAATATATCAAAGCGCATTCTAGATTTTTTTTAAAACTCCCACAAAGAGGGCGTTTCCGTTTACATAAAAGAGTACTGGGTTGTATTATAGCCAATTCTACAAAAGGCTTACATCCTTGACCGTTCATAAATCATATTGTACCCCACATAATATAGACAATTCTATAAAGGATCAAGCGTAACTAAATTTAATTTTAGTATAATGAAGATTACTTTAAACTTTTTCTTATTGCTTGAATTGTAATTCAAAAAGCTTTTAATGTAATATCGCCCCTTCTTTTTAGAATGTAATACGAAAAGTGCGTAATTATTCAACTTTAACTGTTGACGAATTACCTTCGCTACATTTCAACAAACTTAAACTAGCAAAATGGCGATAAACTCTGACTTTTTAATCTTGGCACTAAAAATTTTCACAAAACTCACCCGGCTTAAAGAGAGGTTGCAAAGTTAGACAGAGATGGGCGAGCTCAAGAAATTGTTTCTTTCTTCAGTATTTTAAATAATTACCTTCAAACGTTAAACTGCTTCCAGATAAAATATATTCTTTCTTTCTTTACATTATTTATCAAACAAATTATTCAAATCAAAAACAAATTCTAGTCTACATTATTTATTTGAGAATTTGAAAAAATATTTTTACTACTACACCAAATGTTTTATCAAAAAATCACTCAATAATCAAAATAAAACCCACTTTAGTTGATTCTGACAAAAAAATGTTTTAAAATAATTTTAGTTGATTGAATTTAGTTGATACAATTAAATGGCATGATAAAGCCATTAACGATACAACAGTACCTATTGCAATAACTGAAAGATTTTTTTTAATGAGTCGTGGGTATATTTCATCGATTATTATTTGAAGCCTGCTGATGAATATAAATATGAAATGTTTAATGATTGTGTCTTCTTTGATTTGTAATGTAACGCGATGAAGGTGAATTTTCAATAAGTTTTATTAGATAAATATATATTTTTAAAGATTCAATCTTTCATTCGCTTAATTACTTTACATTTTATTCTGTCGAAAGCCAATTTTCTTTAATAAGTACAACCATCATATTTATAATTTAGGTATATACGTAAAATACACCAAACTCATTGAACACTTGATTTATAGTTAATTTTATATTTCAACGATCAAAAGAAGTTAGTTAAGAAAACTATGCAAATGAAAATTAAGGTATTTAGTTCAATAAGGATCGATCTTTTCTTTTGTTAAACTTACAAATGCCATATTTGTGCGAAACAGGACTCACTTCAGGCAATCTTGAAACAGTCTTCCTCTATGCAATTCACGTCCTCCTTCCTTGCCAAGCTTCTCACTCGTTTCCTCTACGACACCCATTTTGTTATAACTGTTGATGCACTGTTATCTGAAGTCATTTAAACAAACCGTTCTTTTCGGGATTAACAAACATTGAAAAATGATTTCACCTTCAAGATCCATTTCAAACATTGTGTCTTAGTAGATTCTTGTTTCATCCAATTTGGCTTTAACAGTAATGCATGTGGCCGATTATCTCACCTGGCTCAGTCATTGAAACGTGAATAACATTTTGAACGAGAATTAATAATTGTCAATACTGATGAATCAGTTGATAATGTTCGTGATGAGCGAAACCAATCCTGAAGTAGGACAAACAAATTGTGTTTTCAACACCTTGAAAGTGAGAAACAAAATTGATGTACATAGAATTGCTGATGATCCTAAAGATATTGCTAAGAGCATCGTTGGGTACGAGGTCATATCGCTACTAGCTTTTTAAAAAGGCTTAAATAGAATTATATATTTTATTTATTGTAAGAGATAACGATATCCTAGGCCATTGACCTCTTTTTTGCAACCGAAATGTTCATCGAATTCCGCACTTTACATTTTCTTTAAGAATTTTGTCACGCAAACTTAAGTATCAATGGTTGATTTCACAACAGAGTACGAGAGTTGAAATAGGTGGAGTAATAAGTACATGAACATAGCTGTATTTCTTGTTATATTTTATATATAATTTTACTATGTCTCCATACTTTCATTAAGAGTCTATATACTTGCAATGCAATGATATTTGTCTGTAAATAGAAACTATCATCTAAGACTGTATCTTGAGTCAATCGTAATGATGAATAAATCATTACTGATTTTTTCGGTTGAATCACACTGAAGCACAACGAGTCACTGAATCTGCCGTCTACACTCCATTCCATAGCCGGCTTTATAAACAGGCACTTCGGTTGGTTAGCGTGCTTTAAAACGAGACACTCTTGTTTTAAATCGAGTTTTCGTTGTAAAGCACACAAACGCGCGTGGAAGTGCCTGTGTATGAAGCCAGATTACCCTCTGCCGATCTTAAGGCGAATACTAGCCGCTTTCCAGGGACCGACTTGATCTGCTCGCTTTACTCAATTGCTCCACTTTGTTCTTTGTCTTACTGAGAGTCTTGTTCTGATTATTCGCTGGATTAGCTTCGTATAACATCCACATTACTCAACATAACCATTTAGTCCCATACAACATGATCAAGTTTATATATACATATTTTTTTTTAAGTCAAATGTTTTAGTATCACGAAGCGATGATAGCATAAACAGTCTTTCTATACTCAAACAATTCATGAATTTTGTTGCGTTGTCAACAGCTTTCTGACAGCTGCGTGTTCTAGAACTTTAGTCTACGGTGGCTCTTGACATTTCTGTTCATGGTAGCCGAACATGTTTCTGTGGTGTTATTAAAAATACGAAATAAATCTTTTTATTTTGCCCCGTAATTGAAACTCTTATTTTCAAAAAATGTCAAAAATGACGTCCAGTGAGAAACTAAAAATTAATTTGATCACATGTTATCTTATTACGCCCCATACTTCTCAACCTGGGTGATATTTCGTTTTGCATTTCAGTCTCCAGACATCCAAGCCATATGAATAAATTGAAAACACAGGACTTTAAAAGTCTGCAATAATAATTGGTTTTAATAAATTAATAACAAAGCTGGAATAATATTCTTCTTAAATTGCATATTTATACGATTTCATTATTATAAATGAAAGGAAGATGGGAAGAGGGTGCATGGAAGGAGGCATGCGATCTAATTAATTTTATCCAACTTGGTGATATTAAATAATAATTTTATTTACCTAGTTGTTATACGATAATTGAATTTTGACGCTAAATAATTTTCGCTTTCATGGCAAGCGACATTTCGATTTAAGTCTTGTATGCCATTTGAAACAATCTATTATAGTATTATTTTCTTCGACATTAATTTTATTACGCAAGTGCTAAGTAACTTCATAAATCGGCTAAGTGAACTTACGCACCAGTGACTTAAAACCATTAATAAGAGATAATTTTTTTCATTTAATTTTTATGACACGAAAATTATTAATGAAATTTATACTCGCACTCAATTTTAATCCTGAAACTACACCCATCCCTCGATTTATACAGTAGCACGATTCCACAGGATGTCGTGTAATTCAAAACATTATAAAACCAGAACTGTTTTTTAACTGGTTTTTTTACTATGCGAAACACGTGCTTCGCCCCATTGAAGATCGTTTTCAGACAAGATTTTATATAACGTAAAATTTTTGATATCAACGTAGACATTTAACTGTAACAATATTTATTTGTGTTTGAAGGGGAAAATTCAATCGGAAATAAATGTATATTAATCGAGTAATATGTATAGTATGCCATTTCGATAGAAAATATTTGTACGATAATGTCCGTTCTCCACGCTACATAAGATTTTTTTATTTTTATATATGTGAAGCATTATGTTATATTCTTTCCGCAAGGTAATATTTTCCCGAGAATAGATTTTAATTACCAAACACCGCACAAGGATATTATATAAACGCGGGCAACGAGTTGAAGTCATCTGAGGCTTTGAATATGGTAACTTTTAGCAGTCCCTTAAATTAGGTATTAATATTACCCGTATTATCCTCAAGTGTGTATATAACACAAAGTTGAATTTCTGTTCGGCGTGTAAATATTAATTATCCAAAATGCCGTAACCGCGATCGTTTCATTCCCGTCTCCATGAAATAGTAACGACTAGTTTTGTCATAATACACTAGCACTCATTGCGTTAAACTGTACCCATATCGGATTGCTTTAAATACCAATGAGCGAGTATTATACCAGTCCCCAAACCATTCAATTGCTTTTGCTTTATTTCTCCAATTTCAAATCATTAAACGGAAATTATTTGATTATTTTCTTATACGAGATCAAGTTTACAAGCATGAAATTATCAGGAATATAAAGCTTATAGCAATCTGACTAGACTCGGAGTCGTCAACCATTTAATATTTACTGTCCATATTACAGTACCTGTATCCCAGGGGTTGACATCGATGGTTTCGGTTTTAGTGTTTATGAGTTTGAATCCCAGTGCGAATATATTTGTGCACGATAAACACGGATGTCTTATATCCCTTATCACTCATCTTTAAAACGTGACTTAGCGAGAGTGATAAATTAACGATATAATATTTTATACTTCTCTTATTCTTACTCTTTCCGGACATGAGAGGTTGAGTGACTCAGTAACAAGCAGTTGTAAAACATTTTCTGTTGCGATAAGCTCCATTAGGAGTCCACATGCTCCACATTTAAATAACCATGGATATGGTTAAAAATAATTGTATATTTGTTGGTGATGAAATTTTCTCACCTCACCACCAGTGTAACCAGTAACTGAATTAAGCATAAGTGTGAATATTTTTTTAGAGTGATATCTTTCTTTCTACACCTTATATAAGGTTGCTCCTATATTGCCTGTTGACAACCACTGTACTAAACGAAAACGCCTTCTTTAATTAAAAAACTTTGTCACTTCGTAGATACACTAAACTATAGTAGAGTTAGGGTATCATCTAGCATTCAAAGCATTTTCTTAGACTAACTTCTGGGGTGGCTAACCTTTTCCTGTTGGAAGGCCTCATTTAAGAAAAATACATAAAATATACGTAGATAAATTATTTTGTAAATTAATGACAATAATGAAATTTATTTATCTATTTGTATATTTCATTGAACAAACCTCACTTGAGACCTTGAGAAAAGGCCGCACGAGGTCTTAAGGCCGGAGGTTCGTAACCCCTGTTTTAGTCTAAGAAATTATTTAGCGTTAAACTATCATGGTGAGTTCAATGATTTTTACCATTTATTATAAAATTAACATATTTTAAAATGTCATAAGCCTAATTATTTTTCAGTGTTTTTCTGAATAATAAGATAATTTTAATGGCTTAATATTCTTGATTTCTGTTTACTTTGAATAAAAAAATTGTCACACGAAAGCACGAGCACAAGTGGCCGTGAAAAACGTGCATAAATGCCGTGGTAATTCGATAAAGGCAGTTAGTCACGTTATCACATTACCGCTACATTTTGCTTAGTGAATTACAATATGTAAACTGCATGTAAGGGTGCATACTGCACAAGCACTAACATTTTTTTCTGTTTATACGAATTGTCTAGTTACAAACACCGATACATCATATATGTGTCAAAATCGTATCTTCTATTTTTTTAATTTACGCATTACGTAAATAACTGTCATTTACTATAAACAGAAGATCTATTTATGAATTCGTTAAATTAAAGAAAACTGCACTGTCATGGTAGTTTGCATATATGAGACATTTTATAAGAAACGTGTTGCCGTGTATTACTCAATAGACATAAATAATATTCAACGCATCAATAGTTACCAAATACAAAGGCGTCGATGGGCTTGGATTGGACATGTGCCTCCCCATAGGAGTATTTATCCTGTCTGCTTTTCTAACAACTGGATGGATTCCGTCAGCCAGAGGCGCTGTCGGCGGAGCAACGGGGATGCTGGGATGACCTAAGAGGAAGGATGGAGGCTTCCGTGGGGTAGCCATATTTTCTGAGCATGTAGTGGATATGGTAAAAAAGTTACAAAAGCCAATACATCTATGTTTCTTATCTATATTTACCAAATTACTATATGGAACCTGCGTAATGTACTCTCAGTCTCTCGGTTATTTTTTTCTTGCTCGAGTGTTTATATGAACTTTCCAGTATGAACTTTCTTAGTCAGCATTTTTGCAGTTAAGATTCTTTCAATTAAAGAATTTAAATTGAGAATACCATTAATAAAGCCCCTTACGAATACTGACTGTGCGTCAATCAATAAGGACAAAAAATAATATATCGTACGTCAGGTCTTCATTGTTCGGCCTTACTAATAAATTATGAGATTATATTGGATATCATCGAGAAGGTAATTATCACGAAGGTTCAACAAGCCGTTTATGGTATTAGTATTGTATGGACCCCCAGTGAGTCAATTCACTATAGTCAGAAGACACAGTTTGGCAGGCTATACTAAAAGCATTCAACAGATCAATATTCGAAGACTTTAACCCGTAAGAATGTACATAAACAAACTTTTCTATACATAGAGCGTAGGGCTGTAAACAAATTACATTTTTATAAAAATTTTAACTCAAATTAATTTTCCATTGTATAAATATTACGGTTTCACTCATAGCAAGCATCTTCAGTGTAAGCGTCAGTTTAAAATGCTTACGATGAGAAAAATCAGTCCTGGTCTTGGTAAAGTAAAAATATGTATTTTTATAAAATACATTATATTATTAATATGGAATTCTGGGAACGGTGCTCGTTTTTTCGCCAAGCCTTCAATATTATGCATAATATTTATTATGTTTTAATTATTATAATATCATCGCTATTCCGAAAGAAAACATTAAATTTAAAAATGACATATTGAGTTAATAACATCAAAATGTTCCTTATTTCAAACTCCACCGCATGAAATAATACTCTTATTTTTATGAAATTATATTTATACCTAAAAACAGTTTTGTAGAAACAAACAAAACGAAAAAGGTAAGGCATTTCAAACATTTGACAAACTTCAGAGTACAATTACTCAAAACTAGTATTTTTCAATTAGTGTCTTCTTCCAGAACAACGACGATATGTACCTTCAATTGTAGATATAAAAAAAATTGTTAAATTCTTGTTGATTTCCATGGGCTTTATATCAATTATAGAAGATAAAGATTTTTTGAGTTAATTCTTTTATCACATCCGCAGCCTTTTAATCTAAGTACAGTACAGGAGTACTTTCTGTGTTTTTGTAAGCACTCGTTGGTTAGGCTGAAAACATAGCGTACCCTCGCGGCAGATAGGGGTGAACATAAATTCGTTTTTAATCAATATCCCATAGCAACCGTGGTCACAGTAATACTTGAATACGCCTATCAGAGTGTAAATATAGCAATACAAGTTCTATAAGGATTATCAAATATTGTTGATAGATATTCAAAAATATTTGACCATCGTCAGAACTAAGTTTCACAGATCGCTTATATCAGTAATAAGCCGATTTAACAGTAGATCGAAATTGTCAATTTCCGATTAGTTGTTCGCGTTCCATGTAGTTTAAAATTTTTGAGGATTATGAAATAGTCTCTCCCGAGTCCAAACGTATACTATATTGTCACTTATCTGGAAGCAAACATTAAATGGAAAAAATGACATATTGAGTTAGTTAAACCAAAATATTCCTTATTTCGAACTCTACCTTATGGAAGTACACACTTTTTATAGATTATACTTTTAATTTAAAACAGTTTTGTACAAACTAAGTGGAAAAGGTAATTATGTTAATTCTGAGCGCAAAAGGAAAAGGGTGTTGAGCCTAAAATTGGTATTTTTCAGGAGAGCCAAAAGAAGATTTACGTTTGCTTAAATTTGATGAAAAATATGACGTGTTAACGTGAATTTTACTAATTCAGCAGCATTGATTCGACTATACGACTAGCTCCTTTCTTTTTTGCGGCCCCTTGTCAAATTTACTAAAATGTACATTAAGTTTTTAGAGCCATTATTTTTATTTTTCATAAGACTATCGAAATAAGGTGACATATTTTTTTAAGTAGATTTTGTATTATTCGGTTACAAAAATAATAATTCGCAATTTATGGACGTCATAAATGTCTTATACGTTAAACCTGAAACGTTTCCAAATTTCGTTCAATTACATTAACATTTATGTAATTTCAATTATTTATTTTTATCATTTATATATGTTATTGTAGCGGAAATTAAAGTGAAACTCTTCTACTTGAAGAGTTATTCTGTAAAATTACGTTTTTGCAATAACAAGAGTATTTAATACTTTCACTCCAGTGGCAATCTGTCTATGCCCACCACTTTATCACTCGTTTTCAGCTAAGCAAGAGCGAGGCAGGCATTGTCTTTTCTTTAGAAAATAATTCAATAATTCAGCGAACAATATTTAATGTTGTGTTAATAAATAAAAATAGTTGTTCTGCGATGAAATCGTCCGGCGGGTAAAGGGTTAATATTATGTATTGCGATACTCGTCGACATTAGGTCGCAAGACGCTCAGATTGGTCGCAACGTCGCACTATAATAAGCGAAATTCGCGGCTCAAGGGTTGGCGTTTAGTTATTCATTTCGCCACACTCGTTTAATGTGAAATTTTAATATTTTCTTTTGTGAAATTAAAATTCTGAAATGCTGCCAACGTTTAAATGACAACGCAAAAACGTGTTCCAATTAATTACGAAATACGCTCGAAATCACACCAAACTTTTTAGTGTGGTCGAGTGGGTGCGGGTGGGAACCCTAACGAAATATTAATTAGTCTCGGAATAAGGAAAAAATATTAAATAAATAATTCAGTCGGTTAACGCATGAGGTCAATTATATTTGTGTACACACACATGCGCACACTTTTGTCACAGGCGTTTAAAAATCATTTTTTCTTCTTGACTAAGCATTAAGCGCCATGCTCCCAACGTTTGTTTAGCTAGAGCAGTGTTTCTTAATATTGTTGAGGCCATCACCCGCTTTATCACAAGTTAAACCAAATGCATAGTGACACTACATTGTTTATATGAATATCATGGAATGGTTTTCTTGAAATAAGGGTCAATTTACATTAAACTTAATTTAATGTAAGAGAACACGGATACACTAACAAGGGTTAACCTAACTGACTGATTCAAAATAATATTTTTGTTTATGTGTATGTTAAACAAGGATTTCTTGGTAATAAAAGCAATTCATATTTTTTTAAAGTATTTTTTAACCAGGCATGTGCCATCGATTTCTCTCTTTCTCGCTCAATAACATATAAAATGAAAGGTGTGAGCGAGACACAAATGCGTGTGGACGCATGCTCTTGTATCCTATTTGCTTATATACAAGGGAGGTTGTGTTATAGAGATAAAGATATATCCATCGCAAGCCGATGTTGCTTACATTTTTTATTATGTATAGATTGCCAGTAATATGAATATTAAACATATTATATAATATTTGATGTAAAAGAACTACTACACACTATACAAAAAAAATGAATGCACCAGATTGACAAAAATGGCTAATATGATTGCAATACGCAATGATCCAATCACCCACTCGGATTTCGGCACGTTAAGAAACATTGAGCTATTTAAACATTATATGCCGTTACGGAGAGGTTAAAATCATAATTCTTAAATGCCTGCCATCGCTCGTGCAGCGCTCAAATCGTCACTTAGTATCCAACTAGTCCTCGTACAGAGGAAATTTCTTTGACTCATTCACTGCGGAACTAATTACTTAGTAATTAATGGCTTACCGGTTGCCATACAGTAACTAATTACCGTCAACGCACGTCGCGCGTGCTCAGCACGGAGTGAGTTAAGCAGTCCGGGATGTTGGCGACACAAATCACAAATGAGTCGAACTTTGCGATATAAGATTTTTATGTCAATAGCATTGTAACGACATATTTTTTTAAATGAAAACGAGGTATAGTTTTTATGCACACAGTCAATTGTATACCTTAATGAAAATTAAATAGATTTTTCTCTCGTATCAAGAGAGAAGATTATTTTTCAACTGCTTTGCGTTTAAATAGCCTTCACGTTTTCTTAGCAGTGATGTTCACCTCAAATAAGGAAGTTTTTTTGACGTCTACCGTTTATTCAAACCTGGTAACCATAACAACGTTATTTGCCATCATATTAAGATGGTAAAACACTTTTATATGCACCTAAAACAACGTTATTTTAAAAGCACATTACATAAAAAGTTACCGTCAAACACGGGCTTAATCTTACGTTGTTCTACACGTCAGGGTCTTGACGTCACGCATGCAATTACTCGTATCTCATGTTTTTATGATATTGCCTATTTTGGAGGTACACATATTCAAATAATGCAACGCGTTTTATGTATGAAGTTTTTTGAATTTCTTAACCATAACCGCTTCCCACGTGCTGCTTGTACTTATAATGTGACACCGCCCTATACTTACGGGGCGGACAGGGGTCTTCAAAACCCGTCTGCAGACTCTTTCTATTCATGCAAATTTAATATGTAATATCTCTCATAAGGCATTCAAAAATAATTTGTCATATCTGTTTGTTTACCGTTAGAATTAAACAAAAAGCGGATGATGCTTAGGGAAAGAATCACTTGTCCTTCGGCTTAGGGGCTGCGCGGTTAGTGGCCAACACAGCCCTGCGGCGTGGGTCAAAGAGATGACCCTATCATAAAACCACTTGCCGTGTTTTAAATTGAAATTGTGTATTTTAAATTTGTTTGTGTTTGTGTAACTGTCTTCGAGGAATTAAGTATAAACTAACTGCAATTAAAGAGAAAGTATACTGAATACGACCGGGTTTTAATAGAAGACGAAGAAACCTGTGAATTATCCTTTGTCGCCACGCCTGACTCGGGCTGTCAAAGTGTGTTGACGCTCCAACCTTCCCCTCAAGTAGCGGACATTCTACTTCTCTCAAATGGAGTATTCATATTTTCATAATGCAAATATTTACCAAAGGTTGATTAAGCAGTATATTTCAGACTACATACGACGGTGTTTTCGTCAATTGATGTAACCCGCAAAATTTAAATTATTCAGGAGAGAGTGAAAACTGTTTTTATTAAAAAAATTATATGGTGAATTCCACTATAAATCTATAAAATGCACTCCTGTAAATTCTCATGTCTGCAGGTATGGAATTATACGTAGGGAGTGTTGGTATAATAGTGGCTTACATCCAGTGGCCGGCTCAGAATATTTTACTTAGACACACAATAACTTAAATTATACTTAAAACAATGATACTGCGCATAACAATTTTCGTGATTTACTCAAAACTCTAAAAACCTTCGGGAGCGTGTTTAGTAACTCACATAAAAACTGTGATTATACTTCGCTAACCAATTGCTCTACACTTTTATTCTGAAGTATGAAGTGTAGTAATGGCTTTAAACATCACATACGCCTATGCCTCTTGATTCAAATTCATTCTATATTATTGTTGATCAGAAAATTTAAACTTAACCTCTTAATCATTGCTATTAGGTAAGATTTTATCACAAACGCCTTCTTTGCATTTTATGAAACCTTTTAAACGTATTAGAAACACCCTGTGGTGTAAATTTTTATTGGTGGCTCTATTGTAAAATTGAAATGTACACAATCAAACATTAATTCTGTAGAAAGAATAATACTTTAATGACGTAATTGAAAATACACGAGTTAATGTAACATAAAAATTATTTAATTATGAGTTCTCGAGGAAATTCTCCTGGCGTTTACTTTCGCTGTCCGGATGTTTCGGCGTATGAAGTTGATAGTTACGAAACTAAATTTACCCAGCTGTTTGTAACAGTCATTTTTTATTATGTAACTACAATAATTAAGATTTAAAAGTTGATTTACACTTCGTCAAGTTTGAAATTAATAAGTTATAAAAGGTTAATTAAACGAAAGTTAATTAAAGGAAAGTTTGTTAATTAAAATTCGCTTCGTAATTTACTAACTTATATAATAATTATAAATCTTTTGAAAAACATTGCATACAATTCGAAGCTCGGAAGACTTCTTTGGACGCTATACCTATTATATTGCAAAATGGTAAAGATGAAAGTATTCCAACAAAGTTCATCCACTAGCCACTGAGGGAGATGAGTTTTTGGTATACCCCAAACCAGAGAGTGTCACAACGATGCTTTGTATAAATATTTAAGAAATCAATTTTTTTAAAAAATGTTGTATAGAAACAGGAAATAAATATTGATAAATTTTGCCTGTAGTGAATGATACATATGTAGGGATACATGACGCCGTGAATTTGCGAATTGTGAGATCTGAGTAAATGTTTTGTCTTCGGTCAGCGAAAATTATAATTGTTTATAAAGAGAAAAAGTTTCAATAAAATGACACTTTTATCAAGTCATCATTTCACACAATGGTTAGGAAATGTGATAATACCGAGTGCAAAGATAAGTAAATGCGTGATTGTAAAAGAAGACTGTCTGCAAGCGTGAGAATTATCATATGCGATTTTTGGAAAACGCAATACAACGAGAGAAGAATATATAAAAATGATCATCAGTTTCTCGCCACTCTCCGACCGTGTAACATCCACTCCGAGACTGCATTATCGACCTCAACATCATAATCATCCGTCCTGCGGCTTAATCACGTCAACATTCAACATCGGAATCACATATTCCTAAACATACCTTCAAGGAAAAATAAAAACCACTGTTCGCGTATCAAACCTAATGAATGTTCTTAAAAATAGCAAAATACTTTTAAAACTATGTTTTTCCGATCATGTAACCAAATGGCAAACACTGTTGGACTTTCGTTCTACATTAGGTCGTAAACCGAGACAGACTCTTTCACACATTGTGTTTTTTAAGAATTTATTTATAAAGGTAGCCTTTTAAGTAATCGTTCCTTCCAATACAACTTCTATACATCCTAAATAAATGACGAAAAGAAAACGAATAGTTGTCAACGCCTATAAGTTAGCCGCATTTTTCTATTCTTATCCTATCCAAAATTGAGTTGTGGGAATTCCCCATTAGGATTTCATATATTTTATACATTGGAAGCTTATACAATAAATTAAATATGTTTAGTATTGTTATTAATTGTTAGTGAAAAGCATAAAACAATATGTATCGTATATTGATATAAACCATCTTCATATTAATTATATTTTAGTTTTTTCGCGCTTTCTCATTTGATGAAGTTATTTTCTATTAATGAGGCATTGCACCGCTGTGTTGTTGTGTAATTGTGTTGCTCGCTGGACAAGAATGAGTCGCGTGGCGTGTCGGGGGCTCGGTTTCGGTTTGTAATGAATCATCGTATGAATAAATGAGTGGCAGTAGGTTACTGCTTGCAGTTGCGAGCAGACAAACTTTACTGCTGGCCGTTCGTTCCCTACAGAACCGCACTCAGTACACCAACGCAGCCCCATGACAACGTTATAACTAAAATTATAGCTAATGGCACACAGCACATTCTAAGCAATGACAGATTACCTGCAATTTCAGCCATATAAATTTTATACATTATTTTAATTCAACAGATAAAAAAATCAAAACGAACACGAATTCACAGATTTTGACACAGAAAATTTCATTAGCTGTTGGCTATAATTTTACTTAATATATTAATTTAATTTCAATTAACAAAACAATTAACCACCGAGGACTAGCTGTGAGCCAAGTGAGCACATACTTATTTTTTAGAGAAGCTACTGATAAAATTATGAAATAACAAGATGACTAAGATTACTAATTGTAAGCAAATTCCTTTCTCTACCCATCGTTTCCTAAAACATCTGTGGAAAGGCAAAAGGACGTAACCCAAGTACAAAAAATATTTTTTATATCCCACACAAAACGTAAATTGGAAACATTGTGATTATCGAAAAAAAAAATTGAAAAAAATGGAGGGATACGTCCTTCTGCTTTTCTAAAATCGATATGAACTCATAATGGGAATTTAAAAAAACGAGTTTTACGAAAACTGGTTGCTGACATTCATATTATATAAGACAGCAAACAGTATGTGTCTAGGAAATGACAACTAGTTACTTAGATACTTCATATTTGCCCAATATTGATCGTGATCGAATATGGTGAGCGTGGTGTGATGAATTCATCTAAACGGCAAATATATTTTGGAAAAAATATAAATGAATCAGTTTTGTTAAAAAATAACGCAAAAATACACTTTTCAATTGGACGCTGTTGGAACAAAACTGTTTAACCTTTTACAGTCCATGCTAAGAAAATCACTTTACCAGCCGTGGCAGACACAGGCTGCGTCACTTTTTAAAGCTAATTGATCACTTTAAAAGGGTTATTCTGTTTGTAAATATCATATTTTTATCGGTTTACACTTTATTTTGAGTCTAGAGTTTGCAGTTAACATATTTTCGTATAATATAATCGAGCTATGGACGACATAAAAAAAACATGTCTCACTTCTGCCTTATACAATCTGTTTCAAATGTAAACTTTTAAAGTTGACTAAGATAACAAACACAAGCAACCGCGTGACGTGCCGTTCTCTCTTTCTCGCTCAGTCCTATTTAAAGTGAAGGGTGCGAGTGAGACAACAGCTTGCGGGCACTTGCTCATATACAAGTGAGGTTATGCGATAGAGATAGTAACTCCACCACATGCCGCTATGTAAAAAATAAATAATAGCGACGTTGCATCCGGTCCTCTCTCCCTCTAACTAATACAATTTCTCGCCTTGTCTCAACTTAGAATAATATATCGCGAGTCACTCTTGCGTATAATATTTCATACATCGCTATAACTTTCATTAGGCGTTCAGTCCTCGCTCCCCCCTAGCTAATGACATTTTTTACATTGTCTCAACTTAGCAAATATATATCGTGCGTCACTCTTGCGTATAGAATTTCATATATCGCTATCACTTTCATTGAGTTCGGCATAGTAATAACATCAGAATTTTATTAATTTAATGAAGAAGACATTGAATCGAACTACTTATTTATTTTTATTTTAATGCGTAACTATTTTATCTACAAATTGCTAAAATCAAAAGTTTATATGAAACCTAATAAGCGACATATTAATATTTTCAACACGTATGACAATCTTGGTGACTCTATGGCAACGGGAAGGTTAAAGCAAAAAAGCCAATTTTTCGAGCTATTCATGTTTGATATTTTCTGACTCTATAAATGTAATTCAATATAATATATACCATACATTAACTATTTAATGTTGGGATTTTTAACTGGCTTTGAATGCGGCCCTGAGGGGTGCGGTGAGTAGTATATGACGTCATAGAGGCGTCACCCTTTTCTCCCAGCACTCGCACACAAGCCAAATAAAGTTTTCAAAGTTTTCACGGAGTAAGTATAAGTTTTTAGACTCATCAAAAACAGTTAAAATAAATCACCAAACTTAAAGCAAAGTATAGTTATTGTATACTATGATAAATTATTATAATACATAAGAACACATTTCCATGATATGGTACAGTTATAAAAATAATATAATATTTAAAGTACATACCTTACAGCAGTACTATCTTATAAAATAAGTATGGTTTTTTTTTATATTATATTTGTCTGTATTTATCTTTTTGTCTGTTTGTAACGCACAAAACAACACTTAGCTTGTGTACGATTACCAATGCGCAGACTCCGAGAGTGTGTGTGTCAGCGTGTGTTGAGCAAATTTCGGCAGGTGAAAATGCCACTTGGTGTATAATATAGCTTGAATTACAAAGAGTATATAATATAATACAATATTGAGTGAAGGTAATACATTTCATGACATTAGTCGAGTGATGCATCATGCGCCTATTTTTTGCGTGACATCGGTCGTCGAGGGTCTTGGCTTATGTCAGACTCCCCCAACCTTTTTTAAACAACGTCTTCTCGGAGCATAGTAGGGTAACAAAAAGTCCCTACCCTAATATGATATCAATTATTTTTTCCTCGCAACGTGGTGAATGAATCATCATAGCATTGAGTATTGTATTGCTAAAAAAAAGTATCATGATAAATTGACTATGAAAGGCCGTATAAACTATCCATATAAGGGAGGGGGCTTGTTGGAATAATAAAGTTTAACAGATAATGATTGCCAAATTTTTTTTATCATTTTCGCTCCCAACGTGGAGCATATGGTTTCGTAATTTAGGTATCTCAACAGAAATTTTCTATGAGAACTGCTTGCTACTCAATTGCTCAACCTCTCTTTTTTTTCGAAAAGAGTAAGGATAGAAGGATAGGGTTAGGACAGGACTAGTGGTTAGCTAATCGCTCTCGCTACACCACGTTTTTGAGGATCGGATGGGTGGAAGGGAAGAGTTTTAGACATCACAAACATGCATGACTACGAACAGAAATCGATAAATCATCCGAGACATCCGTAACCGTAGCCAATAAAAGAGGCATTTTAAACATTTTTTCTTTTGTTTAACTGATTGTCGTATGATTAAAATTAAGTTTAAGCAGGCATGTTGCCGTGTAGTCAACGACGCTATAATCGTCAACGGTTGGGGTTAACGAGCTTGAATCTCAAAAATTTTCACTCAATTTAAGAATTTGTATCAAAATTCCCTCTCACCCGTCAGACTCTAAAAACGTGGCATAGCGAAATCAATTTGCTAACTAATAGACCTGTTCTAGCTCTTTGCTTTTATCTTCACTCTCTCTAAAACAAAAGAGGTCGAGCGATTGAGCTACAAGCAGTTACACTCCATATTAAGATATTTTTTAATTTTAAACTTACCCCTTACTTTTGCTTAACGATTTTCGCAAATTCTACTTTGTATGGTTACAATTTCGTAACATTAAATCTAAATTCTGCGCGATCCTATAAATATTTGACGTACTTTGCTGAAATCTGTTGCAACAATGTTAAAAATGAAGACAGATTATGAACAAAAGCTTAACTATTTTCCGAAAAGCTTCATAATTTTACTGATATGCAGTTTCATGGAAACATATCCTTGAGTACGGAAGCTGCTTGACACACGTTTAATTTTAATATAGATTCCTTTTTTTCCTTATCTAAACAGAAAAACTTATGGATTGATTAATTTGTGGCCTATCATTCAGCCAAGATTTTTTTCTTTTTTACAAATTGAGAAATATAAATAAATAAACAATTAACATAACTTTATCATTTCACTGGTTGTATTACTAATTGTGACTTTTAGTTTCATGGTTTGGTTTCTGTTCCTCGAGAATTTGGCTCAAATAAATTAATTAATCCATGGCCCAATTAAGCGGAATCGTACGTGTTCTAAATGACATTAATGTATAAGTCATAGTCTCTAATGAGAGAAAATATTTTGTCATATTTAGCATTATATCTTATAATTGCCACTATGTGTAAAGTTTTTAAATATTAAAATACATGAAATAAACTCGATGATATTTGTTTTTATTCCCTCGAGAGAAATTCGAGGAGAAGTGACATCACGAAAACCGATTTCGAAGAACTTAAATTTTTATTGAAAACATATTGACATTGCTGGAACGTGATCCCAGAGTCATCCAATTGCTACAGGCAAGTTGTTACCATTAGACTACTGAAGTCGAGAATATGTTATATTATAATACAAGGAATTAAAATAGGACGGAAGAATTGTAGCAACGTATTTTACGCCCCAATTAGTCCGCTACCATTATGTGGTTCACAATATTTTTTTTTTATGTTCTTATCATAATTATAAGTCGGTGTTAACTGTACAGTATCGCTTAGTGTCTTATTTGCTATTATCGCATAGTGCAATATAGAAGTATCCTGGGAGCAATCTAGAGCCACATTAAGTAGCATTTATTGTCGATAATAATAATATCCATTTATTCGACTACGTAGCGTTCTAGCACTAACGCTGACAGCGAAATAATGATAAAATATGTTCTTAAATGTTAATTTGCAATAAATCTTTCATTGTATCAGGCTGACGCGGCCACGCGATAGCGGTAAAAATGGATACTTCTGTAGGTATATAGCTACAAAGGGAACAAATTTATGGCCAACCGATGACCGCTATTTTATGGCAGGTAAGTACCTTTTGTCGATAGCATATTATTGACGTAATAAAACTCTTGAATAATTGCCCTTTTACGATATCTACATTATTGAGGCGGTAACTGGCATTAAATTATATACAAGGTACTAACTCTAGTTTTGAATTAATTAAAAATACACATTGACTAAAGATTAAAAAAAACACGTCAAATTAAGTAAAAAATTCACTTAATATGATTACACCCAGACTAGTTTCGCTAATCATAGCAAACAAATAATTTTAATTGATACAACATTCAGACAAGTAAATTTTCTGTACATGTGTTAGATGTGTAGTCTGACGGACGACAAAGAATAGCTATCTATACCAGTGCTCCGCAACCGGTGCGCCGCGAGACGATCCCAAGTGTATGTCACCCGGCGCAGCTCGTCCAAAATGAGTATTTTGATATTGTAAAAAAAATGAAGAAATTCAGTTGCTAAGTAAGATCTCCGTTGATATTATTGTCATTGAAACAAATATAGTATTGAATGCCTGAAAATCATCAACTCTTTAAAATAATGCAGGGGTTCACGTCGTTGCCTTCGGTTACGGATGTCAAGCCACTGTACAAGTGACGGTACGTACAAATCTACTGAATGTCTAGTTCTAAATTGATTCACAATTTTTATTCGTTTTTGGTACAACATTATGTAGATAAAAACTGAGTAATTAATGTATCGTACAAAAGTTATGTTGTATTTACATATTATTAATAAATATAAAATTTATTTAAACGATTTATAGATATCTGTACATATTTGAAAACAAACCATGGGGACTAAATGACAAGATTGTAAAAATAACAAAATTGTAAAAACACATGTAATAGATATTTTGCAACAAATTATATTTATTTATTAAAAAATTTACCTGCAACGGCGCAATCTTCTGCGTCGTAGGGATTATGATTAAAAAAAGGCAATTAAATATTTTGTCAATATCTCATTCAATTAACGGTCAGTAAATATTAAAGGAAGTTTAGGTTAAGCTAGGTTAGGATAGATTAGGTTAGCTAAGTAAAGAAGATAAAATAATAAATTACATTTAATTTAATAACTGATCATTTTGTATGAATTACTGACCGTTTATTTTATTTACTGACCACGTGTATACCGACCATTTGTCGAAATAATTACTGACCCAATAAATACAGACCTTAAAAAAAATACGACTGTGTAATTTAAAAACAGCCTTAACTCAACAGTATTGTAAATATAAAATCATTATTTTTGGAGAAAAAAATGGAAGGAGATGAGGGGCAGTAAATTCAAGGACTGCCCCAGGCAGCACCAATCCTAGCTACGTCACTTCCTTCCATCCATCCGATCCTAAAAACGAGAAGTAGCGAGATCGATTAACTAACCACTAGTACTGTCCTAGCCCTATCCTTTGATCCCTAGTCTCTTAAAAAAAACATACATACAGTCCTACCCCTATCCTCTCTCTCTCTCAAAAAAAAAAGAGGTTGACTAACTGAGTAACAAGCAGTACCTGTAGAAAAACTTATGTTCTGTTCCAGATCGGGAGTGGACATTGTTGAAAAGAAATGGTAGTAGTGCTTAGGTGCGCCATGGGTGACAAATGGGCCATGGGTTGCGGAGCACTGATCTATACAATAATATGATTGTTTTAAGAAACCAAATGCATCGTATTTGTATGAATGCTGTGCTTTTGGAGCAGCTTAAGCCAGAATTAATTAATATATTGACTGTAAAAAGATTCATATTGTCAAATTGTAAGGCGCCAGGAATCTTGAGCTGACCAAAAAACAACACGGAGAAGCCCTCAGTAGACTCTCGACCCTTGGACCACTATTGAAAGAGATGGGTGGACAACATTAGGTTGATATAAAAAGAGAAGGAAACTTACTCTCAAAAGCAAGCTGCTCCTCTATGCAGCAATAACTCGCCCAATTATGGTGTACGCTACTCCGGTATGGGCTTATGCTCACCACAATCATCTGAAGACTCTTCAGATTATTCAAAATAAATCATTGCGACAAATATGTGACGCTCCGTGGTACGTACGTAACTCGCTACTACACAGAGACTTAAAAGTACCTATAATTCGAGAGTTCGTTCGCAAAATGTCTCAAATGTATCACAGTGATGTAGGCAAACATTATAACCCAACGATCTCTTACTCACAAAATTACGATGAGACAATACTTAAGAATCGGTTTAGACCGAGAGCAGTTCTGCTCAACAACCCCCCATAGATGTAAACAGGGATTTTTCTTGTTAAAATTAAATAAACACGACCCCTTGTAATAGAAAATGACTTTCCTCTGGATGCTTCCTTGCGTATTGCATGTGCATGTGTGTATCTGTGTAGGTGCGGTATGCAGAGAGGTATATTTATATAAATGCAATTGGTGCCCACGTGAATTGGCTTCATTGTGGAATGCTTAGCTCCGCAGCGATCACGCCCTTCTATCTGCGACGATGGAAGTGGAAAAAAAATAACATTAGATATGAAGGAGACTCAAAGAACTATACGCTAATGCGCCTTAGGACTTAATGCTCCATAAATTGATATCAAAAAAATATATATATATTTTTATATGAAAACTGAACTCTTTTACAATTGACAAAGCTTACTCGCTGAATTAAACAAATATTCATATTGTAAAATAAAGTGGATCAAATAGTCTTTATTTTTTATATAAATAGATTTTAGGTTTTTATTATGTAATAAACTGAAAAAAAAATTGTCCGCGTAGAATGTAGATAAGGAATATTACATTAAAAGTTTAAAGAATAAACGATGTCCTAGAGTTTTCAAGATGGATGGCATAATTTAAATCCAAGGCAGTAAACGAACGGGAACAAAGGGGTAAAATAATCATTTTTGCTCTCGTAGAAGTCCAAGTCAAACTGTACCAAGCTGCTAATTATAACGGAAAGGACAACATAGCTGAGTGTTTTGGGCATAATCTAGAGTTTTAGAAGGAAAGAAAGTTTCATCTTTACAAAGAAGGATGATTTAATGTTTCAAACTCGTTATTGTACTTTTTTAGCCGTGTTTGTTCCCACTGAGTGACATATGGACTTGTAATGAAGGACCACAACTAATCACATAATATAACGAACACTACTTGCAAGCAAGTTGCTCTAATTCTCTTTTAATAAAGGGTAGGTAAATAAATAAAACGTTAGGAAAGAAAAAATTGTAAGATAAACACTCTATATACATCCCATTATCATGAGATAGATGGAGATGTTGGAAAATATCACAAATATCCATGCCTCTTCTGAGGAAGATTTTATGACAGTTTCCATTTTGAGATTTGAACCTGTTGTTGTTGATTGCAATGAAATTTAAAAAGAAATCGTTATTTTGGATTCGAATTTAAATAAAATGTAATGTTTCCCAACATTGCCCAAAGTAATATTTCTTAACTTGAATAAATTTAAAGAAACAGAGTTATTCTACTGAAACTATCTGAAAAAAACTATAAAAATGATTGATCAGAAAAGAACATCGTACACTTTAAGATTCATCTACAAAAGTACATTTCATTAGCCTCGTAATGCTCCACTATTGGTAAAAATGACATAAAAATGAAATGGAATGTACACTGCAATATATTATTATATTATAACTGCAAATTTAACGTCACGGTAAGCTGAAAAATAAACGACGGCCTACTCCATAGCGAGGGTACCTGCGGCCTTTTGATTGAATCAAATTTTTTGTAAGTCAATAAAATAATTTAAATTATATCCAATTAATTCTTTTTGAACTCGGTCAAATTATATTGCATATAAGTGAGTGCAACCCTCCGATATGAAAAGGAAATCACCCCTGACCTAGAAGAACTTTTACCAAGATTGATAACGGTGAAATAGATTGAAAAACCTTTATACTCCGATAAGGAGCTGCTATTGACGAAATTCAATGAAGGCGAATACCAACGGAACATAGCGACTAAATAAATAATGTTAAAGTCAGATTCTACATGCATCATTCTTTTACGAATTAATTAATTTTAAAATAAGGAATTCAATAAATCAGCTGCGTTTTGTGACGAAAGGTCATCAGAGGTTAAGCGATTTTTAAATAAAGAACCAAAGAATAATATTGAATTCTATTTCGCTGCGTTGGCCGAAATGGCGCCGAGATCTAAAAATACCCCCCCCCCCCCCCCCGAGTTGATTTCCTCTCACAACACGTCCCGGCAATTTTTCCGCTACGGCTCCGCGAAAACTTTAGCACGTGATGGAAGATGATGCTACGACTCTACGACGCTATGGTGCTACGCGGTTAGTTTACATATTTCTCATTATGCTAAAACGTTCTGGATAGCAATGTACCTACTTGAAGGGTGGTATAAACAAAAACAATGAAGCTAAATACAAACGTCATGTGAAGGAAAATATTAAAAATAAAAAAATTGTGAGCATGTTATGTGTGTTACGGTAGCGAAAATTGTGCGCCTTTGAATATTGTTAGATTCTTAATATGGAGTGAAAAATGTTAAGTGCTTTCTTTTATTTGGTTCTTAATTTTACTTCTGTTTACATAAACATAAAGAAAACAATATGTCCATTGTGCTAAAAATAATATAAAAAATAAAGAGGTTAATATTGTGCACCTGAAAGTCATACAGTTGTACATACATTTATATAAAAAATATTAAATATTTGACATTACAGTCAAGACGTCATTTGTTTTTTTTTAAATCATATGAAGTCAAACTTTATAAGAACATTTAATATATCCCAAGATATACTCGAGAAGAAAAGACAAAACTTAATTTAAAGATTGAATTAATTAATGAAACTTTTCTATGACACCAAAGAAACTAACATGATTCAAGATATTTCTTTCTGAACCTGATACATAACTGATTTTAAAATTAACACTTTTTTTACATATACATCGTATTGAAAATCTTGAATAGACGGCAAGAAATCCCCCTACCTACAAATCTAAAATTCTTCGCCTAGTCGTTCAGCAAAAATTTTATTGGAAATTCATAATCAAACGTGTCATATAAATTTTAAATATAATCATCTTTGTTACAACAAAATAACTTTGATGGATTTGGCAGACAGTTGTTAATCTTGGTTGTATTACCAGGTGTTACACGTGTTTCGCATTTTTGATAGCATCTTTGTGTTGATATTTATTTTAATACATATTTTCAATATCTACTCTACGAAATATTAGTATAGTTTTACCATGTCATCACACTAGCCGAGAAAAATTGGCATACGTTAATAATTCAGTGAATTTATGCAATTGCAGCTAAATGTCTGTTCTGTGATGTGTTAATATCATTTGGTCAACCCTACCTAATCCTGAAACGGGACGTATTGCAAACGATAAGCATACAGATAACCTTTTCTTCGTCTTTCACATAGCCCTCTTTGAAAAATTAAATCTAAATACTGACTGAAAACAGTTATCATGAAAACGTTTTTATTTATGTGCTCTATTTTGCGAAAATATCTTTAAAATGTTGACACATACGAAGTTAAGTAATGGTAACGCAAACTTAAAATTATCACTAGAAACATAGTCAAAAATTGTACACTTAAATATTTAATTGAATATAAATCGAGCACAATAAACTAAAAAAAATATCAACTAAATAAAATGTATATATCGGACGATCAGCATATTTTTTTCACGTGCTTAAAAAATGGTTTATCTGCCTAAAATAATATTTTTCCAAATTTGCAAAATTTGTATAAAGTAACATAGACGGCATTTTGAACGTGGCGTGGATATAACCTATTCAACTCAATACCGTGTTCAAACGGATTATTTCCATTGAATGAATTTCAAAGACTTATAATATCACGTTACAACATGATTTTGATATTTGAAAGTTATATATAGCTTCATATGATAATACTGATATAATATATATATATTATGTATTGATTCTCATATATAAAAATACGTAATTTTGATTTCGAATAATTTTAGGTAAATAATTAAATAAACTATTTATTCATATTTTATTTCCCAACTTAATGGCAAAAAAATTTAGACTACTGTATAAGTGGGGCTTAAAATTTAATTAGCTATTATAACACATGTATCAAAATATACTGCGATACAGAAAAACAAAAGTGACTATATGATTTTATTACATCTTTGATTCTTCAGATTAAGCCAGAAACGTTGAGTCCTTGCACGTAGCCATTAAAATTGAAATTGTTCAGGAGACAGTAAAAACTGTTTTTATCGAAAACATTGTATGGTGAGTTGCGTTATGAACCTTTGAAATGCACTTCTGTCAATTCTCATGTTTGCAGATACGGGATTATACGTAGGGAGTGTCGATATAAAATTGGCCTACATCAAGTGGCCAGGTCAGAATTTTTATAACTATAACCAATGTAAAATGATGTTCCCCTTACAAAAAGTGGTCAATTTATTTTTCTAACTTACATCATTTGGCCGAGACCTGTTCTGTCGTCTTGAAAATAAGTTCCAATCATTAACTCATTTTCGTATTTGTTTAGAGCTATTGTCAATTACGTCCAGTACGTTTAATAACGTTAATTTGTTTTTGTAATTTTACATATATGGAATAATTAAATGGAAAATTTTTTAATCTCAAATGTAAGCTGAGCTTTCTTTTATGTCAAAACTCTGTTACCCTGATCGCTATCGCTATTTAAATCAGAACTTCAAACTGTAATTTTTTCATTTCATCAACTTCATATTAATTTAATCTCAACTGAATAATCTTTTATAGACTTTAATATACCATATGTCACACGCTCTTGAACTTTGACTACGTGAAAGTAAAAAGTAATATTGAAAATATCTCAACTCATACGATGAACAATAATACCATATTGTACACAAAATTTAGCATTGTTTGTGAAGTTTCTGAATCACGAAAATTGAAATAAAGTAAGAAATAATTCATCAAATTACTGAGCTTTGTAGTTTGTATAGTATAATGTATAATACGCAAGATTGTTCGTTGGTCAAAAACAAAAAAAAACTTCATAAGCGAACAAAGCAGTGGAATCGTTATCGTATACATGTTGAAGAAAGTTGTTTTCATTATGTCTTTCACCCAGGATTTATTCTATAGTTAAAATACTTACTTGGAAAAAAAGAGATTTCGGAATAATCCAAAACTAGAATCTATACGTTACTTTAAAGGTGTTAACTGTCAATTCTTTGTGGAAAAGCATTATATTTTAAAAATAAAATGAACTTCTTCATTCTCTTGCATCTGTGTATCGCAGTTCTTCTACATTATGTTTAGATTAAATTTTATTTCAATAAATTCATTTCAACAAAGTGACAGTTTGATTTATTGTTTTTTTGGATGTGTGTTAAATGATTTCACTATTTTAAAGATGAGGAAACTATGCTCTAGGTCAGAGGTAGTCAACCTTTCTATAACTTCCGCCCATTTTTACATATTTTTAATTATAAAATAATGATTTTTAATTTTTAATTATTTTAATTTTTTTTTTGAATCTAACTTTTTATTTTTACTGTATAAAGAGTACATATTAAAGAAATAGTATGAATTGAAAACTCTCACAAATTGAAGTAGGTACTGTGTTTACAAACAAACAAGTCGAAAGTTGACTGCTAGGCCAGTATATGACAAATATTTTGTTTTATTCAGATAGGTAGGTATAAGCGAGAAAAGTGAAGTTAGAGGTAAGGACAAAATGACCCCATCCCTGTGCACCCCTACCCTCAACCGTCGGGTTAACGTAGCGAATTGTCTTCAAGTAAACTGAGCTGCAAGTCATGTTTCAAAGATGATGTAAATGAAAACAGACAAAACAGCTAAATTACCCACTACCCACCATGAAAACGTTAACCAACTACTAGTGGGCGGTACGGCCAGGTTGACTACCAGTGCTCTAGGTGAATGAATTGTAATGAAACAAATGCAAGTGACTGAATCCTGGGTAATCCTGCGACACTAATAAAATAAAATATAAATACGCTTGATGTTTTCTGCGTCATTGGATACAGATCCATATAATCAACGGCTGGCAAAGCGATAGTAGGTGGAGAGCGGAAAGTTAACTCTGGGGCTGTTCTAGACTGATCATAGAGAGTTCGATAAAGAAGAAAAAATGCAATTATAAAATTTCAATGAATCGAAGTCGGTAATAAAATGCTAAATATCCCACCGAGCGTTCTAGAATTGGTATATTTTCGGAATTAATAATGTTGGTTTTATTATTATAATATATTTTCTCAGTACGAAAACAAAGTCAGCCGAGCAGCCAGCCAGTGGTTAAAATGCAAATATTTGCGAACAAAAAGCGTTGCCTGATTGCCCGAGACGAATTTAATTTAAATTCAGAAGATAAAACGCTTAATCATTTGACAGACTATACAGACAAATGCTGAAAACAGCGGCTCCCAAACGTGAAGCAATAATAAAAGCTTAAACATGTATTGTTACATTACTCACGTGTATACACTGCTTTCACTAGCCGTTTCGAGGAACGATTAGTATCACTGTGCCGTAGATATTGTAGTAAACATACAAAATATTGTTTTTAGCCCACACAAAACATGTATTAAATTATATAAATTGTGATTATCTTAAAAAAAAAAGTTTGAAAAGATAGAGGGATAAATTCTCTTGCCTTTCTACGGCCGATATATAAATAAATAGTGTATTAACATGTTTTGTGTGAGTTATATACAATATTTTTGGTGTGTGTTACGTCCTTTTTCTTTTCCACAGTCGATATGGCAACCAAAACTATCTGTCGTCTACCAGTATTTTCACTTCTTTCAAGGTTATGCCAGCATTTTGTACTTCTACCAAATACTTTATATATTATTAAAAAACATTCCAGGTCACTACTACTTAGTTGGAGTGAAGAAAAAGGAATTCTAGTTAAAGCATTTCTGAGACATTAGCATCGTATGACCAAGTCAAATACGATGACATACCTTGGCTGCTGTAGTAACAAGAGACGGCGAAGTCCGTCCGACAAAAATTATCAATACCAATGTGTTAATTAAGCTGCTTACATCTTTTTTCCTCACCAATTTAAAATGAGTTTTTGAATAAATTTATAGTATTATGGCGGCTAGTACACTTCTGCCTATATTTTAAATAGCTTTCTTAGGAATGCATCATAATTAATTAACTGGGAATTTGATTACTATATATAATAAATCATATATAGTATGTACCATCGAAAAAAATGTTAATTATACTTATATCAATACAAGCCTAATAGCACGCTGCAACAATTTTTTAAAAATCTTTTTTTATATTTTGCAGTTGAATACGTAGAATTAAATTAAATTGGTATGGGTTAAAAAAACATTTTTTTACGCTGGACAAAATCATGTAATCCGGATTACTATAGAGTTTTGGAACCAGTCAAATAAAAGCAAACTCGCCCGAAAAATCGAAAAGCGCGAATATCAACATCAAAATACACATTCATCAGAATCGCGGAATTTCTGGCAACACCCAACCCCCAACCCCCAACCCCCGCCACCGACTCACCACTAGATATTATTATTTGTTTGTTTGTATTTATAAAACATAGATTTAGAGTGAAACAAATCTGGGCAGTCGAGTTTTCAAATCCTCTGATTACCACACCAAAGTGGGCGAAATGGAAAAACAGACGACCAAAAAGAGTAACGATAGTATATCTATTTATATTTTAATATCACATATATTTAATATTGAAATTTTTTACTATATGGAATAATCTTCTATATGATAATTTTGACAGAAAAATTTAAAATTTAGTTAACCTGTGGCATGAATGTGTTTAATGTTTTTTGTTTGTAAGTTGATTATGATTTATTTGACCACCTAATTTATCATTATTTTTATCAATTTAGACTAGATGCAGTATAGATCATCTAATGAAAAACAACCACATCTGCATTTTTACAGCTTGGATAAAGTTGAGTTTGAAGGTTTTTCGAATATTAATTAAAAATAAATTTTCTCCGCATTTTCTTACGGCTTTTTTGATTTTACCTACTAAAATTAATGTAAAAGAAGCGCATTCGTGACTTACATTGGTTTTAAATTTGAAATATTTTGAAGTCACCTCAATTGTTAACCAACATTATAAATACATATTATATTAAATCTTTAATAGCCATAAAATTATATGACATATTTATTTTATATTTTTATAATAAAATCCAGGGGTGAGGCATTCGAGTCGAAGTCGTAAAAAACGGGTGACTGCGACTAATTTTTTTACAGAACATTTTTTTTTAATTACGTAATAATGAATGTGTATTAAACTTTGTACATATCTTTATATTTATTAAAACGTTTTTTATTAAATTAATTTATTTGCGTATATTAATGTACTTGTTTCATTTGTATATCCGCCTTTAATATTTCTTTGTCCTTCAATATAAATATATATTTATAAAATGAAAAATTTGGCTATTTGCCAATTGGTTGATTGGTGTTTAATTTGAAGATCAATTACACATAAATAGCAGAAGTAGGAAAAAAACTAATACAACTTGAACAAAATTAGACTTCTTTTAGTTTTAATCTGAGCCTGAATCGATGTCACGTTTTTTTTAATGATCTGGTAAAATAATATGAAATGTTTAAATTTTTTGACACTTAAAACTCAATAAACGTGATTCACTGGTGATTATTTTGTATTTGTTGATCAATCTGGTATAGATAGCCGTACAAAATGAATTTGAGACTCAAAGTGAATTAAATACAACATTTTGGTAACACAGTTTGTCTTCACTTTTTTTACCCTGTGCGATTTTATCATTATACTTTTATGATGCCATTTTTCCACGCACAACAAAAAAGTGTAAAAAGATTGTAAGCTTTAGTTACAGATATTTTGACAAAGACATAAGATAATCCTGATATATAATTAATCATGTTAAAGCCTTTGTCAAAAAAAACCTTCTCAATAATAATATTATTATCATTCATAAAAAAATTTTCGATCAGTTGACGAAGATTATATTTTATTCTGAGAAGTAAGCCAATACAAAAATGCCATTCTTCAAAATGACTAAAACATAGATGACTTAATAATGTTGCTGCCTGTCCTATTCCATTTCAATTCCTTGACCCATATGATCACATAACCTAGTTTCCCGAGCACTTACCGACACGAGTACGCTTTCATTTGTTTTAAATAAAGATATGTCAATTATTCATCACTGTTGAAATTTTTTCTTATCTGTATCACCATATTATTGAAAAATTATGAAATGATTAATTATTATACTCAAACAAATTCATTGACAAAAGTAACCATATCCACCAATGTGGAGCATATGTACTCCTGATAGGCAAGTAAAACAACAGTAGTTTTATCTAAAACTATTCGTAAATCAGTTAATCAACCTCTCTGTTCGGGTACGTAAATAAGGGTGTGGTAAGATAAGATTTTTTCAACCATGTCTGTTCAACTTTGCTTTCAACAATGAACCATCAGTTGTTTTACAAAAAAAATGTAGATATTCAATTAACCAACCTCTCAATTTTGAAAAGAGTAAGAAAAAAATAATAGGGCTATAACAGGAAAAGTATGTATCTTTTTTTAATGGAATGAAAGCTTCACATATATTTATGCCTTTTAATCCATATAGACTGATGAATTAAAAAACCCACACAAAAAAGTATTGTGTATAGCCCAAACAAAACGTGTAATTAAATTGTATACATTGTGATTATCGAAAAAAAAATGTTTTGAAAAGACGGTGGGTTTCTACAGTCGATATATTATATATTTATATATAAATACAGTGTATTAGCACGTTTTTTGGGAGTTATACATAATATTTTTTTGGTGTGGGTTACGTCCTTTTTCCTTTCCACAGTCGATATAAATAATAGACGACTAGTGTTCAGCCAATAACATTCTATCTCATTTTCAAGGATATTGGTTAGAGGTCGAACAAACGAACTAAACATCCCAGAAATCTATATCTTTTTTTATTTTTGAATTTAAAAACTAATGTATAAAATTTTCCATCACAAGGTTTTGAGAGCTTGACTACGCAACTTAAAGGATGAAGACTCAAAATGATTAACCACTTCACTACGGGACCTCTCTTATAAAACAGGTAAATGGAAAATAACTCACTGTAAAAAGCTTAGTCTCAGAAATCAAGTTGTTATTTCTAACTTACTAGTTTCATGTATATATTTCCATTATTGTAATTGCCTATGATTATAACGTTTAGCATGCAACCAATGAAATCGGTTGTAAAAAATGTCTACCCAGTTTATATTCTATTTATTCCTATAAATATTTATTTTACTTTAACCTCCTCATTTTTTCTATAATATCTCAAAAATAATTATATGAAACTCACCCTGATTAATAAAATTTCCTAACTGTTTATTTAATTTCAAACTAAGTAATCAGCTTTTTTTATTATTTTAAATACAATATCGTCTCTTTACCGCAAAAATCTAATAAATTAATTTTTTTGTAAAATCAGCTTTTGAATACTATTATAATTATTTATCTTTCTACTAATAGAATCCATTTAATGGTTTCATTTAACTCCAATTGCTCGATTTTTAACTTGCAAAAATCCAACAATTCCATTTAATGGATTCTTTCAATTCATCATACATTACCCTATGTCTTTTAGAGCAAATAATTTATCGACGAAGTTAATGTAGCATCATACATGTAAATTTATTTACAGCAACTGCAAAATTCTGTCAGTGAAATTTCGTTATTTTCCGATACACGAAGAGGTGAAAATCGGAATAAAAATATCTCAATCCTCCTTTTTTATGTCGATCAAAATCGGCGCATATCCATATCATTGAGCCTTTTTTTTGAAAAATGGTCACACATATAATATGGAAGTTGGCAATATTCACAGTTTCATATAATCTCAAAAGAAATATGTGGCAGCGTATACTTTACAAGACTGTTTGACGATTTTTCATTTGATTAGGTGTTAGGTAAAAAATACTTATAACCATAGCTCCGCTCCCCTTTGCTCTAAAAATACGACATGCCGATTTTCGTGATACAAACGCTTTGACAGATACAAAAATAAAATAAACTTGTAAAAACACCAACGGATAGAAAGTTAATCGGTTTTTAGTAAATTTTTAAATCAACGATTTCAAAGAAATACAACATATTTATTTGGAATTAGACGCCCCAGATCATTTGATGGCTTACAACTAAATTAAGCATACAATAAGTTTCTCTCGTTAAGTTTTGAATATCTAGTAAATTTCATCTTTGGTACTAGACTTTAATTTATAGTAAACATGGTAATTCTTTTTCAAAATCTTGCATTTCCGATTCTTCAGGCGATTGAGGTTGTATGTAAATAACTCGTGTTATTTTTGAAAACACGTGTGTTCAAATTGTTAACTAAATGCAATTTTTGACACTTAATGCTGATTTTCATTTAAAATCGAGACTTCAAATTTTAACCGTGTATAAGTTTTACCGTTATAATTTGTAGTTAACGGATTTTTGCTGTAAACGAATGATAAAACCTTTGATTATTTAAGAATTCAACAAATATTCTTAAGAACAAATACTTAAATTTTTTCTGACAAGAAACCGATTAAAGCGGTAATAATAGTTTAATTGGCTTTGTATTTTTGTCTTAATTACAAAAAAAAACAATAATTATTTAAAAAATATATAATATTTTAATTCACAATATTCTTAATTCATCTTCTATTTTTTTCATTTCAACATACAATTATTATTGAATTCATTATTTTCTTTTGCGTGTTGTAAACACACATCCACCGTTTGTAAAAAAACGAATCCAAACGACTACAACAGTTAACGAGAGTCACGAAGACGACGTAAGAAAACAATTGACCCTTGAAGAATTGAGTCATTTGTATTTTCGTTACGCAGTGATACGACTTCATGTGAATCTCTATCCATGTTTACTCTGTTGAAATAATCCTGCATTGATGAAAGCTAGTGATGATGTTTAATCGTCTAAGCTAAAAGTTGAATGTTTGCATTTTACATCTGACAGACGCTAGGTTCAACGACTGGCGCAAACCCGATACGAGTCATGAGTGCAACGGATGAACTTTACACTGCAGCTAAAAATAATACGAAATGCTAATAACAACATAGTAGACAGTCAACAAACGAACCCTTATGTTTGTTTTTGCTCACTAATAACCATTATTTGTATTACTAACAAAGTACTTACAACGTAAATGCATACGTTTTATTACTTTTTTTAGAAAACGCTTTGATACTCGTATTTTAATGTTACAAAAAATTGAAAACTTATCTATTTACACCAATTAGTGAAATATTCATGTTTTTTTAACAAACTTATTACATTCACCACCCATTTGCTTTGATTTTGATTTATTCTAGCCTCATTATATTGTCTGTGTATATTTTTTATTAACAAACAATTTGTACTGTAGACAAAATTCATGAAGTTGATAGCAATGTAATTATATTTTTACTACTTTTTTAAATTTTTTTGATATACTTCACACAGCAGACTAATTCTGATAATATTTATGAATTATAACTCAAATTTAAAAGCATATCTGCACATACTGTGGATGATAATATATGGACTCAAAATCGAGCATAGGAACAGAACTGTTCTAGTAATAACTGCTTTTTAATCACAGTCTATGAAAATGGCAAGGATAGGAGCGCATAGTAAAGAAATTATTAATAGCAGTATGATCGCGGGTGAGTTGATAAAACGCTTAGAGAGACGCAACAATAAATTGTATAAATCGACAAGCACTCTCACTCACTTTGTGCAAATGATCCTGAAAATATTAAGCAATGACATATTAAATTTAAAACTAGCAAATAACTTTTTATCATAAAAAAATAAACAATTTTGATTATTTGTACTCCTTGTTTGATTGAAAACCGTTCCAAAAATATTATAAAGTCGTTGAACAATTATCATAAACAAACAGTACGAATGTCGATAATATAATTAACTGCGTTCATATTTCATATGTAACTTACTCACAAATTAAAAAAAATAAAACTGCTTAAGTCACTATGGGCCTCAACGTTTGTCTGGAATAACTCAGTAAGTGCTTTCATTATACTAATTTGGCAAAAAAGCAGCAATTCATGTCATCGGTTATTATTATAAATGCAGATTTATAGGCTGGCAATTGTTACTGTCTTTTGATCCATAACTTTATTTCTGTTATATCGGCATAAACCCAGCTATATTTTAATATTATAATTATTTATGTAGCAGAAAATATTTATGCTAAAGGTTTTATTCTAAAAAAGTCACATTTGTATTTGCTGTTTACCTCACTCGGTGCCGAGCACGCGCGACGCGCGTTGAACGTAATTAGCAACTGTAGGGCAACCGGTACGTCATTAATTACTAGGTAATTAGTTACGCATAACTTTCAATTTTTTACTAAATTTAATAAGTTCTGCCGCTATAGTGACGAATTACACGATAACATAGCGTCTTGTTTGAAGTGGTCGGTTGAGCTGACTGATTTTTTTATTTTTTTCGAAGGTCGTATAATAAGGGTTTATTATTTTTCAACGAATTTTTAAAATAATTTAAGCCTGTAAGAAAAAATGTATTACGAACGATAATGAATACCGCTGATTGTACGCCGGCCTTAAATAATATATATTTTTTCGACATTTTACGTTCGGCTTTTAGCTTTTCGTTTCGAAATAAATCTCGGCGAGAATTCGAAAACGTCGTGATAATTAATGAGCGATTAATCATTAATATAAAACGAGATGAAAAATTAAAAAGACTCTGAACAGAGGGAGAGTGTGGGGATGTAGAAAGGAGGGGTAGCTTAAAACCCGCGCAAATCGAAATCGATACGAATATGAAATGCAAGGAAAGTGCCGCACTAATTGAACAATTTGTCCATTTTGAGAGTTTGCGGAATGGCGATGTGGTATGGGATTCCGACAGATATCTGTGAGTGCTCGCTACGAGATAAAGGTTGTTTATTTTTCTTCCATCTGCGCTTTGTAAGTACAACGAGTAGCATGCTCTCATTTTTACAGGGTTATATTTATTTTATAATATGTTTATCAGAAAAACAACCATTACTATGCATGAGTATTAACCTTTATGTTACTTTACCTTCAACAGCAGCTATAATAAAAAACAGTTATTTTAAAAATCTGTAATAGTTCAATAATTTTTTTCGGTTCTGTCTACGAGAGGTTTACGGTGTTGGTCTTTTTCCAACTCTGTTTTGGCGTCGCGGGTTCGAATTTTGGAAAGAAAACTTTCACACATTGATGTATCATGGGTGACTGCTATGTTTTATAACTCTCAACTTATCCTATCATAAAAACTGGGAGTGGTTCAAGCTTACTGCTAACCTGTCTTTGTCTTCCTCCACATACCTTTTATTACGAGCAACTTGAACGGGTTCTCCTAAATCAAGTTATTTTAAGATGCTCCGTTAGGAGTCTGTATGGTCCACATTGTGAGTTTTTCCGATCCTGAAAAACGGAATGTAAAGACAACGATTTGTTATTTCCTTATCCTGTCCAACGCGAAGGTTTTAGAGACTTCCCTAAAACCAGGCTTCTTTAAACAACTTCTGGTTAGGTGTTTTATTAAGACTATATCGATGGGTTCATTGATTAACCTATAATCAATGTAAGCTACCCTTAGGGGTTAGCCGATGATGAGCTGCCTCAAAGCTAGTTCTGTACTGACATACTTTCTTGGCCTTCCCATGGAAGTTTTTGACTTAGCCAACCTCTAGTGTCTGGTATATTAGTTGATCATGTCAAGTATTTCTCGGAGTTAATTGGTTTCGACCCTCACTCACATCCGTATCGTCTGCATCTTTTAACTATTCTTACATCATCCATAATCATAAATACATTTGATGTAGTTAATATTTATTAAATTAAATCATATTGACGTGTTTTTTATTATTGTTTTAATTAAATAAAAGTGTTTTTATGCTCTCTTTAACCATTTCGATTTTACAAATATACAATTTTTCGAATTTTTGACAATATGATCTACAGTGAAAGCATGCAGTAGAGAGTATGTATAGACTTTGGATAATTGTTTACCAAAACAACACTCATCTACTCATTGCCATTTTTCGACAGCAAGCTGTGCTGATTCCCTGAATCGAAATCGTCATTTTGAATAAAGCGCGTTTGAGAATCAAACGTTTTATTCAATTAAATGAAAAGTATGTTGACCATCATTCATTAAGGTTCGGAAATTTGTCGATTTGTGAAAATGACAGTTTTGGAATAGATTAATGCTTGCTCACATATTTGATGAACGACATTCAAATATGGAAGCAATAATAATTTTCACTATTTCAAAAGAAAATATTTGCTTGATTTTCGATTTAGATTTTTAATCAATGACCAATGGAATGTATGGAGAATAATCATCGTTATCTCTAGAATAAATATTTTATTTTGTTAACCATATTAGCTCCCTATTCGGATTATTTCACCAGTCTTCTTGCTTCATTCCAGATTATCCCAGCTCCCCGTAACTCCGCCGAGTTCATCTTATGGATGGTCATCAGTGGCTTTCCAGGGCGACGAAATTAATCCGGTTGGAAGAAGAGACACGCAGGACGAAGGCTACCCTGGGGAATTCACAGCACATGTCCAAGCAAGGTCCATCGTCGCCTTTTTTATTTTTGACGTAATACGAGACGGGCTGGTACGTCCTCCCTCTTACCTTTGAGTTCCTGACAAATTCAAACCACCGTACTCCTGTTTCCGAAGCACAGTATACGGTTACCCTGCGCTTTAGTTAGAAAAAATGTTTAGCAGAGTTCAATTCTTTCAACCATGTCCACTACCAATGTGTAAAATATGGACTCTTAATGAAAGATCTCGACAGAAGTTGTTTACGAGAACTGGTTTTCATTCATTCGTTCAATCTTTATATAATATTACATCAATGGGTGCTAGAAAATTCCGATCCAAAATCGGCCAAATACTAATTTAAGTTTTTAAAATTGAAATTGGGAGAATCTTATTTATGCTTGTGGTGTCTTTTAACCTGTAATCTATGTATATTGAAAGTAATACGTAAAGTTTTCTGGATTTCCATATAAACACACAAAATAAATTTATTCATAATAATATAAATTCTGTTGTATATACTGTTCTACAAAAATGTCGATATCAAAAAACCTATATTTAAATTATTTGACAAATTCTGCTATATTTTTTTGAAATAAACCAAAATATTATCATAAATAATTGAAATAGTATGTTATACAATATCAAGCCTTATTATATATAAATTCTGATGTATGTTTGTTTCTTTTGCCTTGTACGTATAATGGCACTCTCATAATAAATGATTGCTCAATAAAATGAAATATATTATATTGTATACCGTAGAAAAACATTGTGGAGTCAACTCCAGTTGTTTCTTTTCCCATGGACATTACACATGTTGTATTATACATGCGATTTTTCCTGTAGGAGCTAAAAGTTAGTGTTTCAATGATAAAGATTAAGAAAGAAAGAGTGCTTTCTAATATAAACGAGTCATTCATACCGATGCAAAAGTTTTGCATTTTAAAGTTGTGTTGCTCAGTTTTAAAAATCGTAATCAATAATATCTCTTTTAATATAATATATCTACTTACATTAGAAAATCGTATGTGGTTTAAAAATATTCTTGCGTGGGAAGTACAAACACTTAATCATAATTCATATAACGATAATTCAAATAAATGCACTGGGCAATTGCAATTGGGGCGCCTTGCTACATCAGCTGTCATGGAGAGACGTTAGAGCTGGCTGGGTCACGTGCTGCGGATGCCTCCGGAGTCGTGGTGGTCATATGCAGTAGCGGACTGGCCCTAAAAATATTGTTTAACATGAGTCAATGGGAACCTACCCAAAGTAGGCCCCACCCAATAATAAATTTGACACAATTTAAGACATCGAGTGAGGGTGCTTGATGGAATTTGAATATCAAATTTGAATTATTGAGATTTTGTACACTTCCATGTATTTTGTCACTAACGACCCGGGTTTCGCCTTTGGGCATCTTCAGGCATTCGAGCTAATTCAAAATTAAATTTGATACAGTTTGGATACAGTAAGAAGAGTTGAAAACAGTTAATAAATAAAAAAAAAATCCACGTCCGCTACCAACGTGGAGCATATGTCCTCCTAATGGAAGTATCTCAACAGAAGATTTTCTATGAGAATAGCTTGTTACTCAGTTACTCAACCTCGCCTCGAAAAAGTAGAAGAAAGTGCAAAACGTTACTAATAGACAGACCGTGGTGGCATTTTTTTTCGAATAGTAGATTCTTATAAAATGTATAATCAAATTTTAAATTATACTTCTTACGTCTTATTTCCTTTTGCAGCGGTTAAAACTAATCGAAATATTAGTATTGCGACAGTATGTTGTATAAGGGAATGGTGCGACACAACGACGCATTTTGAGATACGACACAACAGCACAATAAAAGTTTGGCCATGTCGAAAGCCATCAGAAGAATCTGTCGCATTAGCCACATTTATTTGTATTTTTTGCAATAATAATATTTGCAGCGATTCTGGTGTCGTAAAGCGAAACTTTTTTCATTATGCCACTTAGAAAAATTCTATTATGGTGCGAGAATAGGGTATCAAACAGCCACCCTTACTTTGGACGATATTTCCATCTAAAATATTTTATTCACGTAAGCTGTCAACAGTACAATGAACTGAAAATAGACACGTATCATCAGCTAAACTTATGAAATATTTATCTACACAAAAGCATACAAATTGAGAGGTTTTTTATTATATTTTGAACCAATGAGTACCCGGCATGCGTTGCAATGCCACTCAAAGAAAGAAGATGTTTGCGTTTTAATTCTGTTTACTGAAACTTTTCGATACACAATATTTTTTGTTTTCCGTATGGTGCGTACAGGAATAAATCATAAGGTTTTCCGAGATGTTGCTGTTTGTACGTATTTGATCTTTTTTTTAGATTTTAATTTTTTTTCCTCAGAAATCTTCACGGGTGAATGGTAAAGGAACGTATAGAGGACTAACAAACAAACAAACATTATTTTTTACATATATAGATGTTCACCGTATTAATGAGTTTTTTGATACAATTAATGAGTATATACAAACTTTTCTGCTTTGTTTGTTAATTACGGATTTTTTCGATCGTTTCCACTCACAGTGTGGAGCATATTCAGTCTGGAAGAAGCATCTCAATATAATTGTTTTACACGAAAACCCTTTTTTTTGAAGAGAGTGAAGAAATTAAAATGAGGCAAGTATATATATGTAGTACTACGCTATTCGATCTGTTAACAAAAGAAAAAAAAATTATAAATATCTTTATGAAAATGTTTGTACATGGATCCGAACACGTGAACATTGCAACCGAATAAAGCGAGCGCGTTGAACACTCGCTCACGAATCTTTTTGTTTTTTTTTTCAAAACTAAAAATCTCACTGCAAAACTTTTTTTAAAATCAATCCAGTGATTGGATAATACTAGAGTTCGTATTAACAAAATTTCAAAAACAAAGAGTTTATCCGTTATTGTTTACTTTTCGAATTTCACCAAAGCATAAAGCAACAAAGTACACAAAAAAACATGTCGGATATGTTTGGCAAAGCTGACATTGACGCTAGAAGCGAAGAGAATGATTCTGATAGGTTTTTAAAAAGCTGTCGATAAATACGTACACAAGTACTTTACTAATCAAATTTATTTATTTACCAATTCTAATACAACATGGTTAAACAATTCGTACATGGTTTATGTTTAAACCAGTGTCTTGTATCACAATCACTCAATTTTATTTCAAAAAATTTTAATATTTGCCGTTTACTAATTCCTGGAGAGAGTACTATCGAAATAAAGTTCTTTTAGGAATGCTATCGTTTCACTCTTTCCATCGTTTTCGATGCTAAAGCATTTTTCTCGTCTTCACCAGGAACAAATTTATAATCCTGAAATTTTCAACAGTATTAACTTACATGCTCTCAATTTTTATCTACATGAACACTTATTATTCACGTCGGTCATGTGAGTCACCAGCTGTAAGAACCGTTCGGCTGATCAATGCATTGCCCAGAGAGATGGACATTCTTATCTACGAACTTTATGTTTTGTTACTTAGATTTTTTTTTATTGTATGAATTTGTATGTTAATAATATATCTTGTTCTATTTTCTATTTTTAAAAATGTATTTTTATTAATGTTATTGTACTGTATAAATTCATGCCGCATCGGTATCAGCTGTAGTTCCATACATTGTAATTTAAATTTCCAAATAAATAAAATAAAAAATCTTTTTCAGCCATACTTGCATGTTCATTTCAGTGCGTTAGGGTATCCTAAGTTCTTCTGCATTTAAATTAGTTCTACGAACAATTTATCGTTAATTCAAAAAAACCATTACATGAAATACATAAAAAAATACTGTAATTTAAAATTTTATCCTTCCTTGGCTTGGTTTAAAAAAACATTTCAAAATTAATTGATTTATTTTTTGTTATCAGTAGCCAGCGTGTTAAAAAAACTTTTATTATAATTGTGAATAAATTCATAACGCTTTATGACAATAATAAAAAAATCGTAAACAAAACAACTCCTTTCATTTACAGCGCTAAAGAAAACTTTTTCTCGGCCATAGACAAAATATACGTATTCGCCCGGGGACGGCTCCGGTAGTACGCCGCGTCTTCTGGCCTTAAGTATACAAGGATAGGGGAGCATGGGAAAGCCTCTGTCAAGCAGAACCTTTATTTATTCGCCTCTGTGGTATGATTAAAAGATTTAACGCGACTCTAGGTTATCATATCGTCCAGGTTGTTTTCCCCGTCAACCTTTTAATGCGCATGCTGTGAGCGAGTATATTTTTTCCACCCAACACCGAGGGTTAATAAAATACTGTGGTCACCATGTATTCATAGTTATGTCGAGGGCTTTCTATGTCGTATTACTTCTACCAAGACGATAATTTGAACCTTATGAAAGCAAATGATTCTTCTAATATATTATCTTTAATAGATTAAATACAATCCAGCATAAAATCAGATCTGGTGACAAAATTGGCAAGCATTATAATAAGCAATTTGAGATCAAATGTCCACCTTGATTTTTTCTCAGGTTCTACCAAGCTTATGTGCTTTATGCGATTACATAATCTACTGCCGGAATTTTAGGTGCGGTATGTAAATATGCTTCAGTTAGACCTAAAACAGTTTCCACTATGCAAGCGCTGAGAGGTTCAACTCTGTATACTTTACTTGGATAAATTTCAGACGAGCATAAACCGACATTCATTCGACGATATTACCTCTTCTTTTTCCGTTTTTAACGCTGGTAAATTTATTGATTTGAAAATAAAACACACGGTCTCGGTATAATTCATCATTCTTTTATTTCTAGTTCCAGAGACTAAGGCAAGTTAACGTTTTATCCGCCACCACCCGCTACAGATTTACAGCTCTTACTTGTAGTAAATCTAATAGTTTCAAATTATTGCCAAGAACTTATAAATAGGGTTGAGATCCCGGGATCCCGGTTAATTATTCAATCCTGTAATCCCGGGATTCACTGTAAACGCTAAAAAATAATCCATATTTCAAATTAACTACAGCGTGTATCTCAGTGTGTTCATTAACATTGTTTTTTTATAATACCTATATAATTTGAGAAGACCCCGGATCGAAGAGAGGCGAATGGCTGGTTATCCAGAGTCCTGAAAGGGCTGTGATTTCAGACAAACACCCATCAAAGATGCAGTGGTTTACATTACACAAATATATAATTCCTAACACATAAAATTGATTCTACATTTACATTTACTTAGCAACTGAATTTACTTTAAGTTATAATACAAATGGCACTACAAACGATTTTAAATTAAGTCCAACGCAAATCAAAACACAAACAACTCACATCGTCACCTCCGCCGCAACTCGCCCAGCTCGACGGATCATAATCGACTGTGTACAAATACAATTAAAAAAACTCCCTGCATCGTCGGAGCTACCCCTTTCCGTCAAAATGGACTCGTCCAGCGGGCGTACCCAGCGGCTATTGAACGCTTGGTTACAAGAAAGGGCCGATTCTGCGAATTATTGCTGTTGCCGCTGGGTGATTTCAGTTCTGGACACTAATAACACTTATACTTAACAAAATCCAGGGTGTGTCAAATTATTATAAATTTATTGTTGAATCAGTACTTCTGATATTTTGTAACAGCCATTTTTAATTGAAGGACAAAAAACGACTGCTTGTAAAATAGATAAGGGATAATGTAATATCAATTAAAAGACATTTCCTCTTCTTGGATACCATCTGATAAACCCTTCCTTGATAATGCAATAAATAAATAAAAATATGGAACTTTTATGATATTCTATTTTTTTTATGTAAAACTCACAAACAGTCAAATTAGAAGCCATGACTATTTTACTTACTAGCTTTTCATCTGTTTTGTTCTGATTTTATTCATCTGTTCTGACGATGGCGTGAGGTTGAAATAGCAATCAATTATAACTTATAATTATTTTTCCTTGATAAATTTGCCATATTATAATTTAGTTTAACAAATAATTGCCAATATAATCAAAAAATAATATCAACGAAACATTGATGATAAACTTAAGTGCAAGACATTAAATCAAGACAGTCGCTCCTGGGATACCCAGTTTTATACATAAAAACTGTATATACGCTTAAAGCTTGCTACGCCACTGGATACCGCCATATAAAATAGTTCTTTACTGAATATGAAATTTGACGATGGCATTGATAATATTTTTTTAGAAGCTTTTAGTCGATCCGATATAAAATAGATTAAATTAATGCATCGCAAAAGCATTTAAAATTTTATTTGACATCAATTAACAAAAAATAAAATTTATCCGTGGTTTTCAAACTTAAAATGTGTAACCTAATAAATGCAATTGAAAACTCTCTCCCAAATCTCTCTCCCAAATCTCTCTCTCACGATTTACGGATGGTTACGACAGAATACGAAAAAGAATCTAGACCTTGGTTAATTTTTGAAAAACCCTACTTTATACACGACGTCACACACAGTTTTTTTTTTTTGAAAAACATTACTATATTGCGATAAACACTTTTAAGTTGTTAACTGTCAGTTTTTGGTGGAAAGGCATTATATTTTTAGAATAAAACAGTAAGTACAATTGTGTTTAATTTAAAAAAAGTCTCAATAATAACAAACAATTCAGCAACCGCTGGAATAATTAAATCACGCTATTGACTACACACGAACAGTAGAAATAAAACAATCCGTTTTTTTTTTGTATTAAATAATTTATTTCTCTTTTATTAGGTCATAAATTACTTTGAGTATTTTAACAGTTTTAATAAATCAAATTTCGATCTCTTGCCAAAATCATCAAAGTAGCATATTTAAACAAAATGAAAATGTACGTATAAGATAATAAGAATGTCGTAAAAATTAAAGGGTCTTTGTGTCAATCACAGTTGAAATGTAATGAAGTTTTAATTGAGTCGCTGAGTCGCTAAACATGCTTCTGGTGATCTTTTAATAAAATAAGTTTTTAATGTACGTATGTGCCCTATCAATTTTTCCAGCTGCAAGTCTAAAATTTCTTCGTATTTTATCCCCTGTTTAAAATTCAAAATTTTTCCAAATATAAAAATGTCTTTTTTTCTACACGATCCTTGTTTTACACGGTCAATGCGCTCCGAAAAACGACAGTGTAAAATTTTACTTTTCCTTATACACCGGAAGACCCAAAATATTATGTTAAATTTAAACTATCATACTGCCCATAACAGTTTTACGCAAAACTCTAAAAATCTCCCGAAGCGTGTTTAGCGACTCAGCGAGTCAATTCATAAACTTCGATTACTTTGTCAAGAATTTGAATTGTTAAGCATTTACAAATAAAAGATTAAATCTATCTAAGAATTCATAAGGATTTTGTTTTCATTCTTTTCTGATAGTTAATACTTGAGATACTTGAAACTGAGACAGCCAGTTACTAGCTTAAAATTCACGATTTCTTTGCCTTATATTATCTTTATCTACTAAGAAATAGTTTTCTGAAATTTATTCTTTTGTTACCATATCCACTCCCAACATGGAGCAAATTCACTTCTAATGGTGCTTATCTCAAAAGGCTAAGTTGTTCTACGAGATCTGATTGTTACTCAGTTTCTCAAAACTCATTCTGAGAGAGTAAAGAAACGTGGATGGGACTAGAACACGACTATTGTTGAGCTAATTGCTATTACTGCGCCTAGTTTTTAGAATCGGTTGGGTGGTAAGGAATTAAGAGATCCTTCTCTTAAAAAGAAATCCATAAAGCGATTAAAAAAATAATTTCCAAACTGGCATTCTCATCAATCATATTATTTATTACATCACCTCGCAAGATCGTGCATTTAGAGTATACTCTAGTGATATTATTAAGTTAAGTTAAGTTGGCTTATGTGGTCTAGTGGTAAGAGTTTTTCTCTAGCGACCAGGTGGGTCATAGTTAAAGTCCCAACAAGGTCAATATCAAATCATGTAAATGACTTATAATTTTTTTATCGATTTTCTCTCACCAATTTTTAAAATATTTGGCGCATTAGCTATAAGCTGTAATGCCAGATATTTGTTTTTTATATATGATAATACAATTAATCAAGAAACAAATAAAAATACACATGTACTTCAATTGACACGGTAGATTGGTTGATCACAAACCTGATGTATTTAAAAATCGTTTGTACGTAGAGTGGAAGAATGGTCACAAAAATTACATATTTTTGGCCAATATTTATTATGTATACTGTACAAAATAATGAAAAAAAAGATTGCCTACCCTAAAACATACACCAAAACACCATTCGGTAGAATAAATTAATAAAATATGAGAAAATAATACGAGGAATTAACTATTTATTGATTTCATCTTATTCATTCGTTAAGGAAATTCATTAAATTGACTTGAAAAATGTATGGTCTATCAAAAATGATTAAATAAAACTTATTCAAAAATGGTGTCACATCGAAAAAATACTGCATACCGTCTCAAAATAGAGAGATTTATAATCATATTTTTGAATGTTAAGTTTTAGTGCCAATAGTGTTTAAGGATGTTTCCATCCGTCTGGACTACATGAATGATAAACTTATACGCGGAAAAGTGAATCGGTAAGTGGAAAGTGGCGGGGAAGTTGCAACGAAGACTTGGCTCATAAATTGAGACATGGAGCACGACTCCAGTCTGAATAATTGAGGAAAGAGTCGGAGGGCCAGCTACCTCTAGGGTTGCTCTGTTCGCCATGTACACACGTTTTTTAACACGACTTTACGACGTCGAAACGTGGAGACATTTTACTTTGTTCCCCTTAATACATTCAAATGCTTTTTTAGCGAAGTACACAAGTTCTACGAAGGTTGATGTTTTTTTGAGACGATTTTTTTTTTGAATACTGCCCATCCTTGGCGAAATTAAGTAATATTCATTTTTCCACATTTTCAATGGTTTAGTTTTAATCGATGATCACCCAAAAATTTCGTAAAACAAATGTTTTTATCGTTGGGTTTCTTCGAGAAAAATGATTTTATAAATTTAACATACCAAATGACATTTTGAATTGAATTTGTAATAAACCCAGTAAGCCAAGTAAGTAATTGATTTTTAAAAAATTTTAATTAAAATAAAAATAATACTGTTAACATATTTATCATCTATGAAAACTTTTTTGAAGCACTTTAAGGTACTGTCAATTCTTGGTGGAAACGCATTGTATTTTAAAAATAAAACAAATTTTGCTTTGTATTACTTTCACAAGTTTATAATGATCTTGACCAGTTTCACTCATCATAAGCATTATTAACATCAATTGATCATAAGCACGTGGAAGTAATAAAGAATAAATTGTGTTTTTTTTAGCATTTATTTTCAATCGATGCCAACACAATGGTTATTTGTTTTCAAAGTGAAACTTTAAAAATTGATGTGCTTTTTCTGCCCACTTATAGTGTATCTAAGTATTATTTATAATTCACCTCATGGAGGTAATCTCAAACCATATATTTTAATATCGTAAGTGTTGATGCTAATCTCTTTTTTATTTAACATTAAAATCAACTACTTGAAATGATAATTCCAACAGTCAGTTATGGCTTTTAACGTAAGAATGTATTGAATAAATTGCATTTAGTCTTTTTTCGTTAATCACAATCGCAGATGATTTTAAATTTTAGTTTTGTTACCGAAGTAACAATATTCACCCATAAATGTAGTTATATTCAACAAAAAAGATTTTTGCGTAATATTAATTTGTATCGTACTTAATAAAAACTGCGAAATTTACCCACGTAATTAATAATCTATGTCACAAATCATTGCATGCCAAATTCTGAAATTAAAATTAGCCAAACTGTTTCTTGATTTATATGCAGATGTCAATCTCATACTTTTGTACATACAGTTTGTTTGATCCATCACATCTTTTAGTCAATTTCAAGATACCACTCAAACGTACTAAATTAATTTGTAGTATCTTTAGCATATGCCACTTTCAACAGTCCTTAAGTACCACGTTTAACGATTTTCACTAAAATATAATGCTTTTAATTTCGATCGCCCAATTCTACGCCAAAATGCACTGGTAGATATATGCTTCTTTTTCAATTACATATAAACAATTAGCTTAGTGAAATTAACGCACATAGTATTTCAAGCATCGAAAAATATGTGTATTCAACAAAATTACGTCACGGGTGAATCCACGGGTCCATCCGGTATATAAATGTATTCCATATATATTTCGCTATACATTCTATTATGATTTAATTATTTAAACTATTTTATGATAGCCAAACACTTTTCAAAAATGATGTGGTATTAATCGATAATAAAACGCACTGAATGGATAATAATTTACAAAACTTTTCCCCTACGCCTACAAAAAAATCGCGTTTTTACATCACGTTCGTTTCTAACAATCCAAGTTAGGGGATGTAGCAGTATCCAATAAATTGTCACGTCACTTTTCAGGATCATGAAAAAGCATTTTACTCCAGCAGCGTTATTTCCACGTGCCTCCTGATAAGCCTAATAGTGCAGGGACTATTTATTTGCAAAGGACGAAGGAAGACCATTTCAGAGAAACTTCGGAGGGTGAATTTAATAAAAGTTATACTATTAATGGCATATTTTTCCGTCAAGTATACCTCTAACTATTAAGCTGCTATAACATGTGAATAATATTATATCAATTTCAAACGGTTTTCTGTCGTCTAACCTTTTTAGTGCATGACCAATTTTACTTGGTGGACACTTGTAGGCTAGATATTTTTGAAATAAAATTAATCACCTAAACATATGAAATAGACATAAAATTACGTGCCATTGAGAACATTTAACAAACGAACACGTTTATCAAGATTTTTGTAAATAATTTCACATTATAACGATAAATACTATTTCAAAAAAAACATATACAGGATTGTCACAACTTCAGAATTTAAGTCACTTTACCAAACTAAACACTATCACTTTTTATTCACTATTGTTTTCTATCGAATGATACATTTCAAAGCAACGTGTACCATATGTGCAAACGAATTGATGATAACCCTGTGGCATCTACAACCGCCAAGCTACAACACTAATCAAGATCGTACATTACGTCGATAATATCGTTATTTGACATGAGAAAAAAATACTATTTATTACTAAATGTCATTATACAATTGTACACTACAAAAGTCAAAATAAATATTTGATGGCTTGATATGACGATGATAATAACTCGCGAGCTAACGCTGCATTCAGGCGTTGGCTCATGGCACTCAAGAGGTTAAGAATTATTTTTGAGTGAACATAGAAAAATATAGAATTTCTTCCTGCCTATATTGGCTTATTCTCTTGTAAATTTTACACTTTCCCCCACAATATAATATATAAGCTGACCTGATTAAACTGTTTAAATTTTACAAACAAATGTAAGTTATTAGTGAATTTAAACGTAGTTATACATTAATTTTGTACAGTTTAAAAATAGATTTTCTTCACTTTTGTTCAAATAATTTTATCGAAAATGTTTTTAACTCATTAGATGTATTTTTTTTAATGAATATTATTTTGTTTTATTAATTTTACCAACTCAGTGTGAATTATAATAATGTTAGCTAACTATTATATCGAAACACAAACGTACCTGTAAAACAAAGAATGAAATACAAAATACAACTCGCGTGCTTTTTATTACGGACGCAAAAATAATATTCGTAATCTTTTTTGTTTATTTAAGAGAAAATTTATTATGTATATTCAGAGTTTATTGAGTACATAGAAATAGAACAACGTCTGTTAATTATATGTAATATATAAAACACAGATAAAAGGCATTAATATCAGGTGGAAAGGAATTAAACAAATAATAAAAACACAAATATAAAGTAGAATGTTTTTACAACTCACTTCCGGATGTTATTTGCTCTGCAAGCATAACACAGCCATGGCTTCCGCTTACTGCCCTCATTCCCAGTCTATCAACCCTAGTAAGCATCTGAAACATACCTGTAAGTCGTCCGCTCAAGTTCCCAGGATCATTTTCAAAGCTGTGTCTTATTTCAAATATTAATATTTTTTTCAGTTTAACATTGGTTTTGACATATGAGGAATAGGTGATTGATTGTCCAATCTACTCTCACTACTAAGTATTTTAAACTGAAGTGAATTGAAATTAAACCCGTCAGTATCGTTTATTTTAGTTTTACTATATTTCGTGTTGGTATAACAGTATTGGATAATTTTAAAAAGTAATATATTAATCAAATTAACTGAAACACTTTTTACATAATCAAAATATTGGATTTATTCAACTTTTATTTTAAATCCAACACCGACATTGTTTCATAAAGAATTTTCCCGTTAATATACCGTTACTAATTTTAATTCGTATGACCTCAGATTTATATTAAATTGGAACGGATAGCAATAAACTCAAATGGTGCTACAGAAATACCAATGCTTTTGTAACTCATCTTGAACAACTAGAAAAAAAACATCATTCGATAATTTTGCAACATACCACCTTCAAACAATTTTGTTATTTTATTGTAAAATGAAAAAGACAATACGATATTACATCTGACGCCGATTCACTATGCATTCGACAAATATAATAAACACACATTTTAACAAAACGATTTTAGAATTGAGAGAATAGAAAAGAAAACAAAAAATATTCTTTACGTAGAAATTTACATAAGAAATAAAATCAATAAAACAATAAGCAGTTCGTTGCTGAAAATATCCACCTCTGTGAACAATGCAGTGATTAGCCGAACAGCCCTTGCAACTGGCGACTCATATGATTGACGCGAAGAACAAGTTTCACAGTGGTGTAAGACCTTGCTCATTTTCAGATACAGCGAGTTTTAGTAGAATCGCTAAAATAAATTCCGAAGCATTGAATTGGTTCAACTAGGGTATTTAATGTTAATTAAATAATTTGTGTATTTTTTGCAAAAAAAAAAATAGTGTGACTCATTTTTACGTAACTCTAAAGACTTAAATCTGTTTGCTCACCACAACCAGTGCAATAGATAACTCACATTTTTTTATTAAATTACAAAGAATTATCAATAAACAACTAATGAATAATAGTAATAACAAATGGAGACAATATCTGACACACAGCTGTACATGTTCTGACTTACATCATTTCGCTTACCTATAAAACTTGTAGTGCCATCTGTCGATGGCACATTGACATTTTGCCTTAGCCGTCTTTTACTTTTAATAGCTTGGCATGCTTAGATATAATTTTTTGGCTTAAGTCAAAAATTGCAAAAAGTGACTTACGCCAGTGTAACTTTAACCCCTATTCACACAAATAAAGCCTTTTAAAAACAAACTACACTGTAATAACGACGCAGTTTGATTTTAGATCTTGCATCATGCAGGTTAAAGTGCAGCGTTGTAAAGTAATGACATTACCCGGATAAAAGGTGTTCATGCACTCAGAGTAAAATGCACTTAGCAAAGTTAGTAGTTTGTTTGAAGCCACAGATAGGCTGCATTATAAACCGAATAGGTAGGCTAAAGGTAAAACATGCAACGAAAATAGGGTTGCCTACCATCGTAGATTTTACGGGATTGTCCGGGAAAAGAAGTCCATGTATGATCCCATATTTTGGACTCGTTTTATTACTTCTATGTCTTACCAATAATAAATAAAATTTGTTTTATATTACCGTATTCGACAATGTATTAACGTATTTTTAACAGAGCTTGCTGCACCAATCTGAAAACGTGTTATTATAAAATGTATGTGTTAAAAAAGAAATGCAGTTTCCTTCACTGAAAGTAAGGCGATACCGTATCAAATATTTAAATATTTTAATGAAAATCACCAATTCATAGCGAAATAAAAAAAATCTTTTCATCAAACGAAATTTTTCTCAGAGTATAGACAAATATATAATTGGGCCTCGTATAACACGGTTTTATACAACACGATTTTGATAAAGCACGGTTGATGAATTGTGAAATATTTTTGTACAACACGCTTTATATGACACGGTTTCAGCATTTTTTGTAGAAAATGATCATATAATGAAAAGAGGTTTTAAGTTCAAGATGAAATTACTACTAGATCTTGGCCTCTTATTATGAAATACAAAAAGATTTATACGCTAAAAGCAAACAACCGTTCATTACAGAATTTTTAAAGCTTTAATCCAAAAGTAATCCAGAGTCTTCCGATAATGAAAACTCGCAACCGATCTCAAACCGAACCGAAAAAGAGTCGAGCATATAGAATTAATTGTAAGTGATAGCAGTGTTAGTAAAGTTTTTTTCAATACATAAATGTACATTTTTTCGATTGTTTATTAAAAAATATAAAGTATATTAACAAACTTCGACATTTTTTTGGAACGGATAGATACTCTAATTTTGCATAAACTTCAAACCTTGTATAACACGGATTTATATAACACGAAGTTTTTGTGAAACCATATAACCGTGCTATATGAGGCCCAAGTGGACACGTTTTAATAATACGAAAGTATTTTTTATGGTTTAATTTTTTTTTCAAATAATAAAAAATATATATAAATTAGATATTGACCTTGCTGGCAATTGAACCAGGGCCCACCTAATCGCTAGGGTAAACACTTAGACCACGTAGGCTGATAATTTCTTTTGTATTTGTCGACATTCAAGACAAGGATTTAAATTATGAAATAATAGCATCTGATTTTTATGTAGTTTATTAGTTATAAATCATATGTTTTTATTAACACTTCCATTATAATATAATCACTAAACTTTTAATAAATTCAAAATATTGAATGCCAAGACAGTTTAGTGAAGTTGAAGTTTTTTTTTTAAAACTTCAAAACAATTTGTTTTGTATCATTTTCACGTGTTTACAATGATCGGGAGCTGTTTTGCTCATCATTATCAACTGATTCAGTTGATAATTCTGGTGATGAGCAAAACCAGCACTTATAAATATGTGGAAGTAGTACAAACAAAGTAATACAAAGTCAAATTTGAATTATTGAGATTTTGTACACTTCCATGTATTTTGTCACTAACGACCCGGGTTTCGCCTTTCGGCATCTTCAGGCACTCGAGCACACGAACGGACTCGAACTGACGTTTCGTCAGTTAGCGAAGAAAGCTAAGGATATAGTGCAAAATAAGCAGCTTAACTATAGGTTGTTTTTATTCGGTAGCAATAATTTTATCATAATCATTAAAACATTGTTAAGGTAATTCAAATTAGAACCATCTTCTCTTAAAGAAGAAGTTATCAATTTTAATTTTATTTAAAAATGAATTCTTACAAAGTTACCGTTGATACATCGAAAATATCCATTCGATTATTTTCCATAGTAATTCAAATATGCAAATATATTCGCTACGTAAATATCTATTAAATGTAGATTATATACATGAAACCAATATCTATACTATATACACAAATCTCTATACTATATACACAAATTGTAAATTACTTTAAACAAACAAATGAAAGTTCTACATGTAAACCATATATTTAAACATGTAAACTCTTTTAAATTAGATTTTTGAAACATAAAAAGTATAACAAATAAGAATATTTGCTTAGAGATTATTTATTTTTTTAATTTTAAATAAATTTAGACTCACTGATAATTGGATAACTTTACTCGAGATTAATTTAATAAAAACACCATATACGAAAATAAAAATTATTAGTACAAGTTGGTTGCCCCACCTTTACCTGTTATGTGTATGCAGCCTCTGTTTCATGGCCGCCTTCCATAACGCAATAGCGATCAAGAAAAGAAACGAATTTACTCATCATTGTCTTAGCCCGATGCAGAGCTGCACGTGACTGATCTTTTAACCACGCACTATTGTGCTTAATAAAAGAATGATTGATATTTGAGCTTTTCGTGACTTGAACTCGTAACATTTACATCGCTAAGTGGATTAATTGCTACTAAACTAAGCAAATAGTAAATGTAAGCTGACTGTACTTTCTCCCAAAAAACAGCATGTAAACTTTTACTGGAGTTTTTTGAAAATATTTTTCACAAAGCGTGCAAGATGACAAGGAATGAGGGATATGTTATGAAATGATTTTTTTTTAAGTAGTGGTGATAACAACGCTTGAAAGCATCATAAACTAGATACTATGTCCAAGTGTATAAATTTACCAATACCAAATTTTTATTTTATGATTTCTTTTATTTGACTTATAACTATTTTTGAGAAACGAATAAATACAAACAGCAACAACCCCCTCAACAACAAGAATTCAAAACTACAACGGGAGGGGAGACGACCTACAGGGACTAAATTGAACCTAACAAAATTACCTCCTAATTTCTGGAGGGGGGCGGCTGTTGGCAACTCATCTGACAACACAGATGAGCTGCTAACACTGGTAGGTAGCAGAGATGCCGACAGAACGCGTAATACTGTCATAGAAGTGAGACTACCTCCCACGTGGAGGGACAACAATAATTTCTCACTGGCCGTCGACCGCGGAAGGCTGGCAGCAGATTTATCCTTAAATTAAATATATGTAATAATACAAGTTAAATAAACAATTCCAAAAAAAATATGTGCATTTCATCACAACCTAAAAATGAACTATAAAAACCATGACGGATAAAAATAAATAGTTTTGAAATGAATACATATTTGTTTGGAAGATATGTTTGTTTGTCTCTCTCTTTGAACTCAAAGAGTAGATAGGCTTGATAGAAATAATATGGCATCATAGATGAAATAAGATATTAATACAAATCCAAAGCGCTGAATTTTTTCTCACAGCTTCGTGGCTTTTCAATAAACGTAATCGCCAGATGTCTGGTCGGCTGGCAAACAGCAATTCACATGAACAAAGATATTGCCTGCAGACCTTCACCCTTGAATCCAGGGCAACCACAATTTTTTATGATCATTATAATATTTTAATTCACTAATATTCAACGTGAAACATATCGGCCATCGCTGAATTAAATTTCTGTTTTATTTTGACATTGATGAAAAATTCAACTACTATTCAAGGTATGCATATTTTGTGTTTTTAAATCTAAATGGAATTACCTTAAAAAAAACAAGTTAATATTTTTCTTACTAGATAAGGCTTAACTGATATATTTTATATAAAAAAAACAACTGCAGTCAGATATGAAAAATATTTTCCTCAAAAAATCATTGTTTAGTCGAAGGGACAAAGTCAAAAAATCCAGGTCGTTTTTAAAACTTACTTTAAGTATAGTTGTATTTTTCTAATAGTACAATATAAACATTAACATGAAATAGGGTAAAGGTGGGTATTGTGGAACAGTCGACAACCATATCTAACTCCGCCTCTCTCATTTTGACCGCACTTTTAATAAAACGATCATATTTTTTTCCCTGCTCCCACTTGTGCTCGTGTTTTTCTGTTCGCAAAGTGTACAAATGTGTTTTTCGTTGACAGGAAACTAGTAATATTGATAAAACTTACACGTTTAGAAATACTATTTATCATGTACCGAACACTGGAAAATTGTGTGTTTAATTTCCAATATTCAAATGTTGAGAAATACACAATTGGTTAGGCAAATTCGTACTAGTTACCTATGGGCAATCCATAAGCGTAGCACGAAATTAGATCATTTTTACCACAAACTCTCATTTCGTCACAAAAAATCGTTTGTTTTGTTTTATGACTTCTTGTCTTTTGTGTCAGTTCCATCTTTTTTTATATCCGTCTCAAACATTTATCTCAGTCTACATATACTTTGCAAGTTTAGCTGTTGATGTACAGAATAATTACATTTTTTAACCCATATATGGTCGTAATGTAGTATATAATAGATGATCTTCAACTTGTGGACAATCCATCTCTCAAACTTCTTTCTCGTTAATTTACCGTTGGTTATGACAACTACGCTATTTAAAAATAATTCATATTTCATATAAGATTTGATTATTTAGTGAATGTGGCTTCATTTTTGTTATGCTAAAAAATTCAACACCGTCCAAAATGCAGTTGAATTACTTTAAGTAGAACTGTTCAGCATTTTCTTGAATCAAATCTGACTTACCTGAAAATGAAGCTAAGGGGAATTAATTAATGTATTTTAATGTGTTAACTGTAAAAACTTGGTGGAAAGGCATTATATTTTTAATAAAATCAACTAACAATAATGCTCGCGATTAGTAAAACCGGTCCAGATTGGTCGTTATAAAAAATGTGATAGTAGTACAAAATAGATTGTATTTTATTTTATTTATGTCCTATGATTCTACCCTAACCCTCTCTTGAAAAGAAATTTTAAGCGACTGAATGCATTCAGTTCTCGCAAAAACGTCTGTTGGTATTGGAAGCGGACATGATTTCAAAAATCTTTATTTGTTTTATTTTTGATGGATACGAGAGTCATAACTTTTTGTATGCACTAGTAGATTTTAATGATGATTGAATATTCGTTTTACTAAGCCGAGGACGAATTTAGATTAGTTTTTGTTGACGTCACACGTGGAGTGGCGTGTCCCGTATTGGTATGTTGGTAGTATATTCGAGTATACCTGGCCATAGTGTTCATTCGATAACCGCTACAGACATGTCACATTGAATCAATGTAAAAGCATTTTCAAAGCTTTTTTTAGCAATCAGTTTTTTTAAACATTGAGAATACTTCTCAATTTAGTTCAATATTGTCACTGGAAAAGCTCAGCTCAAAGCATTTATTACACCATTTTAACAAAAAACAGCAATTTGTTTTATCTGTAAGTACACTGATACAGATTTACATGCAAGCAACTGTCCCTGTCTATTAATCCCTTACTTAATCTGTGTGAGTTAGGCATAGATCCATTGATATTTTGATTATAATTATCAATGTAACATAGAATATCGCAGCTAGAGACTTTATCCTAAAGATGAAAATTTTGATTTATTTAGTCAGAACTTTGAATTGGTTACGTATCAACTTATATTCTCCTCTTGCAATGATCAAAATAACATCTAAAATTGAATTAAACATCTTAAATATCGATGGAAAAAGAAATTGATTTTGATTCTTCAAAATATATAAGTAATAACCAACCTAGGACATCAAGTTATCAAGGTGGATTAGTCCGCATTGTGCGAATAATAGGCAGTAATTTAATTTGCGCGAGGCTTGTCCCGAAATTATTTTTCGGGATGATTTCTCTTGAGGCGGGAATTTCGGTAAGAAAGAGTACCCTTAGAAAAGAGGCCCTCGTGTATTCCACAAAGGGTGTGCTGTGCGAATGTGAGTGTGTGTTATGTGCTCGGGGTGTGTGCGTGTGTCATAAGGTGGCAATCGGTGTCAGGGGCCCGCAAAACCCGAAAGCTCGGGGACCGTCGGAGGGCAGTCAGGCAATAGTGCCTATAAACACTGTAATACGGACACAGCTTTACATATTATGTTTAGCATCATTTACAGTTTCATTTCTCTAAATAAAAATGTATCTTATTTTTAAACATTATTTGAAAACACATTTCATTAATATCACTAATAGCATAATACAGAATCAAGTTGTTTTAATGCTACTATTATTCCGATAAATATCTTCTATGCAATTTGATATTTTAAATATTTTTATACTTATCGATTTTTAAATTCTTATTTCCTCGTCAATTTAGCTTCATAAGAGACGACGAGAAAGAGTTGGAAATCAGGAACATAACATTCGTTTTCAGATAATGATGTGGTGATGAGGTTTCCATTAAAAAGGCGATCAGCTGTTACATTGGACAAAAGCTTTTTAATGGCAATAAAACGTTTTGCGTTAAACTATTGAATAATCAATAAATTTAAATATCCGTTTTGAGACTAACTGTGTGTTAGCTTATCGAACATACTTTATAAAAAATATATATATTTATAATAATTATCCATTAAAGTCATTACGCAAATCACTTCAATTTTAAATGATACTTTTAATTTCTGAAAAACAGTCTTGATTTCAATCATCAAGTTTTCGCCAGCAGCTTAGTGGAAATTCTTTTTATTATATAATTAGATTAATAGCTTAGTGAATTTTTTTTGAAGTTTAAAAATCATTTAATTGAAAATGATCACAATTTTAATAAACATAATTACGTAAAAATACTCCATCGATTAAATAAAAAAAGTATTAAAATTAATGGTTTATAATTTTTAAAAATTAATATAACCATCAACAGTAATCTGTCATTATTAAATAACATTTTAAATAGGACAAGTGACTCACCACTGTTAAATTTATTTCCATGAGAATTTCCACTTCCAAACAGTAGTAATTAATTTTGTAATTAGTAGTATTGCGGTAATTAGCACTATTATCGTTTGTTTCTTACCCCCTCCCTTCCCCCACGTTCAGTAGAAGGAAATAAGCCCACTCCACCCATCATGTTTAAGTTGAGAATTAGAATCATTGTTAACCTTAGAAATAAATAACCTTGCAATATATTTAGTCTGAAAATAGAAAAACGTTTCACATTTAGTAACACAGCCAGTGTAATAATTAAATTATCAATTTTACGTCATCAAATATTCATTCATAAACATATGTTTACGTTTAAAAATAGTAGATTGTAAATATAAATTCAACTTTTTTGCAAAATTTTGCGATGTATCAGTGTTGTAGAGACGGTACGAAGAATAATGGGCTGCCGGAGGGTGTTGACCGCTGGGATTTCGCTAACTGATATCGCTGGATTATTGTTGTTTCTACTTGTATAACCACATTCTGCGGTATGGCTTTACTTAAATATAATATATGGTGCTTTGGCTTAGAGATATGATTATTCCAAGTAAGCAAAATTTTACCACACTCACAGTGTATACGATATATAGCACTAATCCAAATAAAAAGAACTCCAAAGGCAAATAGACTGAGATATTAGCTTTTCATTTAAAAATGGTAGCATCATTGAACTAAATAAATGTAATAGTGAACAATAGTAATTGACAGAAATATATGTAATTAATATAAAATTGATTAATGGCATTTTCATAGTTGAGTTCAAATGTGAATCCAAGAGAGGGGGCGGGTATCCAGTTCATTAGTCAGATAACTCCAAAAAAATGAGATTTGACTTAAATATGCACTTACATGTAAAATTTTGCTTTCTTTCTGATATAACTCAAAAATTCTAGCAATGAAAAGCTACCGCAGATAACCCTCTAAAGAATTAAACAAACAATTAGAAATTCCTAAATATCCTTCTACTGACGATCCTCGGAAAGTACCTAATAGTTAAACACCTGTCTATAAAAATTACAAAAGTCGGGTAAAAATCAATAACATTTAATTTATTATTTCCATTTGAATATTGCTTTTACCATTATCTCAATATGGGTAACTCGGAGATATCTGAGTAATGAATTGGACGATCAATATGGCGTATAGAAATAGTCATTGTATATGAACATTATTGAATGTCATTCGATATTTTCCACGTATTTGACGGTTACTTTAACTTATGTCGGAAATTTTTATTGAAGCGATTTAAAATAAGTTTTACTGGTTTCTGCCATTCAAGTCGTTGCCCGACGAACGATGTTTATTCGGGAAAAAAACCCAAAGACAAGGATTTGTTCACAATTGTTTTTACTTGTATCTTTGTCAGATTGTAAAAGCAATACAATTGTTATTTATAATCTTTATTTAGTATTTTATATGATTTTTTAAATATATATAATTAATTGACATGCTAAGTATGAAATATATTATCTGAAAAATTCAGAGCACTAAAGATGTATAGATTGAAGTATACCATACTTTTATATAGCAATCTATAAATGGCAAATAAATGGTCCTAAAATATTATACTAATAAAATAATCATACTATGTTATGGACTAACTAACTGCTGTAAAAATTCTGTTTGATTTACGCTGTGTTGGATTATTTACTAAACACATACAGAATTAGATTAGATAATTAGACAATTAAATTAATTTTGAATATGTAGGTATTCAAAATGTTTTTTATTTCTTTTGATTAATGATAATAAATATTGCTTTAAAGAAAACAGTATTTCAATTAAGTTCTGAAGTAAAACATAAAAAAGAAATGTAAAATTTGCAAAAATAAATAACTGATAATTACACTAAATTGAAGATGAATTTGAATTTAAACTCATTGACGTAGTATATTTTTGTACAATGATTGCCTTCTACGAATTATTAAAATAAAATCTCTTGACGATTCTTCAATTTTATCACTTGCGGTAATCACAAAAAAATATTTCGCATATAATTTCTTCTCAAATTGAAAAAAATGGTAAATTCTATATTACAATCTCGGTTACTTGGAAACAGGACTCGGGGAAAAAAAAAATAAGCGTAGCTCTTTTGACAAACCGTAGGTATAAGAAATCCATTATCTGAATTAATCTACCTCAAAAGGAAGAATTAATTCTTTTTTTAATTTAAGTAAGCATTTAAAAAATCTTAGGTGGGCTTATCTCCGTTCTTATTTTCAAACAGTTTATATTGGATAAGTAATGAATTTAAATGAAAAAAAAAAATATAGATGCTGCACGAATAAATATCGCAAGTACATTTTCACAAATTTTAATTATGAAAAAAAAAATTACGCACATTCATCAAAAGTTTACCTTTAGTAATAATTGTATTTATTTAATTCTTCATGATGATACGTTATTGACTAAATTATAGAGAATTAAAAAATTTTCTTTCTTTTCCGATTTTTTTTTGTATACATACTATTTTAATGATATCAATACCTATTATTCAATTCCGAAAAATTTTATTTGTCTCACATTAATTCCCTTGAATAAAAAAAATGGAAATTGTCATTCACATAGTAAAATAGGTCTTAATTGTATAATATATTTCTTCAAATATAATCAGTATCTAAATAACTACTACAAAACTGTATGTAGAATATTAAAACGTTTGTCCTCAATGAATTGACAGTAACAAGCATTAAATTAATGACCTTCCCTGCCTTTCAATGAAATTATATCGTTTTCTCGGTCGTATTGGCGGGTGGTGATATTTTAATGCAAATTACGACAATTTAATTCTTATTTTCTATCGTTTCCTCGCATTTATTGTCAAAGTTTATTTTGTTTTTCTTATTGGATCGAACGTTCATATTGAATTTTATGATACAAATAAGAATAAAACAATATCGAGGCATAAATTTGTATTACTGTCGTCTGTCACTAAGTATTTTTGGCATTTAGTAATCTAGGAAAGGGATAAAATCAAATTATTGTTCCTACTCATACTAAATATTATAATTTTTGTTATGTAATGAAAATTTTCAAAAGAGTTTTCTAAAATTATTGTTTTTACTAGGGCTTCCAATCTCGGAATCCCGGTCAATTATTCAATTCTGTAATTCCAAAATTGTCTAAATATCATTGTAAATACTAAAAAATAATTCATGTTTCAAATTAAGTGCGTTGTGATTAACTAAAACATAGTGCATAGTCATGTACATAGTTTTTTTATGATACCTATATAATAATTAATATAAACATATTATGGGATTAACAAGTCTTATATTTTTAAAATGTAATCCATTCAACCAAGAATCGACAGTTAAAACTCACAAAAGATAGTTTATTTATTAGTTATTATCTTTATATAATATGTATATATATATACATGAATGAATGTTTGTTTGTTTGTTTGTCCCCTATGCGTTCCTTTACCATTCGTTTGATTTCAATGAAACTTTGGTGAGTTGTTGTGTGCACACCCGTGAACGTTGCTGAAAAAAAATTTAAAATCTAAAAGAGTGAATCAAACACATACAAACAGCGACTTCTCGGAAAAACCTTCTGATTTATTTCTGTACGTACCAGACGGTAAGCAAAAAATATTGTGTTTCCAAAAGCACTTCAATAAACAGAATTAAAAAACAAACCCTCTGTATTTTTGAGTGGCATTGCAATGCATGCCGGGTACTCACCAGTGATTCTATAAAAGAAGACCGTTTGAATTTTTCATTACTAAAAATACGAAACCTTAAAAACAAATTTCACACCTAATTTTGTCGACTTTGTCTTTATTATACACAACAAATTTGACCCGTACATACTCCATACGAGTAAAGTAACAAAGATTCAATCACTTTAAAATTGCAGTTTATTAGACAGAGCTTAAAAATTAGTATTATTTTTGCACGCGTCTTTAATATCAAGTATTGGTCTCCGGATGATTGAAAATTAACTTCTTATTTTAGTACACCATTAGATTTTGTCCAAATTTATTATAACTAAACATAATGTATACCTGATAAATCTCTGGTTGACTTTGTTCTAAAATCTTTAAGGTACTACAATTTACGGCAATTTTGATTTCCTATCATTCATTTAATACCGACCTGATAGGAGGATTACCATCAAAACAATCATTTTATACCCAAAGGGTGCCCTGTAAAAAATCTTGAATTTTTCAGATGAATTGAATTTGCGTATTTTCGGTGCATCATTGAAAGAATCCAATTAAATATGCTCATAAGCTTAGCGAAATTGGTTCATAGATCTAGATTTATGGATGTTAAGTAAATTCGGAGGATTGTTAATTTACAAAGTGCTTTTATGAACATAGATTCAATATGAGTTTATTAACTTCATGAAGTCACTCTGAAAGATACAATTAAAAATTTATTTAATTTAAGACATCGACTGAGGGTGCTTGATGGAATTTCAATATCAAATTTGGATTATTGAGATTTTGTACACTTCCATGTATTTTGTCACCCGGGTTTCGCCTTTCGGCATCTTCAGGCATTCGAGCACACGAATGGACTCGAACTGACAGCACCCCGGTGACCCGGCACCCAGCTGACGAAACCCGGGTCGTTAGTGACAAAATACATGGAAGCGTACAAAATCTCAATAATCCAAATTTAAAAATTTATTGATAATTTATTTAATAATTTTCATTGCGGGATACCATTTTAACTTTCGACTTGACAATCACAGTGGCCAAGTAATATATATAATACCTCCATAGCAATGCCGTACCTTTGTTAAAATTAATTTAACATTAATTCACACATTAACAGCGCAATACTTCACTTGGGTAGGCTGAGTGACAGCTGACTGAGATGTCATGGCCGCCAAATGCAAGCACGCTATTGACTAATTTAGGATTTTTTCAATTAATATACAAAAACTCATATTTTGACATCAAACTGCATAGAAACTATAAGGATTTGAGTGACGTTGAAAATGCACTTATGTTCTTTTGAATTTTCTCTTTAACAGAACAGCGATATCTCATTTTTTCTCAAAACTGGATTTGGGCATATTTGATCCCAAGTTCCTCAAACTCATTCATCAGAAGAATTAAAGTTTCGTTAAAGTTTTTTTCAAATCATATTCCTAAACAGAAACGTAGATTGCTGGTGTAAAATTCCCCGCTCATGTTACATGTCGTGCTTTATATTGAAATTTACAATACTTTCATCTATTAAATTCTTGTTTGTAGTTTTTTAATAAAACATTTCACTTTTAATTCGTACATTTATACCAATAATATGAGAAAACTAAATTTTCCACATACTTTAGCTGTGCTAAATAAGCGTGACATAATAATTGTCACCCTGTAGATCTCGTTAGAGGCAGACGGGCTATTCACCATTAAGAGGGTTTATTGTTTCTAGGTTAAATAATTAAACAGCTCTATTTCTACTGTGGAGATAGATGATAATGACGATATGATATTAAATTCATTACCAATTTAGTGCCGCAACGTATTTCCTTTAACCTGAACAGGATAAGCTATTTAGATTAAGGTTATTTTTTAATACAACGTTGTTATACTGTAAAGCCAGCTTAATACCACATAATGTCACATAAATAAACTGACGATCTAATCAATTAATTATATAAATCTTTTTTCATTAACAAATTCATGGTAGCTGGTCCTTTAAATGATTGTTATTTATTATTGTCGGGTCCTTGGTGCAGTGTTCAACGTCGTTCGCTACGGTCACGAATGTCTCTGGTTCAAATCTCCGTACGGACAGTTTCATGTTCGAGTGAAATGTTCATGCACATTGTCCATTCCTAATTTAAACTACATTTATTTTTCCAATGATATATGCATTAGTATCTAAAGGCAAGAATTCATTTGATGTTTTAACCCCTCACAGCGCAATCATGAAAGACGAGCAACATAGATTGTGTTTAACCAACTACTAGTAATTTTCTAACACCATCCTTGCCGTTTCACCGAAGGGAGAAAGAGCAGTTACTACCAATAGTTTTTGAAACAGTTTCAAAATATATGTTTTATGTGTTTATACATTATTGTACTCCAAAATATTGATTGGATATGGTTTTATTATTAGATATAAATGAATCGATAGAAACGAATTCTGTAGTAAAAGTGTCATAATAAGGTAAAAAAACATTATACATTATAGTTCTTTGAGAAACTTCGTAGAACTATTTACAATTCATAATATATATAACTATACTTAAATGAAGTTCTACCAATCAATTAAAAATTTGCCAATTCAATTGTCAAATTTCATATTTTATTCGTATAGCGGAAGCTATTCCCTTAGGAACATATTAGGTACTAATAATTATTGATGCAGAAGCATGTTTGTATAAAATGGTTTAACTAATTGACGTGAAATATAAAACAATTAACTCAAAATAGTCAAATTACGGTAATTATCATTAGACAAAGTATTAGGTATTTAAATAAAATAACAATGGACTTTTCAAATGCATGATGAAATTTCCTGCAGTTTATTTTTCAGTTTTCTTTGAGAATGGTTATTTTATTTAGTTAATTTTTATGCATTGTTAGTTAGTTGTAAATCAAATACAACCATTCCTAATGGTTTACTGAAATGATGAATAATTTACACAAAATACAGTTTTTTTCGTTATATCTTAAAATGTCATTTCATTGAGGATTAACATTTAAAAAAATGGAAATATTATTATATAACTAGACTAGATTTAATATTGACGATTTAAATATACTGGTTTCAAATATAAATAATATTTTTAGTACTTTGAAGAATTGCAACAGTAAATTTTTGAAATATATAACATCTAGAATTAAAAAACTTGTTATAATGAAACGTGTTATTTTCTGGATACAAATTTAAATAAGCATGTAAATATTATGAAAAATATAGCGGTACAAATTACAACTCGACTTCTACCACTTCAGCTTTACATACGTGTATAAAAACAATTAAAAAACCTTGAAAGAGTTTGTATCATTTATACTGTACAGTTTAAAAAACAAAAAAAAATGAATCCAAAAATAAGTCCCACGCGGTTTTCCAGCAAAACGTAAGTAGGGGATGAATTACTGAACAAATAAAAAATCCTTATTTTTTATAACAAAGAAATGTTCTTTTTCCGTGCGCTGAAAAAGGGATTAAACAATATTTAATTTCGGTTAACTTTGCATGTATGAACAGCGCGAGTAAAATAAATTATGCAGGTCTTTAATGCCAAAATAACCAAAAAAACGTAACAGTAAGGATGAGCTAAAGATATTATTAGAAGTATTGAGTATTCTATATACGATTTATATAAATGAGTACTTCAAAGTATTTCACTCGAGCGTTTTTTAGTTTTTATATAAACTAACATCATTTCCGCTTCACATTTGGATCATCTGGTCTCATAAAATCATCTTCTTCAGAACTCTGAATCCATGAAGACTAACGAGGAGGTGTACTATTGAAGGAGCAACTATCGAAATATTAAAGCTCCATGTAACATTTTTATCGTCATACAATTCATATGATATGAAACTATACAATAGACGTTTCGACAAATCAAATATGCTTGACTAGGACATTATCCTAGAAAGATACTAGCTGGTGGGTGACTTGAAAGAAGAAAGCGTAAGTATCTCAACAAAAGTTTTCTATGAGAACTGCTTGTTTCTCAACGTAGCTCAACTTTTCTTTTTCAAAGACAATAGCGATAGATGGATAGGGCTAGGCAAGAGGTTAACTAATCGCTTTTGCTATTCCTCGTTTGTAAGATTGGATGGATCGGAGGTAATTTTGGAAAAACGATTTATAAAACTGTCCGTACTGGGATTTAAACCCGTGAGTTCTGCAACCGAAGCCAACGACGTTGACCACTGCATCACGGGCCTTGTAAATTAGAGTTAATTAATTTATTGAAGAAATATTGTCGGAGACTTGAAATAACGGCTCGTAAACTATCGTTAGCACAATTTCAAAATATATTGAAAAAAGAACCCGCTTGCATCTTAATCTTTCTAATGTTACATTAAGCAAATCACTAATATGAGTAAGATAACTTTGTGTATTTTATTACAATAAATATCAATAATGAATTGTTGTCGACTACTGGTGAACTAAAGCACTTTCTTGGCTTCACCATTGACGCAAAGATAACACATATATTTGCACAATTTTTAAAGATCTAGAAAAAAATACACTAAAGAAAACAGTTAATTTTTATATTGACGGTTTTCTCGGAACCCAATGAAATCAAATTAAGTTTCATAATGGTACCTCCCATCAGCCTGCAACTTGATCATCCCAAAATTGTGTATATATATATATATGATTTAATATCATAGATATTAAAGTAATCAGAAAATACTCGAACATCCATATATAAAAAATACAATCGATTCACATCCTTACGCAATACGCCTGTGTATTTTTAATTTATTTTGTGCATATTTAGAAAAACAGATTAAAAATGGCTTGCATCATGCTTGTTAGTTGTTTTAGAATAACTTAACTTAAAAAATTTGCATTGGAGCTTAGTGATAAAATTTACTAAACTGCATTAATTACTATGCACACGTCTGGTGTAATAAAATAAGAGCATTAGCGTGCTATATAGCTTGTTGAATATTTATTATAGTGAAAATTTTTATTTTATTTTGAAGACAGAAAAAATTGGAGTTTATCGGTCTTGATAATAATGTTCGGATTAATTGTATTGAGAGAGAGCCTTTCCCGAAAAGTGTACCAAAAAATCTTCTTTAATATTTACAATAAACAAGTTACCATCAATTTGTGTAAGTTTGCCACTCGATCTAAGATTGGCCCACTTCATGGTAAAGGTTTGACATTATGCTGTTATAATACCATGATGGTAAAAATATGAATTAATGTGCAACATAACTTGTTTTATTTTTGAATTGGTAAGCTGTCAGCTTGGAATGATAAAACATAATTTGAAAACGTATCTTGAAATAAATTGGATTAGCCATATTTTCAATTTGTATTACTAATCTGTAAACCAAATGCTGTCTATTTTTTCCCATCTCAGTTATGTACATAATATATGAAAGCATATAGAAAAGTAGCCAAGACTTTAAAAACTCTGAATTTATAGTAATTAGGGTGTTTATTTGTATAGTGGGCTAAAGTTATCCATCGTGTATGTAAACTTTGGGCCGTCTTGTTTTATCTATATTTATTATAGCAATAAATCTATTTATGTTAATTAAATTTCATCTCGAGGATTAAATGGTCATTTTATGTAGAACAATAACCCACAGATGTGCAATGGTGAACCAGTAAAATACAAAAAACCATTAAAACTGGGCCAAAGTTACCAATATTGACCGTACTAATTTTGTCGAAAGATTTTCATATTGATTTTTACTCCGACTAGTGGCCAGTGGCTTATGATATTATAATATATAATGTAATAACTTTTTGTCATTCAGCTGGTAAACATGTTCAATTCATTCAAAAGACAATCAAACATTGTATGTATTTAAATGAGATTCTTAGATGCACTTTGTCAAACAATATGTGTGAAAAAGTATTACAAAATGTAAAATTAATTTAATTTTAAATAAAATTTAATAAAATTTAGCCATTCATAAAATATTAAAAAGCAATGATAATATGTTTAAATCAATTAAAGAAAGATTACCGATGAGGGATTCATTGATCAGTCAATGTTAAGTTATGTAAACACACAGCGAATGGAATAAAATGGCCGTCATATCGTCAAGAAAAGACAGGCATTTTAATCTATTAACACTAGTGACAAGTCAACGTTTAAATCAGTGATCCGCAACCGGTGTGCCAAGATACACTGGTGCGCCGTGAGACGATCGCAGGTGTGCCATGGCACTGCGTCCAGAATGAGAAAAAATACAGTATTTTCAATTCAGGAAAAAATTAAAGCCAACTGCAATGATGTCTCATGTGTAAGACAAAGAATCACTACCTATAAATTACACATTGCTGCATATATTGGCAAGCATTGATGAAATTATTACAAAAAATGAACGAATATATCAAAATAATATACATTATCAAATCAAGAGGTTTAAATAAACAATTTTTGTTAATTGTTCATCACTTTGAAAATGTAGAAGGGTTAATTTGGCTTTTGTCAAAAAAAAACGCGACTATTTCAAATTCAACCAATAAAAACAATTAACGAATTTTAAGTTTTTATGAAATTGACATATTTTTGCTTGCGGTGTGCCGTGAAATATTAATGAGCGCTTAGGTGTACCGTGAGTGATAGAAGGTTGCGGAGCACTGGTCTAAATGAATACAATTAAATTATGTAAAAATAATATAGTACTATTTAAAAGTATAGAAAGGGGTAAATATGCATAACAACTGTAATATAACAGATTATAAGTGAGGAGAGCTAAATATCATTATTTAATCATTTAAAAGTGGCATTTGAAGTTTTGATTGGCTTTGAAACGATTAATATTTTAAATTTCTTGTACCATTGCTTAATTTTATAAATTTACAATACGAAATTTACTACGCATGGTTGTTTTCGTAACATAATCTTATTATTTCTTTCCATCAAAGATTAACAGTTAACTTTAATTTAAAACATCGACTGAGAATGCTTGATGGAATTTCAATTTCAAATTTGAATTGTTGAGATTTTGTATATTCCCATGTATTCCATCATTAACGACCCGGGTTTTACCTTTCGGTATCTTCAGGCATTTGAGTACATGCGTGAACTCTAACTAACTCAAATAGACCGTTTATAACGATTATATAGAAAAAGTAGGACAAATCTTATCGCTGTGTCTAAGAAATTAGCATCTGGACTAGTGACCACCCTACGAGTGAACAGAGGAGGGGATTTATAATGCAATTCGAAAAAATACCCAATTTTAACTAACGGGCTCTGTTAGGGTTAACAGTTAACACTTTTTAATATACCAAGTAGTAAGTCTAAGGCAGGTTCGATTTTAATAATCGGCTGATAGATTGACTATCCCGGAGAACCTAACGAAATTATTTTCTCGTATAAAACTTTAGGAGTTATTAATGAGAAAGGGATTTAACGTATCAATAACCATCACGATAGACCTTCCGCTTTAAAGGTTGCATTTCTAAAATGTAATCCATATTTTGCAGGCCGTTGTTGAAAAGAAGATGATTGACACCAATGGCACCCGAGCTTCAATTACCAAATGTGCTTATAGCCCGATATTTGTAACATCCATACTTGAATCACGTGACCGTTTTCATTAAAAATATATAAATTATTACTCATTTTCAATAAAAAAAATATACTTTTATAAAAAAATATAAAATTAAGGAATACCATTTTCAACTAATCATGAATTGAACCAGCCCCGATCGTTTGATAGAGTTTTGGAATTAGTAAAAAATGGGTTTTTTTCAATAAAACATTAACATCTATTACCGTAAAAATGGTAAATTTGAATTTAATTAAAAACAATAAGACCTGAAAAAGCTCTATGCAAGATAGGATTATATATTTTTTTTAAACTTAGTTTTGAAATGATTTATTTACATAAATGTTTTAGAAAGTTTATATCGTTACCATGTATCATTTTTTCCTTAGATATAATCGACAACGTAAGATGATATGCGGGTGTTTTAAATGCTTGTACAAAATAACCAAACAATAATTCATTGAATCAAACATGGAAGTGACAGTTAGTGACAAAATACATGGATGTTTACAAAATCTCAATAATCCAAATTTCATTCAATCAAAGTTTTACTGTAATAGCTATTGACAAAGATAAACAACTCTCGTGGAAATAAGTCGTTGCGTATCTGAATTTTTTTATAACATAGTTCAACAAAAAAATAGCGATTTGTTAACAGTATATTGTTATGTTCATTAAGCGTATTAGATTTTAAAAATTTAAATAATTATTTTACAAAGAATTATTTCGATAGTGTTGTGAATAAAATAAAAGAATTTATTGAGAATAAAGCAATTGAAAGTAACAAGCGGAAAATATAGAATAAGGAGACAGAAAGGATAGTATCACAAAACATGGAAAAATGAAAAGCTCAGCGGAGAAATAGGATAAAGTTGTTACAGGGAAGTGGATAAGGTTTGCCAATCTCGGTACACTTTACTTTGTTCTGTAAAGAAAAATGCATATGGTAATTAAATTTTGGGCGCCAGGCGTGAAGATACACACCGAATAAAGAATATTAATAATTAAAAAACGGTTACCGTTAAAAACACATTTAATATATTTGCGAAAACCGTAAATGCACAGAATATAAATTAAAAACAAATAAAAACAGAAACTACACAATATTTATGAACAGATGGTTACACTCAAACAAGTAAACTATTATAATATATGTATAAAATTACGACCTTATGGATAAAACAGCTCGGCGACGAACTCCTGATATGTGACCATCATCATGTTGCGACGAAATTAAAAATAGCCATTCGCCGAGTTCTATAATTTATCAATATCATTTAAAAATAGGACTTTGGGGATGATTCAATAGTTTTATCTCTCTAATTTAGGTTATCTGACAGCCAGTTAATAAAAAATGCGATTTTACGATAGTGAAATATAGAAAGTCTCATAATGTATCTTTCTGTAAAATTTATATTGATGACGCTATTGAAAAGGTTTTCTTCATCTGATGTAGAATATTTCGCTGGCTCAATTTAAGCTTTTGACATAATTTAAGCTCCGCAAGCCATCAGATTAAGCCTATAATTTAAGCCAGTATAATAGAGGTTGGCCATATTCCTATACTGGTTATTTATATTATTTGAGAGGAAAGCTTTTTGCGGTAATTGATAATGGACTTTGGAAGCCTTTGTAAGCGATATGGCGTCGTTCGGGGTAATTTTTAAGCAAACTGAAAACACGTATGCTTTATGATGGGGCTAAATTATTATTTATTACCCGGCGCCTCATTACATCACCCACTTTAAACATCCTAGACCAATTTAAAAGTACCTTTACCCTTACTGAAAATTTTTCGAAGACTTTGAAAGGTTCTGCTAATGTGGTTTTTTACACAGCACAATTAACTGCGTTAACTGAGAATCACCGATTATAAAAAAAAATACTTAGGGTTATTTAGAGTGGATCAGTCTCACGCAGGATCAATTGGCTATACAAATCTGATCTCCAGAAACCATCAAATTTAAATACTTGTTCAGTAGGTTTTGGTACAACTGACATAGCAAATATTTCCTTTCAACTGTTACCTTAATATTCATTTAGATTTATGACCAAATAATTTGCGCCATATACCTCCATGAAACGGTCGAATTCATTATGAAAACTAGTAACATGAATTTGAACTAGTAAATATATAAAATTACTAAAATCAACGAATTTCTTAGTATCAGTATAATCATCATCACACTTCATACAAACGACTGAAGGTCTAAGCGTCTCTAAGATATACCTTCTACTTCTGTTTGAAATATATCTTGGACGCTCATTCCCTACTGTTCAGTGTGGTTTTTGTTTATAGAAAGTCTTGCGACAATTCTCAAACCTTCCGTATTCTTTCATACGGCTATTAAAGGGTTTGTTTGTTTTCTCTGTATCTTTGATTCTTTCTACATGTTCAACCATTGAAGAGTCGTACATTTCGTGTAAAGTTGATTGAACATCTTTCTAAGAATTACCCTCTATAAGGTATCCAATACCTCCTAAGCTTGTGGGTTTTCAATGTTTACATTCATAACAGCAATATATTAGAAATATGAAATGCTATTTATAATAGAAATCAAGTTATTAAACACAATGAAGAGAAATTTGGATTATTGAGATTTTGTACACTTCCATGTATGTTGTCACTAACGACCCGGGTTTCGCCTTTCGGCATCTTCAGGCATTCGAGCACACGAATGAACTCGAACTGACTTAAATTATATACTGATGTATTTTTTATTCTAATGCAACAAACAGTACTTCTTTGGGAAGAATGTGAATAGTTAATATTTCTCTAACTTTGGAAACGCCTTCAGAATGTATTCAAAAACTTAACACATCAAAATTAATCCTCGGGAATTTATTTCAACATTTAAAATAATTGTCGAGATTGTGGTGCAGTGGTCAACGTCGTTTTCTTCGTTTACGGATGTCTCGGATTTGAATCCCGCTACGGACAGTCTCATAAATTGATTTTTGACTTATTGTTTGTCTGGATGTTTGTGTTGTCATAAAATTCCCTCCCACAAATCTGATCCTAAAAACAGTGCGTAGTGAGAAAAATTAGCTAAGCACTAGTCTTTTCCTTCTATCCCTATTCTCTTCGAAAAAGAGAGGTTCAGCGACTGATTAAAAAGCAGTTCTCGTAAAAAGCTTACTTTAAAATACCTCTAGTGATAGGTCATGTGCTCCACATTGGGAGCGAACGTAGGAAAAAATATTGTATAATTCCGTTTTTGAAAAAGATTTTATATTTATTTTTGAATGTCTTATTCACAAGTTACCGAAGGCTTCCAATAGAGTATGTATATGATTTATATGTAAAATCAATTAATCAGGGATTATATTTCGTTTAATGGTAAAAAGGTGGGATTTAAATTTAATTTTTTACTGATTTCTAGTTAAACTTCAGGGATTTAGTCATTGTAATATTAGTTCGGAACGACGAAGCCGTAATAATTCCTTCAAACGAGGTTTTAAAGTTTTCCTCGCAACATATTTCAACTCATAATCTGAATACGCCACTTTATTTAAATTTTAGTAAATTTTGAATTTCACAGTATTCCCGCCGCGCTGCCTCTATTTGAACGTAAAGTTTTAGAAGATGACTTAAGCCCTGCGAAGTTTTGAATAAACAACGATGTCAGTGCTTCCAGCAAGGGCGTTCTTCCCAGCTTTTAGGGCGGTAAAACATCGGGACTTAAGTTTAAGGAAATATATACTTAACTTGGAAAATCTGCATACATTTCTATATTGTTGTTTTTACAATATGCTGACATGTAAATGAGTAAAAGTACTAAAATATTTTTTTACCATGTCCGTTCTTACAGTAGAGTGTAATTCGACACTCACTACGTATAATCCTGTATCTAAAAACATGAGATTTTACAAGCGAACATTTCAAAGATTAATAACACAATTGCAAAGAAACGGCAACATGACTGTACCTTCTTCAAAATTGGGACAGTACTACTATTTTTAATCTAATTTTCCTTTTTTTTACACATAGAAATGAAAACATAGTATAATTTAAGACATCGACTGAGGGTGCTTGATGAAATTTCAATATCAAATTTGAATTACTGAGATTTTGCACACTTCCATAATGACAAAATACATGGAAGTGTACAAAATCTCAATAATATAAAATTAAATTAAAAATTGATAACTTAGTTATTCCACTTGGTTTATCACTAAGAATATCTTTAAGACGCATCTTCAGACTAACCGTATCGTAAGGTTATTTATTTCTAAGGTAAACGATGATTTTATTCTTAAAAGGATGGGGGTGGGTTTTATTACATTCTACTGGACGTGTGGAAGGGGGTAAGTTATAAGCACTATTACACTATAAACAAATCAATTACTGGCACCTGGATGTAAAAAACCGAAGGGGAATAAATTTAATAATGACGAGCCGCCTGCTCTGCTTAAAATGTTATTTACTAATCCTCCATTACTGTTAATGGTTTTATTGATTTCTAAAAATTCTAGGCTATTAATTTTAATACCTTTTTTATTTATACGATGGAGTATTTTTACGTTATTATTTTTATTAAAATTATGATCATTTTCAATTAAATGATTCGCAAACTCTGAAAAATTATTTCTTTTGAGACATCTGATATGCTCTTTAACTCTCATATTAATGTTTCTACATGTCTGTCCTATATAGGAAGCATGACAGTTTCACAAGAGAGGCGGTATATTCCACACTGTGACAATGATTTTATTCTATCTTTATTGTTCAATAAGATTTTACCAAAGTTGTTAACTGTATAAAATCCCTGCAAGTTATCTGGTAACAGCTTTGACACTTTTAATGACACTTGTCTCTCCAAAATAAATGATTCTACGCCAGCTAAAAGTTCTATCACGTGTTTGGTCTTTATAAAGATAATCTAGTATTAATTTATTTGATTATTTTCGTTTTAATATATTATTAACTAACTCGGTGCTATAACCGTTATATAATATAGATCAAAATTATTTTCAGTTTAACGGAAAAATTTATAAACAGTCTATAGGTTTACCCATGGGGGGCTCAATTTCACCATTGCTTGCGGATATTTTCGGATATTCGGATATGCGGATATTTCATAAAACTCTAAAATTTTAATTTCCAAACTAATACCAATTCATGAATATTAATTTAAATATTATAGAAAGTTAATTTATACCTTATCATTATAATTTAAATAGATGTTCTTTTAAATTACCAAAAATGTCGTACATCTTTTTCCCTAGAACAACTTAAGCCGAAATTATCGCACTAAATAATTTATATTGAAGTAAAATAAGATAATAAAATTATATTTATAAGTATATATATATATATTTCACACATTTATGTTATAAATAAATCAAAATTTGTTTTCAACACAGTTCTGACGCAAAATCTAAATAGCTATCAATTATATCTGGTACAATAAAGTAATTTTTTATTTTATATTATTTTTTATCAACTTGGTCCATTCATTTTTACGGTATAGCTGGGCAGAACCAGCAAAGAAAGTTATACAATATACCCTCTTAATAAAAATAGTTAATCTACCACTGGATTATGGAGTTGCAAGGTTTTCCCCGGGGATGTAAAGTATTATACAAAGAAGAAGTCGTTTCTTGAAAAAATCGGGAAGGATTATATATTATTTGGGCACTATTGGAATTCTACACGAGTAAAAAATAGCTAGTTTTATTTGTTTTTCGATACACTTGTCGTTTATTGAGACAGCTTAAAGAGATAAAGTATTGCTCCAGACAATATTCTCGTAAATAGTGAAGGTGTTTTGCGTTCAGGTGAATATTTGTTTTGTTTTAATGATATATTCTTATTCCTGGTGGGCAACATAATCATAATTTAAGCAAATATTACTTTAATTGAATACTTGCTTGTCATTGTTCAAATCTTTGATCGCTACCTTATTTCTTAATTATATTCATGCCATAA